>JARYHS010012519.1:195254479-195446931 GCA_031002005.1 Vandiemenella viatica
GGAAATATGAGACTGGTCTAGCATTCAACTGTGTGATTGCAGGAAATCGCCTAAAACCGCAACCAGGCGGACCGAAATTTGAATGACTTTACGCCTCGTCGACGTCGAGGTCATTAGAGGCGGGAAAGGACTGGGGAAAGCAACTGGAAGGAATTCGTCCACGGTCTTTTTAAAGTTACTGTCCCAGCATTCACCTGGTATGATTTGAGGAAAAAATGGAAAACTATATGCCTGGATGGAATTTCGAACCCATGTCCTCCCGAATGCGAGGCCAAAGCGTTATCAGTTTGAGTCTGGGCCTGTTGCACGTCTCCGGTCCAATTTGATGAGCACTACCACACTGGCGAATACCACACTGTCATTACTGAACAGAAATGGAAAACTCCGTCTCTGTAGGAACTTTACAATCAAATGTTAACTCGGTTCACTGAAACAGTTTGTTCATAGCTCAGAAGGTCGACGCGTATAACGTAGCCAGAAAGTCTTAAACGACAGGCGCCATATAAAATTTTATTATCGAAGTGCTTACGTAAAGGTTTCACGGCCTCTTAAACAGACAAAGTGACTGTAGGATAGTAAAACGAAATAAGTTGCCACGAGAGGCGATTTCAAACTCCCACTCGAAGGAAGTTATCAGCGATTCCCAGCACTACTTGCAGTCTCAACTGTAAGACGGAAAGAGAGTAGTTGTTTGGTACTGAGGTTATTGAAGAGTTTGATCATCACTTCTAAAACTTAAACACAGGCTCTATGTCAGTTGCTTTTCAGAAAACGCTATAAACATTAAACACCTCTTAACGGTCGGTCCCGGGTTCAAATCTAGGAGGGGGCCAGGAATTTTTAAGAGTTCTGTTTGATCATATGAGCTACACCATGACATTCCGTCGTTCGTATTCCACGTTAAACTGTAGATCACAGAGGAAAGAAACTAGATGTCTTACCTCTGATATAATGAATTAGTCTGCTTATTTTGGGGATGATCCAACCAACCTAAGTTTACAAAGCACTTTACTTGCCTTTTCTAATAATAACTCAGGCGGAAACTAAAAAGAGATAACTGGATATCAGTTATGACCTCCGAACTGGGATAGACTGTACGCAGAAACTTTCTTCTGTGACACATATCATCAGATATTTAATCCTGAAGAGTCTGATGTTTCCCTTGGCTTCACATGGAATAATATCGATCTGGAGTGATGAAATTTTTAGCGGACCCCTTTTCGCAAATGGTAACGAAGGATCAAACTTACTGCCAGGACTCTTCTATTCCGATACACAGGCAGCTAGTACACAGACATTTTTTATTGGCACTATGAAGTTGAAAATGAAGGACAAATAAGACAATAATGCGATTCTTAAACATGACGTTATATCATGGGGTATTTAATTTCCCTTACCAGAACCATCATTTAAATCTCAGAGGTGTTCAGGCGGATAGTCATGTTAAAACACAATCGACACCCACCTCGATTGCTTTCACAAACTGAAATAGTTGTTCCGCATTGAGTGCTCATTTCAGTTCAAGAAGGTAAAGGCACTGAAGTAGCTGTTTTTAACTAAGTTATCCAGCTGATCACCAGCCAAAGCTATGTAGCAGCAGCTGACGGGAAATACCTCATTGTGTATGTGCTTGGCTTCATTTATAGAAGCGACTTCCGGGTTTACTTCAGATCCATCTAAAGCTTCATACCATATACAGTACCATGGGTTTTGGAATTAAATCAAGACCGTTCATACGAAATAGAAGACGACCAATGACTTTAGTCGTCCAGTCATCTTTCCCGTGGGCTAAATACTTTATGACGGAAATATCAGTACTTGATTTTTTTTAACTGCGTAACGTCTCTTAACAGCGAAGTCTTTACAGACGGGAAAGAATGGGGGTCAAAGAATGGGAAGGAATTCGGCCATGGCCTTTTGAAGGAAGCTTTCCGGCATTTGCCTGGAGTGTTTTGGGAAACCATGGAAAACCAAAATCTGACTTGAAACAGATAATGTCTTAGGGGTTGAGAGGTCCAGTAACTCTCAGCGCGGTAATAGTTCTCTGAACTAATACTTGGAGCGCTAGCAGCGGCAACAACAGTTCTACTTTCCGCCGCTTCATTTTTCTTTCCGTTATTTATTTATGTTTTATTCGAGATAAATTGTCTGTCTGCACTGGTTTGAGAGCCATGAACAGTACTGTGCGCTAGGAACCTATAAAACGAAGAAGGTTTTAACAGAATTATATCCAATTTGGGGGGGGGGGGGGGTGAGAGACATTCGTGATCGACTCACGGATCAATTTCGGACTCTCATGGTTTTCGGAAGTTAGTTCACATGAATGCTGCAGATCAGATCTTTATATACAACAGAGATTATTTCTATCCAATTTCTTATTAATATTTCTATAGCAGCTCTAATGATCTCGCAGCAGACGAGCTCTACAACTCTAATCAAAGAAGAAATAAAAACATTGCACAGAGCTGAAAACTCTGTGAAGCAGAATCATCCACAAAGTAGTTAGAAGATTGGGGGAGGGTAAAGAGCTGGAAGGAACTTTTTAAGAAACCATCCTGGAATTCACATAGATTGATTTTGTATTAAAAAAAAAAAAAAAAAAAAAAAAAAAAAAAAAAAAAAAAAAAAAAAAACCTACAAATTTTGATAGCTGTGTGGTGAGAATTAAACCAGCGTCGTCCCGAATGATAGAAACGAACGTTACCGCTCTCCTATTATGATGAGTAAGTGTTGGAAAACTCGAATGAGCATGGTGATGGTCTCATGTGACGCATGCTGGGCAATCTGCCAAATATTACGATGCAGACAACATCTACTGTTTGAGAAATGAGACCCCAGTTTTATTAATAGTGTCATCCGAAGTCGATTTCTCAGTGACGGAATGAGTTAGTCTAAGGCGGTGTAACATTTCCTCTCAGTTGTCCGCTGATTGAGAAATGTTGATGCTGCAGGCACGTTCTTAATGGGAGCGCTTACATCATATACCACACTAGAAAGACAGATGTACGGTTCGTAAGGAGATACAGCTTCACACTGACACGAACAATGTTATTAATGCCTACATTCAACTGCTGTCACTGAGGAGGAGATCAGTACCGCCAATGAATAGATCGTTTGTTAACGAAACGCCAAAATTTACTCGACATTTCGTATATTACGAAGTATTAAGCAATTCTTCTGTGTGTAATATGTACATTATGATTGAGACACATTCAGCTGTATGTGCTGACTTCCTGAAGATACTTGTGCGTGTTGTTACGTGTTTGCTGTTAGAGCTGACTTACTGGCTTCGAGATTCGTACTTGCACATTTCGCAGACCGAAATCTGCACTGTCGTTGCTAAGCAGTGTTCCATTATTACAAAAACAAAAATTTTACAAACACACTATGCAACAAATAAATCCAGTGCATATATCTCCGCTGACAATGGCCACAGCCAATTCGATCCCTTGGCATAAATCGCCTTTACAATTTCAAACCTGTTGACTTCACGGTGTTAGGCTCTTGTGTCTTTCGGAGAAGGTGGATGACTATTGATTTCTGAAATCCTGTGACACAATCAAAAATTATATTTCTACAATCAACTGCTAAGCCAATATACAATAACATAAAGTCAAATGCCAATATCCAATCAAAGTTCATCAATGGCCGATCAGCCTACGTCCTGTTTGCTTTGCAAGCGTTCTTTTCTCATCATGGGCAAAGATGACCGCCTTGGTACTCAATAGTCAAAATGCACGACACTTTTCTGGGACTAATTCCTGTAAACAATTTTCAGATCTCATATAGCAATTGAATTCATGATTCATATATCGGAGGTCGGGTTTGTTAGTCGCTACACTGGTGAAGCTTGAAATCTGTATTAAATAATAAAAATTTCGTTAGGACAAGGTTGATAGAGTTTCTTACAAGCCGCGCAGTTCGCCTCTGTCGTAGCCGCCTATCCTAATCCGGTAATCCTACCGCGTATAGCGAACCTACCTAGAATAAAAACCACGCCAACGTTCTGGCGCTCTTCATATACGTCTACAAAAGTAAGATTTGTCAGAGGTGAAGGTCGCGTTAAGAGCCTTTGAATCGGGTACCTTTCGATCTCCAGCAAGATGCCTCAACCACTGAACCACCACAAACGAGATTTCTCAGTTCTACAGTCTCTGATAACGGAGTTCTACGTTTGTTGCTGCTAATAAGCAGGCAGTGTGGAGTGGTGGTGGGCGTACCGCCAGCCCAGCTGCGATCAGACCAGTGAGCGGCTAAATCAGCTCCCGGCAGCTGTGATGTAACCTCGCCCACGTAAATAGGCAGACGGCCACAGGTGACGACGGGTATCAGCAGAGCGGAGGGGTCGACCACCGCCGCTCTCAACGGCTCCAACAACCACACAACTCAGCTCACAACTCATCTCTGTCTGCCTGCCTGCTCCAGTGGAAATTTCTCTGCACAGCCATTTTGTTTCTCCTTTCCTTTTCCAATCTACTTACGCCCACTATTAACTTCAGCTTAAAATCCTTTTAGTGTTTTTGGTGAATTATTCCTAATTTCTCTTGGCAATATATTCCAATCCCTGACCCCTTGCCTACGAAAGAAAATCTTCCCACACGTTATGTCCGAAATTGAGTGCGAGTTTGTGGTCATGATCATCTTTTCCCTTCCATGCACTAGTCCCAATTCTTCCACCAATATATGCGTACACACCCATGGCTCTCTTCATCCCCCTCCTCTTCAATGAATTCCATTCCAGCTCCTATATCATATAAATTACTGATTTTGTTCTGCACTAATTTCAATAAAAATCTAGCAGCCCTTTTTTGCGCTCCCTCTAGCTTCTGTATTTGATACCCAAACTGTGGGTCCCATGCTACACCACCATATTCAAGCAACGGTCTGACCAACGTTTTGTAACCCAATTCCCTAACTTCTCTGTTTCATCCCCGTATCACTCTCTGCAACAAGTGAAGATTTTGAAACATTTTCCTGCTACCTGACCAATTGAGTATGTTATCAAATGTTATGCCAAGTTGTTTACATTTCAAGTCTTCAACAAACAATTCATCCCCCACCTTATAATCAAAATCAATCCTTAGTATTTTATCTTTGTACCTAATAAGCTGACTCTTCTTTGCATTTATCCTCATCCCAAGTTGAACTACACAGCTAGATATCCTATCCAGCTGTTCACAGTCTTCTACCATTTTGGTTCTGTTATAAAGAATTACGTCATCGGCAAACACCTATCATTTGATACTAATCCATAAACGCGATTACTCATTAGAATGACGAAAAGCAATGGTCCCAATAAGCTACACTGTGGCTCTCCCATCTTCACTTCCACTTCTTTTTTATTGCATTTCCTGCCCTAACTTTTTGCTTTCTGCCTTTCTGCAAATCACGTTTTCATCCACTACTATAGATTTTACCTTATTTAACATCACTTATGGCTTACTCTGTCAAAAGCCTTTGAAAGATTTAGTGCTACACTATCAACTTGGCTCCTTTGTCCATTTCATCCGAAATATCTTGCATTTATCCTGCTTCTGAGATTCGCATGAATATCTTTGCTTGAAGCCACATTGTCGACTCGAGCTTATCCACAGAGCTTATGACTTGAGGGAAATGTAGGACGTCAGTGGATGATTTCAGAGTCAATTAACAGGTGTTACCGACTATCTGTAGGCATTAAACACTCAGCAGATCAGAAACTTCAATATCTACTGACAAAACCACCATGTTTCTATCTAGTCAATTCCGACACGTTGGCCTAGCCATGGAGGTGTCGCCAATGGTTTTAACTAAATGTCGTATTCCTCTTGCATTACACTTATCGCTTTCGGAAAACCTAAAGGCAGTTGGTTGCACAGTTACGAGTAACCTAGGGTGCCTAAATGTGCTTTTCCTCGGAGAGTCTGTTCCCTCCGTAGTGACGTGTAATTCTTGCAATCCTGCTTTCATGGGGTGCAAAGTCAGATCCAGCAAGCACCAGAAAGTCCCACATCCATTTCTAGGTTAAAAGCACAACTCAAGCACCAATTTCAAAACAAAAAAAATGTAGCTGGTTCAAGGCAAAATTTTATTTTTAAAAAAGAAAATGGGGAAATATGTGTCTAACCTTTCAACAAAAACAGGTGGACTGTTCTGTTGATGCAAATACTATTATCTCAGATATATTTAGTCACGGTATCAAATTTGCAACGATTATGAATATGTCACAGGAAAGACAAAGGGGCTAAAAGAAATTTCAAAAAATGCCTTGTTTATTAATCTGTATAATCAAGAACGAGATTGCAATTTTCAAGATAAATGTATTATGTATGGAACGTAGACGACCCCAAGAGTCGTGTTCTAGTTTGTTAGAAACATAACGCAGTGTTTTGGATAATTTCGATGTGATTAAAGGATAAGCGAAATATGAAATAGCTTGATATTTCTTTACTAAAAAAACTTGGCTTATCGGAGTGATACAGTTTAAAAGTATGCGGAAAAAATAATAAAAACATTTCGTTCCAAACATACGTGTGGCGGAAGAAAGATTATGTCTTATTGTCACATTAATCTGTACAAGGATATTCATTATTCCCGTTAGCAATATGAATTGCAATCATCGAAACCTACACATAGAGAATAGACGTGGATGACACACTTTATTAGTGGGATGATATTTTCCCCATATTGTAATGTAAGTTTTGAATTCATTTTCTTAATTAATTGCATTAGAATGCAGGGATGTTTCCTAAACCGTGAGCACAAGTAACTTACTACTCTTTAAACCTCCCAGTAAAGAATGAACTGTGGAGTAAGTTAATAGTCTAATGCCGTTTCTGCATTGACAAATACCAAGTATCAGCGGATAATTGACACTACGATTACCACTGTTTAAAGGTAATATGATAAATTAATGCAACAAAATATAAGCAGAAATTGTTTGCACATATATGTTACCTACTTACTTACGTATAAACTTAAATATTTCTAGTTTTATTCGTTAATTCAGAAATACATACCATGTGATTATATTCGCTAATCATTCACATTGTAACATGTTTTTATTATTTAAAATGAAACAGATATTATTATACTATCGGTGTTACTGTGTATACACACAGATGCACACACAGACACACACACAACATACATACGCAAATACTCGTAGCAAAAATTTGTCATTGGCGCCAGAGAAGTTCCGCTATAAGTCTCTGCCATATTTTCCATTTAAACCACCAATCTGACTCAAGTTCAAAGTTGGTGAGTGGGCTAGTTGTAACGATGGAACACGTTTCTGAGGATTAAAACATTCCATCTAATCTCCATATACAGTGCTGTGGTCGCCACATTGAGCTTTCATCAACATGAAGTCATCGCGAACGCAAAGTGGTATGCGTCACTTTAGCAACAAAGACGCTCTCTGTCCCTATGAATGTAGTCCCCGCCAATAAAATGCCACACAATTCTATCTCGGACATGGTACTTCCAAGAAACGGGTGTTTTTGTAATTCTTGGAGGTTTACGAGAAGCTACAAAAACAGCTGAGAAGGATCACTTCCAACACTTTTAGAATATTCCCATCCAATCAGCGGAGAAGACAACTCAAGCCATAATGGCTTTCTGTTTCATGCCAATTATGTGCGTCCTTAGTTTTTTATTATAACTATTACAGTACAATATTATTTTCCTCCTTCAGCCAAGCACACGTAATGCAACTGTTTCTTTCGCGCTATCTCAAAAATAGACGTAAATAGGTCAGCATGGAGTCTGTGAAAGTTTGTTGTGAAGATATGCGCTTTTTTTGCTTATGGCTTTACGTCTCCTAAACTTCGAAGTCATTAGAGGTGGGATAGAACGTTGGTAAGGAACGGGAAGGAATTTTGCAATGGCCTTTTTAAAGGAAGCATCCCGGTATTCACCTGGAGTTATTTGGGGAAACTGTGGAAAACACAAATCTGGATGCCCAGACGGGGGTTCGAACCGGCGTCCTCCCGAATGCGAGGCCAGAATTAAGTAAGATATGCTATCATTTCGTGTCTGAAGAGGGATTCCTTGATGTAACGGTCATCGTATCAACAGAGTGAATCAGTGCTGATGCGTCGATGTAGGAATCGAGATGTTCCTACCTTGACCAAAAGCCGGTCCTGAATTTTAATGAGCCCCACGTCTATCTTTCAGTTCTGGCACATTTTACAGTGGGTGTATGAGGAAGGGAGTGTATTTCAGAGTGTATGTGTGTCTGGTTGTGTGTGTTTCTTGGTAGAGTGGTGTGTGTGTTTATGTATGTATGTATGTATGTATATATGTATGTATATATGTATGTATGTGTGTGATTGTGTTTGTGTTTGCGTGTGTGTCTGAAGAAGAATGGATTTGTATGTGTATCTTTGTACACGTTTAATGTTCGTACGTGATGATTTTCGGGTGTATTTGTGTATGATCGTGTGTTTTTTGGTATGTTTACATGCAAGATAATGGCCGTGCCTGTGTATGGTGTTGTTAATGATCCCTGGAACAATATCTGAGGTAAATATATATAAATATATGTATATATATATATATATACATTCATAAAGCAAGGGTATTTACAAAAACCAGAAAAATGCTACATTTTTCTCTTTTCGAACTGTCCATTCGTTAAACACTTACATTTTAATGTAAGTGTTTAATATGTTGTTACTTTTATTAGGGTTTAGGACGCTTTGCAACGAGGTCATTAGCGTCCTCACAAGAACTAAGTTGACAATGCGGTTTAAAACCTTACGAAATTACTGTCTGCATGGCCGACTATAAATAGGTCATCCATACAGACAGCAAAATAAAATAAAATACTAAAGCGTTGGCTGTAAAGGGGCCAATAAAACCACATAATTTACAAACAATATCTGGTTGGCTGTAAATAGGCTAACCAGATTTAATACCTTAAGACTAATTATTAAAACAATTACTAACAAAATACATGGGTGTGAATAAAACTTTTGGGACAAGACCAGCAAGTAAACAAAATTTAAAACTTCTGCCGCATTGCAACCTTCATCATTTAAAATAAGGGACAGGTCGTTGGCTATCCACTGTCTGCCCTTAAATCTAAAAACAGTACACAATCGGTTAAAATGTGGCAGGGTTAAATAACGCAGTGTGTTCTATATTTGACTAATTACCAAAGGTAATGTTCCCTGGCATAACATATTGCTAGTACGTCATCAGAATTGCTTTGGTTTTTGTTACTGGTACATGTTGACTCTCTACGCTTGCTCTCCGGGTGCCGAGTTCGACGCCCGGCTCTGCGTGGGAGATCCACCACACCCTGACCTAACATAGTTGGAACTGGCTGGAGGATAGAGTATATTAATCAACCCGGATCCACACTTAGGCACAGTGTATCGTCAACGTCTCATCGTAAATAGGATAACGTGGTGGATTCCCTCTTTCCACCAATACTAAAACTGTAATTAAAAAAAATTGATGTCGTTTCAGAAAAAAGCCCTAATAATCTTTTTTATCTAAATTTTAAGTAATATCCAATTCATTTTACGTTGCAGTATCTCAAGCAGCTTTTAATTTTAACACCCCCAAATCCATGCTAGAATTTTTTATTCCGAAAGACATATTCTACTTCACATTTGTTAAAGAATGTTTCTCAAACAAATGATGTAATTTTTTGTTAAAAACAATACCATTGCAAGTTCACCTTATCACTACGCAACTTGCTGAAACATAACTATCTATATTACGTTTTCCTTGACCGTGCTTCTGTGAATTACTGTTAACGGATAGCTTGGTCTTTTAAAGTTTGTAATTGTTATTTTGTATGAATGTGCAAGATTTTGCACAAAGTAAACATGTAATTATTTACGCTAACATCATACCACAGAGATTTAAGACTAATTTTTATCTGCAAAAATTATTTCTAACAGCCTGGGGCAACACTACGTAGCAAATACATGGATTCGCCAGTTTCTTGGGTAACATTTTAATTATGACTGGAGACAGAAATAGGCATTTCAATTCTAAATTGGAGGAACCTTTCTTCTAGCACCAATCGTCACCCTTCTAAGCGTCACGATTTAAGACCCAAATACATTATGAAATTAGTTTAGTGATCATCGCTGTGAATGATTCTGATTTTGTTTTAAACAATATGATTTCGGTGAAATATACTGGGAGAAAAGAATAATCGTGTTATATTTGGCTATATTCAAGAAAGCTCGTTTTCTCTCCACCGACAAAAGGGGATCAACCCTATCTCTCTCCCACTTTATCATTTCCGATTTTGAAATTGACGTATGGATGAAATTCAGAAGGATTGATTGATGAACACTTAACGATCTCAGCAGCCTCTTGATCTCTGTTCTCAAGCCGTAAGCCAGGCACAACAGTCATAACTCTTAAACGTCATCATCGGTCTAAGTGCTTGTCCACACCCAGAGAAAGAAAACATCCCGAGAAGCGACGCTCTATACTCCGTATCTCTGTTTATCGCCATCATGTGTTCGACTCTATGGATGACAACACCACCTGCAGCTGCATGAAGACAAGATTGACAGTTACAAGCATATAAGTTAGGGAGAGTCCACTAATTACGTGAACTCAAAATAGAAGGGATCCGGCAAAATCTCACCAATTCTCATTTAAAGGGAGTGGGGGGGTCGATAAAAATCTCATGTCAACTGTTTATTTCAGATTGCATCCCTTTAAAACCAGTAGAGGTAAAAAAAATACGAAGTCAATCTGACGTTGGGGGGGAGGGGAGGGATATCCCTCCAGAACTCACTAAATCTCATCAAGAGGGAGGATGGTCCAAATGTAAAGAAAAAACTCCTCACGCCATTAATGGACACCCTATTATTTTGATTTGGAAATCGCAAGGTACTCTGCGTTCAGGAGCGAAGCTACTATGGGGCTAGGCAGTGCAGTGCACCGGGGCCCCTACGATCTGGGGGCCCCCAAGCATACCTCTGGGAGCCCCAAAGTGCACCTCTGGGGGCCCCAAAGGGCAGTTCAGAGCCCCACGAGCCTTCATGGCAAACTGGCGACCTTTTTTTTTATCTCTACAGTCGTCTAAGAGAGCCCCTCAGACACAGGAAGCCCCTTACTGCTCAGGAGGGCCCCCAACCACTGCTCAGGGGGCCCCCTAAGCACAACTCACGGGCCCCATACTCAGCTCAGGGGGCCCTTACCAGACACACAAAGCAAAAAAAGGTCGCCCATCTGGCCTGAGGGCCCAAAATAAATTTTTTGCACCGAGGCCCTTATTAACCTAGCTACGCCACTGTCTGCGTTCCTAGGCAAAATTTTGTTCTTTCCGTCAAAAAGTAAATGACCACTCTAGCAACCTAACCCAGTGGATGTACGGTAACATTCTGGTCTGGCATTCGGGAGGACGCGTGTTCAAATCTCCGTCTGCCATCCAGGTATCGGTTTCCCGAAATCACTCCAATCGAATGTCGGGATAATTCCTTCAAAAGATTTTTGCCGAATTCCTTCCCATCCGTTGTCTGCGAGGACAGTAAGAGAACGTAGAAGTTATATATGATATTTTTAGAATTTTATAATTATACTTCTCGGTTTACTATAACCATAGATAATAGTAAGAAAATCGTACTAAGTAGACAACAATTCAAATTACAGTAACACGTACAAAAAAATAATGTAATTACTTACGAATCTCGACGGATGACAAAAGTGCTCATTTGTTGACGCGAGCCAAATGCCAACTGTCAAGTGGGGCAATGCAACTGGTCAAATCAGGCGACCGGCCGGCAAAGTCGCACAGACTAACACACTTTTTCGCACCATTTTACGTAACAGCGAGACTGTCAAATGGTACGGGATTACGTGATCCTGCTTTGTTGAATTGCTATACCTTTCGCTCATCCCCTAGATAGGTCGCACTTACTTTTCTCATCAAGAGTGAAATTCAAAATGTTATTCGGAAGTTTAACCTTTTTTTTTCCGTCACCAGTCTCTCAACTGGTTTGATGCAATCCTCCACCCCTTTCTATCTTGCGCTAACTTCTTCATCTCAACACACACCTTACAACCCACATCTTCAATTATCTGCTTCATATATTCCAATCTCTGCCTTCCTCTACAGTTCTTACCTTCGACTGTTCCCTCCACTAACAAATTAACCAATCCATCATGTCTCAAAATATGATCTACCATCCTGTCTCTTCTTTCTGTTAGACTCTTCCGCAAATTTCTTTCCTCACCCACCATTTCCAAAACACGTTCATTTCATGCTTTACCTGGCCATTTAATTTTCAGCATCCTTCTATAACTTCACATTTCAAATGCTTCAATTTTTCTTCTTTCTGGTACTCCTAAAAGTTGATGCTTCGCTACCATAAAGCACTGTGCTCCATACATAAAGTTTTAAAAACTTCTTTCTGAGAACAAGATCAAAATATGAAACTAAAAGATTTCTCTTTGTCATGAAAAGTTCTATTCTACTTTTAACATCATTCCAGCTTCCGACATCGTTGTAATTTTACTTCCTAAGTAGTAGAATTCACTTACTTCTCCTACGCATTAGATCCTATTTTTATATTTAATATACTGTTAATACTATCATTTCTGCTACATTTACTCGCTTTTGTTTTGCTTTGGTTTTAATCCAAAATCTTTCTTCAGTATTTTGCTCATGCCATTCAGTAACTTTTCAACATCCTTTGAACTTATGTATGACAGTTGTTCTAAAATTGATGTTTTGGACGAAACGTATTGACAATGAAGTTAAAAATTCTACTCTGTCAAAAAATATAATCACTGAACCTATTCGCATATCGGCGTGAGCAGTGTTTGTGACTGCAGCTATTAGTCTGCGTGCACCGTATCGTGTTTTCGCAACAGCAGGTGTGTCGGCGTGAGGTAGCGATACTGACCGCAGTAACAATGTGGGCAGACCGCAGAAACACAGTGTCTCGGTCTCCCACTCCAGCGGACTGAAGGTCAGCGAGGTCTCCGCCACGTGTTCACTCCACGACGGCTGTTCTCGCGTCGTCTTATTGGCATCAACGTCCTCTTAAACGCCGAAGCTAACAGGAAACCACACAGCTTGCACTAACCCCATACCTTGCCGGCCCGGTCAGTGTAGGGGCAGCACTCTGGTCTCGCGACCTAAGGTTCACCAATTCGAGTCCGGCTTCGGGTATTGGTTGCTTTAATTAGGTATTGCATCCATCTTAGCTGGGTAGTTAAACATTGAATGAAAATAAAGAGGACTCGGTACCTGATAGAAAATAAGTAAAGATTTCCTATGAGTATAGGGTAGGGATGGAAGTGCTTGTTGAAAATTTTAACTGTAAATATCTTGGCTAACTTTTGATAGTAAACTCAGTTTAGCAGGTTGTTGTTGTTGTTGTTCGAAATCCTTTATTTATTTGGAGAGGGTGATGAGGGTATGTACCAGGAAAGTGAGGTAAGTGTGTTACGAAACCTTGGTCAGAACACTGCCTGAGTATGGTTGAGTGATGTCGGACCCACATTATTCGTATCAAATTCAGGAGTTGGATTGGGCACAGAGGAGAGCAGCTAGATTTGTTTGCGAAAATTACACTTCAAGCAGTAACTGAGCTGGGTTGGATATCATTCGAAGACAAAAGGCAGGTGTTCGAAGCTTATAATCATGATAATGCAGGATTAGGAGTTGTACTTGGAGGGGAAGAGATGACCATAATCATAAGCTGACACTTGGATTAAGGCGAAAGGGAGGGAGGAAAGTTTTCTTCTGTATGTAAGGGAGTCAGGGACTGGAATAAGTTACCAAGGGAAATATTGAACAGTTTACCAAAAACAATGAAGGAGTTTAAAGTTGCAACGCGTTAAAACCAGGGGTAGGTAAGAAATCGAAAATCATGACATGGGACTGTGGAGGTATAGGGACATTGCCACCGGAGCAATTAAATTAAATCTCGTGTTGTACTTACTACATTGTACTACAATTACGTCAGCACACCATGATAGAACAATACAAGCAAATTATAACAGGCTAAATGGTCACAGAGACCAAAGGCCATACTTAAATTTTTAAAAAAATCCTTATGTTGCTTATTTATAACTTCCTCCTTGAGGACTTTCGTTGACCACAAACGATTCTCAGTTTTAAATTCTTCTTTTCTTTTCTTTTTTAGTTTTAAATGAAAGTATTGTAATCTAGCTTTCAAAACATTCGCTGCTCCGGTCACGGGTTCGAATCCAGGCAAGCGCAGGAATTTTGAGAGTTGTGTTTGATCATATGAGCTATGCCAGGACGCTCCGTGGTTCGGATTCCACGTTAAACTGTAGGTCCCAGAGGAAAGGAACTGGCCGTCCTACCTCTGACACTATGGCTTAGTATGCCTCCTTCGGGAGGATCCAACCAACCTTCGGGTTGTGGACTAAGTTACTTGTATTGTAATCTAGCAAAAAAACCTGAAGTTTCAAAAGATTTTCGCGTTTTGGAATCGCTAAACGATTTTTGTCAGAATATGCAAAATAAGATGCCATATGATCACCTCGGTATAACCAACTAACTTAGCGGATATTTCTTTGAAATACGAATCAGAGGTTTAACAACATCAATGTAAACAAATAAATAAATCTTGTATGGTCGTAAAGAACTGCTGAAGGAGTATCTACTAGCCATGAATTCCCACTTTGCAGTGGCCGTTTAAACTAGCCGGGTAATCATATTATATGAATGGCGGTAGGAGCGTATCTTTTACTCCAAACTACAGAGTGTCATTCTATACTTCTCATTAAAAAAAAAAAAAAGCTTTTTATGAGAATCTGAAAGTGTTATTGCTAATGTGACAGTCTCTCTGACGTTGTTGGCAAGTAATCCTAGCAATTAGTCAGAGTAATCCTAGCGATTTGTATGTTAAGAAGAAATGGGACGCTCAGATCGAAATGAAATGTGGTTATAGTGCAACACATCCTTGACGATATTTTTAAGCCACTTTCGTAGCCTCTGACTGCACCGGACGCAGTATTTTTAGCGCAGCTTTGAGCAATAGCCATCACTAGTCCCCATTGAGCATGATGATAGGCAAAACTCCTGTGTTGCTTTTCCCTTCTTCCAATTCGTTTTCTTGTATGATCTCTCGTCGATGTGTTGTTATGATGTTTACAGCAGGTGTAACACGGCGCGTTTCTTTTTATTGTTCTATTTCTTCTCCGTTTACTACGCTGAATTCTTGGTGTATCCGTGTCTAGTTTGATGTATCGCCGTGTGAGATTTCACACGTAGATTGCAAGTCGGTTCTTCAAAAATCAGCGTGATTCATGCCAGAGCGCATGAATGTTTTGGAATGATAATAAACGTACGCCTAAATGTTATCTTTGATTCCTGTGAAAATATCCTGAAGACATGGGCATTTTGTACTAGATTACACATGTTCATTTTGATTCCATGTGAGAACAGTTCGTATCAACAAACCAATGAGCAGTCTGGTCGTTCTGTGGTTACGGCGTCTGACTGTAGATAGAATTGTCCCCGGTTCGAATCCCTGTCTGGGCGGGGATTCTCAAAAGCCCTTAATCCGTCCTTCACTCTGGCACAGCTTGAAGTACACCAGGACGCTTCCATGTTTCGGATTCCACGTTAAAGTGTAAGTCCCTTATACCGAGTATGTATATGATAGGGACAGAATGCTCTGTCAGTAAACCAGGTAATTACGATCACAGTAACCTTGGCATAGCAAACTAATAATGTTACCAACTACTGACCACCTGTTATTTACTTAACATCCCATTAGTATATTCAGTTTACAATGTAAACCGCAAATTCATAATATCCCACTTTAGTTACTATACAGTATATATGAATGAAATTACTACATTTGTAAACAGTTTCAACAAAAAGCAAATCATTTTAGTGTTTGTGAATAGGCTTCACACCTTCCCCTTCTATACTCCATAAATATATGGTATTTTCCCAGTCATGTTTACTAATCAAATTCCAAAAAAGAAAATTCTGTTACAGTGTTAAATGGTTTCTAGAGCAAAAGCTGTTTCAGTCTAGATTTAAAGCTGTTAGGCTTGCGTAAATAACATTTTACTCTCTGTGTTTAAGGTATTGATTAAAGAAGGTCCAGTGAATGTTATCCCTTTCTGCACAACTGACAACGAATTGCAATTACAAATTTATCCAATTAATTTAATAACTTTAATGAACGCAGAGAGAGAAGAGAGATTTAGAAGCATTCCAGAAGTGATTTCTTGGGAACTGAAATAAGTTTTTACTTATTAATAACTGAGTCAATTTCATGTTCCTGACCTTCTCTTTTTTAGACAGGAACTTTCTTTGCAATCAATATATCGAGCGTTATTTACGATACTCGCAATTCATTATCTTACTGTTTACGGGCAACCTCACATCGCCTTTATTTATAGCCAGTTTAATTCCTCACAGACGACCCTGAGGGCCCGAATTTAGCGCTAGCTAACTCAACCATAAGTGGCAGGCAGTATGTAGTTCCAGTTTGAATGTTGTATTAGTCAAGTTTTTGTAGAAGTGAATTATATGTTATTACGAAAGATTCGTAATCTCCGGGATTGGTGTATAATGTCGGATCAGTCTTACATTTTTCAGTGCAGTAAAAGATTTAAAAGCTGCCGCAGTTCAGAAGATACTATACAAGAAACGCAGTAAGTCTTCCCACGATCCTTGAAAACATGTCCGAAGTCTGGTCGTGATTAAAATTTTATAGTTTCAGCATCAACTTATTCATAACTCAAACCAATATTGAAATTCAGAAGCTTATAAAATATCACCAACCTCCTTTTCAGTCAGTTTTCCACATATGAAAAGGGCTGTAGCTTCTAATAATTCCTCTTATAACATATTAGGTCTTTCTCGTCATTCCATCAACTTGACTTGGATCAGAAAAGTTATCGATCGTTTGTTCGTCGACTTGTAAATCATCAGCATTAATTTACGTAGTTTCCTTGTATACCGTTAGCATTCACTACTTCCATTTTTTTTTTTAAATTTAAATATGTAGCTTTCAGTTCATATTATTCTAAAGTATTATTTCATGTTTTTCTACGTAATTGTGTTACACTTTATTGAAGATAACTCAAGGCGCACACCACTCTTAATTAAAACTACCCATGCCTGATGCCGGACTCGAACCGGTGACCCTTACAATGCGAGTGCTCGTCAGTACATTGCCCGGACCGGCACTACCTCTGTTGCTTTTAACACTACGACAGTCTAATGAGTTCAAAAGAATGTGATAGATACAACAATAACATTCCACACAAAACTTAGATCTTTACGATGAAATTCTAAACCTTTAACAGAATTGTTCACAGAATACAGTCACAAAAAATAATAGGATCTATTCGCACTGTATCGCGAATGATTTACATTATTTCAGACAAGGTTTTTTTTTTTGCGGCAGTAGGTAATTAGCTTTAAGGTAGTTTGTTGCGTTATGAGAAACCTTTCATTTTTTTGGCTACGTTGCTGCTTTACTGTTCAATTTGCTGGCATTTCCGGTATCAAACATTTAGAATGTAAAATAGTTAAAGATATTTCTTTCATTCCTCTGTTCCATTTTAGAATACAAAGCAGCATTTTCGTTAGCTGAATTGTGGGTAACTCCACACGTATGTTACATCTTCGGACTAGAATAAAAGCAGCGGTGTATCCGTAATTCTGTTCCACCGCGGCCAAGATTTATACGAGCCTCAGGGTCTGTTTCTCGCTTTGCGTGTCAAGAATACGTAAACGCCGGCGCCGTCCTAGTGCACTTAGAGATCACACACACAGCTCTTATTTAATCTTCGCGCTCTCAGTAACAACGTGCAAGGTCGGAATGCGCTGACTGTATAAAAGGTACTCCACATTCCTGACCAAGATAACAGAGCTTTTTGATGTCAGAATTTGCCAAAGCAAACAAGCGTGAGCGCTCGCTGTTTGATGTCCTCGTGATCAGAACACTTACAACATAGGTACTCCCTGGCAAACAAGTGTTTACCAAGTGCAAAAGTGGAAACTATCTCTACGAAAAAAATATTAAATACCGATCATCTATATGAAAGTTTTAATTGCCAAAATATTTCTGTTTTCAGTAAGAGATAACGTTGAAACACGATGTGTAACATTGTAGCTTTCAAAAAATAATAATAATAAAATTTCAGACACATTCAGGAAAAGACGAATTAAATTCTACGGCTATATTATAAGAATGAGTAATAACAGACTAACAAAAAGAATTCCAAACCTAACCATTTCAATGAAAATTAAAAACAACTGGCTAATTGAAATTGAAAAGGATCTCCGGGAAATAGGAATAACAGACGACATCATACAGGACAGATGCCGATTTAGTAGCATGGTCAACAATCACCAGTTTACCAACAGCCAGTATATCAGAAGAAGGAACACTTGGACGGAAGTACGAAGGAAAGAACACAGCGAAAGGATGAAGAGGTTTTGGGAACAGAGGAAAAACAAATCTGCTAAATAAGTTCACTCGCTCTCCTGAGTTGGGCACAACGATGGAAGAAGAAGAAGAAGAAGAAGAATAAAATGAATAAAATAAAAAACTTTTGCTCGATAATTCTTCCCGCTTAATTTGTTAATTTATAACCGCAATTAACTTTGAAAATATTACATCAGTTTGAGACTTTGAAACCATTTAAATCCATGGCATCTGTATTTTAATAAAATTAAAAAGTTAATATAAATCTCTCGTTCTGAATACAAATTCTCATTGCGCTTATTACATGCATCAATTCGGCAGGATGCGGATTCAGTATGGTTCTTTTAGATGACTATGTCAGGATTCTTTCCTGTTCCTTACCCCGGCTCTAGTTATCTAAAGGTCAATGAACCTTCAACCCCTTAAAAAATTGCTTCACAAATATTTTTTATCATTCCATGGCTGAAGGATAGGGGTGGGTCGCTATAGAGAAGTATCTCTTTTCAGCCGTAGGATCAGTATATCTTTTTGTGACATATCTTTATTGACTCATCTTGTTACTATACATTCATTATAGTTTTTGGGCTTTCCCATGCTGTTATTATTGCTTTTGAATCATATGGGATTTGGATCAGTGGACGTGAGTCCTTGTTTATTTTTCCTCTGGACGTTATGTACTTTTTTTGTTTTAATCCTTCTAGGAGATTAGAGTGGAGAAGTGTTGTATCGACTTTAGTGTCCGGTAGCGGGCCTTGTAGGTGTGGGCGTGAAAGCGCTGCCTTGTGAAGCGGCCAGCCTAGCGGAAGGGCTCAACCTGTATTCTGTTACCCCGTCGTGTCCGCCTATTTAGGGAGTTGACTGACTCACAAGCCACGCGTTGACGAGGGTCCAGTATACCAGACACCGTCTCTGGTGGGGTATCCACCAGTACAGACTGGATTAGTAGTGCAATCTCGGAGAGGGAAAAGCTAGTGTCTTCTACCAACATCTATATTCCGCTATTATTTCGCAAATTAAAGAAGCATTCATCGAACAATTAGGACGGAATCCAGACCAATTTAGAGATGTAAACTGTGGTTAAATGTGTTGATAATGTGGAAAATAATATTGTAATACGTAACTAGTGAAAACATCGTTTGTATTATTACAAAATACTCAGGAATGCAAATTAAAGATACTTAAACACAAAATTATCCACATAAATCATTTTAAACTGTATCAAATCTTCTTTTAACATCGTATCTCACCTTAAAACTTGTAAATACAAACATTTAAGCAATTATCTTGCACGGTTCTGTCTTTAAACATATTAAATGGTATTTATATAATTTCTTTTCATAAAACAAAATCCATTTAAACTGATTTACAGTAAAATGAAAGGCAAACATACAAAATCACATTAAATCAAACTTTAGCTTGCTACAAAGGCTTCATGAAACACAATTCGATTTAAAGTTTAGGTTTGAGGGCTGTTACAACCATGGAGGTAGGAATAGAGAGGAGACCAGGTGTCGCTTAAACTGTGAAGCAGCATGTCTCCGGCGCCGCCATCTTCGTGAGTTCAAAACATTGGTCTGTTTTTCTTAAATTTTAATGTTTGTAGGTTATATCAATTAGGGTATTTATAAATGTGACTCGATAAGACTTCATTTTTAGTAATGCGATGATTAAAAACGAAGAAATTCTTCCGTTTAGTATACATTCCTTGTGTTTCTTGACCCTACCAATATGGCGACCTCCTACCCCACCGCTCTCCACTCGGCGTCACGTCGTTGTATGGAGAAGGTACCTTACGTGGTCTCCTCTCTTTTCTTTGCTCCATGGTTACAACTCGAAACAGCTAACCCCGCGTCAGCACCGGACACCGTCACGGTGCCACAACCAACTGAGCCAACGGGGAGGCTACTTTAATAGAACAAGTTTTATTCTAAATTTATACCATTCTCTTGTTTCGTCTGAGCAAACCAGTTCTATTAATAACCGCTCATAGTTTCTCACGAGATCACGAAACGAATTGAAACTTTATACAACACCAGCAACATCCGTCGATACATTTTCAGTTTAATTGTTCATACAGCTTCGTTGCAACGACCAAACTAAAAATGCGGTCAAAATGACTGGAGACAAACCCATTTGGTCTGAAATATTCGAAATTCCTAGTAGATTCAATAATTACCGATCTGTCTGTTGATTAGTTTCCTGCACTTCTTTGCCCAGTAATATACAGAATAAGACAAGCGCGCCTACTGTCGACAGTGCATCCATGGCAGACACGAAATTGTATCCACTTCGAAGGAAACACGAAGATCCACAAATCCAGTAACACTGCCAGGATTACTCGCCAATCTGAACAGGTTCACGTGTTCGGCGATGCTCTGTCGACAATGAACAAGTTTTGTAGAGCGTGTGCTTACCATAACTGGAAGCGCGTATCTTGTCAGCAAATTAGTAACGTCGAGAAGTACTTTAACCATCAGTTGTTGGAAATTCGCTTTAGTTTCTACTGAACGTGAGTATGTAAATGTGATCATGATGAAACAGACATGCGTATTCATTGGTAGTTTAAACGAGAAGAATATTTCTACTATGGGTAACCTATGTGCCGAATAGAGGCACTGTAGTCCTACCTAAATGCTTGCCTGTTCCTTAATTCGACAGGGGTGTTGAATTTATGTTCTTCCTTAAAAATTGAACTTTATTCAAAAATTGAATGAAAGTTCGTGCCTATAATGACGTTTTTTACACGCTATGGTGCGAAGTAGAAACCTAAAATTGACACTTAGTGTCGATCTTTGCTACCTACGATGTCGTATTTAGGAACCGGTCGACACCTAAATTGTGTCTATCCATCACCTGTTAGGTACTTCAAGTAAAACTGGCATATATTGCAAACGAAAATTTTATTATTTTTATGAAGGCATTTATCATTTAAAAGTTGTTTCTCTGAGTCTACAATATCCCCCTTGTGGGTCTGGAATTACCGCCCCTTCTGTCAACATTCCTATCGATCTCCCTTCGTCAGCTCATTCCCTTTTCTGACACTGATGCTATTTTAGAATTGTGCGGAGGAAATATGTGGAATTTAGAAGGACATCTAAGTCAAAGTGTCGACTACAGGAACAAATGCAGAGGTTTATGTTTTATATATATATATATTTATAGGTTTACAATTTATCTGCAACTGTTACATGTAATTGAAGAGAAATACTAAGGATGAAGAAAATGACTTTAGAATGCATATTTAATAAATATTATGGTTAGAGGACTCGAAAATGGAAAAATAAACGCCGTCTTGCTGGAAGTAGGCAAGTGCCATAGTAATGAGTTTAAATTCTGTGTTTTTATTACAAACCAGGCTGTTATTTGTAACAGTATAAGTAAATGCTCTGATTATGCTTACAGAATGCTATAAACTGCTAACAAAATTCACAGACACTCTTAACTTTATGAGCATAAATTTTATTTAATTGCCTCCGTTACAAACAAAGCTAAGAACGTAGATTATATTCAGTCCTAGAGAGGTGGGATGGTTTGTTCTCTTCCGCCTAAACATGAATTTGACTATAACGCAAAAAATAATTCTTCCGTCAGTAGAACTTGGATTATTGAGCAGCTCTTACAGGAATGTTTCATTATTATTATTTATTTATTGGATGAGTTTGTCAAGACATAATGGAAAGGAAGTCTTGTTTGGAGGCTATTCGAGCCAAGGTCAGTGTGGTGTATTCATTTTGCAGAGTATCAACAGCTCCTGCCAAGTTAGCGCAGTTGTGCAATAT
Source organism: Vandiemenella viatica (assembly GCA_031002005.1). Classification (NCBI taxonomy): domain Eukaryota; kingdom Metazoa; phylum Arthropoda; class Insecta; order Orthoptera; family Morabidae; genus Vandiemenella; species Vandiemenella viatica. The sequence goes on from JARYHS010012519.1 coordinate 195,276,654, forward strand.
TTATCGCGGTTTTGACCCTAGTCAATACAAAGAAGAGCTGCTTCCAATTCTCCTAATAAGTCCAGTTAGAGCACTTGGTTTGCGAGGTGAGGCCTCAGCAAAGCCACTTGCAGCACACCGCCTCGACTGATTGCGTTCAAGGGCAGACTCGTCCCGATATAAAGCCCGTTACTACGCTTACAATATTTCTCCCCGTCCGGGCATCCAGATTTGTGTTTTCCATGGTTTCCCCAAATCACTCCAGGCGAATGCCGGGATGCTTCCTTCAAAAAGGCCATGGCCGAATTCCTTCCCGTTCCTTGTCCCCCCGTCCCATCCCGCCTCTAATGACCTTAGCCGCCGACGAGGCGTAAAGCAGTAAAAAAAAAAAACCAATATTTCTCGGTTTCGTTATCTTTGATGTCGCTACGGTGTCGACACATTATTTTCATATAGGTAATAATTTATAAATTGAGAAACAAATCTACCAGCTTCACTAAATCATACACTTACAACCGGTGTGTCCGTGTACCTGAATCATCATATGAAGGAAGGAATCCTCACTGAATTAGGCAATACGAACTGGACTTTTGAATTACTATTGCTGCAAGCGGAAAAGCAAAAGCAAATGTGGCGCAAGCTACACTGTCGTATCCTCTGTTTATCATCGTGGGCCACAGACGACAAACGGTCCGATGCAAACGAGACACGTGATGTGTTTGCATGACATCTGAAAGAGTGTGCGTCACACGCAATGGTTGTAAATTCTATACATTTGTATGTCTAGGTCTTACAAACCCTGGCGGAAAGAGGAAAATAGTTTTGTCCTCTTCCAAGTAGTAACACGTGGAACTCGGAACATTTTTCTGAAGCTCCGACTCACCCGGTGCAAGGTCAATTTGGAAGCAGAATTAGAACAGCACATATTATATTATATCAATCAATGAGTCAATAGTCAGAATATGAAACGTCGAAATTTAATTATACCGGCAAAATCCGTGAAAAATTACGTAATGCGTGGCGAATGTTTAAAATCCACGAAATAAGTTTACGATTTCTCGGATACAAGAATGAGACAGTCACTTGGCGGATTTTAGTAATAACTGGATTGATTGCGATGTACGCTCTAGCATCACATTCGGGGGAACACCGGTTTGAATCCCTGTCCGGGTATCCAGATTTGGGTTTTCCATGTTTCTCCAAATCACTCCAGGCGAATGCGAGGATGCTTCCTTTAAAAAGCCATGGCTGAATTCCTTGCCCCGGTCCCTTCCCGCATCTAATGACTACGACCACTACGTCGACGAGGCATAAAGCCATAAGCAAAAAAAAAAAAAAAAAAAAGAGAGAGCAAAATTGCGATGTAGCCTTCTTAAAAGAAAATGTCCGTACACACGTATTTTATTTATTTTTGGTGAATTTTTAATTTAAATGCTTTGGATGACCCAGTTAAATTGTGTACTATATCCTCCACTTATTTATTCCAGTCCCCAATTTCCTTAACAACAAGCGAAAATTTTCTCACTGTCTTACGCCTGAAATCAACTGCAAGTTTGTATTCATGGTCAACTTTCCCCTGCCACTTTCTAGGTCTACTCCTAATTTTTCTGTCAATATCCATCAATGCCTCATAATCGATATATGCCTTATACACTCCCAGCAATTTCTTAACCCGCCTCCTATCTTCCGTTAATTCCCCAAACTGTTTTTTTTCCCATTCTTCAGTTCAATGTCATGTTAAACTTTACATTATTTATTTAAATATTCCAGTCACACTTGTTGTTCGGTCGTGGGTGGCTAGCCATTAAATCTCAACTTTTTTTCTTGCTTTTTTTTTTAAATAACCTTTTCGTATTTGATGTAATTTTATCCTGATCCCTTCTTCATTCCCATGCCCTTGATCACTTCTGATTCATCTACTTGCAAATACAAAAGTGTATCTTTCCCTTCTCCATTAATCTTTTATTTTTATTTATTTATTTTATTTCTATAATTATTTTTTTGCATTTTGTCGATGTCATTAGAGGCGTGAAAGGACTGGAAACAAGGAACTGGAAGGAATTCGGCCATAAAAGAACCATCGCGGCATTTGCCTGGAAAGATTTGGGCATACCATGAAAAAACCCACATCTGGATGGCCGGATAGATGGTTTTCGAACCAACATCCTCCCGAATGCGAGGCTAGTGCTTTACCGCTCTCCCAAAAAAACTTGGTTCCTCCCTTCAAAATGATGCAATAACCTATGCCTTATACTTGGTGTAGTACTGCTACCAAAGTTTCGTCAATCTGGGTGGAGTATTTGAAGATTTTGTCTTTTGGTTAGTCTTCCATTAGGTTCATATCCCTGTGAAAGCAATTAGCACTTGCGGCGGCGTGCTGAGCCGCCAAGGTGACACTGGAAGCCAATGTCAGGGCCGCGGCGCGGCGGTCGCCTTCCCTTTTTTGGCCTTGGCCTCCGCTGACAGATTGGTTCCGCGGGATTGCAGCACGCACTCAACGCTCCCGGCGAGATTTCGTCTGATAGCACCGCCAGATGGCTCAGCAGACGCACCGGGCGTTTTACCTGATATCCCATTTCTTACTTTTTAGATTAGAAACATCTTACCGATAAGGTCTCTTGTTTTTTTCCTATCATCAATCTCCTTTCCTCTCTTTCTGTCCTCAGCGTATCTCTTGTTCTCAACATAACCATTCCTACCTCTGTCTTCAATTATCTACTTCATAATTTTCTATCTTTGTCTTCACCCACAATAACAAATTAAACAATCCCGCATGTGATCCTCCATACCGTTTCTTCTTTCTATAAGACTCTTGTGGTCTTTTTTTTTTTTTTTTTTTTTTGCTTCTGCCTTTGTACCTCATCGATGTCATTAGATCCGGGAAAGGAATTCTGACAAGGCCTTTTTGAAGGAAATATCCCAGTATTCGCCTGAAGAGATTTAGGGAAACAACGGAAAACCAAAATCCGGAGAATATGATGGGAATTAGAACTCGTGTCCTACAGAATACTAAGACAAACTGAAGTCGAAAATTTCCATGACTTTCTGATTGTGTCCTGATATTAACAGGTCTTCGATTATCATTACAATTAGGCGAAAAATAGTTTTTATAGCAGAAATGTTGCAGAAATATCTCTGATGTGAATTCTAAAATAAATTTCAGGTAATGGCGCTCTTTTGTACAAGGTGATGTAGGAACACTTTTCCTGATTTCATAGGTAAGTCGGGTTGCTCTTAACTTTGGATGAAAATCAGCAAAACATTGTGATGAGTTCTCTTTATTTAGTGGTTCCAGAAAAAGACGACGGCATTGTATTACATATGGTTTGGTTAATATGTATGATTTAATTGCTATGAATATAAGTATTCCATACTGTTACAAGGTGCTGTTACTTACAGGGCAAATGAACCACCAGATCAGTTTGACAGAAACTCGTCCAGGTCTTCAGAGCATTAACTGAAATGAAAAAATAAAAAAAACTTATCATTATCACTATTATTTGAAAAAAAATACTTGTCACTGTTGATAACAGGCAAATTCTATTACGTATACAATCAATACACAAATAAAAGACTTTTTTGCTTATGGCTTTACATCTCGTTGAAATCGAGGTTATTAGAAGGACTGGGGCAACGAACGGGAAGGAATTCGATCCTTTTTTGAAGGAAGCATTCCGGCTATCACCTGAAGTGCTTTAGGGAAACCATGGAAAACCAAAATCTGGATGCCTGGACAGGGATTCGAACCGGCGTCCTCTCGAATGCGAGGCCAGAACGCTAGCCGTTACACCACCACTCTCGGTGAGAGTTATTTACTCATCCACCACGCCCAGCCATTTGCATAAAGAAATAAATAAACTTGGATTTATTAGATTCAACAACGCGCGATTTCAATGCACTGTAATACAAAATAAGTTATAACTTGTTTATTTACAAGGAAATTAGAATCTGTTTCGATTAATCTAAATATACTGCTGTGACTGGTTTTAAAAAAACGGTATAGAAATACATAGCTGTTTTTCTTTTTTGTCTGAGTGAAATCCCTATGTCGAGTATGATTTTTCTCTACCACATTCTGTCGTATTAGGAGGGAAGGGATTTAAATATAATTTATTTTAAGAGAGCGAAGTCACAATATGCCGGCACCGTTAGTGTATGGACTACAGAACTAAATCCACGCCAGAAGTTCTAGGTTCGAATCCGGTCAAAGGCACAGGTGGTATTAATTAAGTATTCTAAATGTCCTGTGTTGTCCATCTCTTTGCTAGTCAAAAAACATTATGAAATGATAGATATGTGCGGTTAATAACACGTAATAAACTTAGCCAAATTGCACACAAAGTTGGTACTATTCAGTGGCTTACAGCCAATGTGCTTTTTGATTAACATCTGTTACGTAGTTTCTAGAGCGAAATAGATAACAGTACCAGGATAATTATATAAAATAGCCGTGAACCAGTAATTTCGTTTGGCAGCAATTCATGGCGCCCATCACTTTGTTGGGAGTACAGTATTTATGCAGATCGTCATAATTCGCACGGTCACTGGTAATATAATTAACCCAAGTGGTTCCCCACACACTGCAGGACCGCAGTTAAACAGTGTGCCTTTGCGACGTGTTTACAGTAAAGGCCATAAAGGAGCGGTGACCGGCGGCTTTAACTGGAGTTGACCTCATCCTCGAACGTCAGCGATATCTGGCGGCGCCCGTGAGCAGTGGTGACGCGCATTAGTGGACCAGCTGCTTCCCGGAACGGGCGGCGCGCACTGCCCATCCCGCGGGATGATCTCAGCGATTGCGAAGCTCCTGGCTGTGTGCCTGCGGCTGACCTCTGCTCGCACGGCACGGATGAAGGTCGCAGCGGACTGAGTCAACTGAAGGATCGGCGTCGCACGAGGAGCCCCGTTGGATCCCCGACAGAGGAAATAACGACTGGCGATGACCAGAAAATTCATGTGGGCTGCTACTCAGACGAACTGAGGACCAGTAATCACTGTTGCTGTGTACAGGTTTCTCCAGGAAGACAAACACAAATCAAATCTCCTAAACTCCTGGTCATACCCAAACTGGTAATGTCTGACATGCTGTCACATATTTTCAGCCCAATCTTTATTAAATATAGTTAGCATAAATTTAATTTCATCCCCTTTAACTTAACTTTTTGGCTGTAGTTGATTATTACCGACAATGATATATTGTTTGTTTTGCAGGGGATCCATTGTTGAGAACAGCGCGAGAACATTAATAGAATTCGGGGGACAGACTTGCAGAGTGCTCTCACCAGTGATCAATAAGGGAGCGTCCATAAACTACGTAATTCCATTTTGGCCTCCTGTGAGACCCCCCCCCCTCCCTCCCTACGCAGGCTGACAAGGCTTTTGCCTCTACCCCCATCCGCGTGGCACGTAATTTTTTTTATTGATTCCAGAAGCCATTTTGTACTGTTTTCTCTTGTCAGATTATCATAAATTACATACAGAGATAATTAAATGACGGAAATATTCCACATGCTGTTGTGTGTTCTGTACCTTATTTTAACTGTGACAAATAATATTAATGTTAAGCAACGTTGCTTGGCTAGGAAACCCTTCCTCCTCACGTAACCCAGCGTAGCTTTCCAATCTACCCCCCCCCCTCCCCCCCTCCTTTTTAGGCTGAGTCACGTAGTTTACGGACGGCCCCTAAGTCACAAGTCGTTAAGAAGGGGGAGGATAGAATGGTTGTGCTGGAGCGAATAGATGCAATAGTTTAATAGTTATTTCGAGAAAGATGCCATTTTACGAAATTACATTGTAAACATTTTTCTGTGTTGATTACTGAAAATTATAGCACCATGGAACCATGAGGGTAGCCCCACCCTGGATCCCTTCCTCGTGTATTCCAGCCAAAAATATATATGAAAAAATTTCCACTTTTAATTTTCAAAATTAAATTTTGTACAAATTTAGCCAGACCCCCGAAGACTAGTGCTTAAACAAGCTGAACGAGTGTTTAATTTTTTTTTACGTAAAACCATTTTCAACGAGTATTTTTCTTTGTTTTTGCCCCTTCCTGAAGCTAATCCTAATTACACCCTTTTTTGTAACTGAAAATTAAAAAGTACTTAAATTTGTTTGGAAGAGTACGAGTGAAGGAAAGTAATACACCAATTATGTGTTCGAGTCAGACGGGGCTATCTGCCCAAAACACCGGTAACATTGCATATGGTAACGCGAAGCGCACGTCGTAGTCAAAACGAATTTCGATTGAAATATCGATCCATTGACCCACTAATCGATACTTTACCACAACACTACGCAGGTGGGTCGTTTAGACCCTGGATATGAGGTTGATCTCACTGTGTTCTCGTTTACAGTCGTTGCAAGTTTTTCCTCTCGCCAGTCGTCGGAAAGGGTAATAAAAATCACAAAACTATATCCCTCCCTAGATTTACATATATATACTCTCCAACTCTCAGAAACCTACGGGTGTAAATGGGTGCTTTGCACCAAAACTAGCCTCTATTGTGGGCATTCCAACCTCTAACGGCACAAAGAGAGAAATAATTCATATAGGCATCAATGCGGCATCTTAGTTCGCTAATCTTTTCTATCCTGTAATTGCTACCCACGTACGTATAATATAGTATAGAGCAACCACGCGAGGGATTTTTGGAATTGGTTCATTCATCCCAAGTAGAACCACAACTGAATGAATAACAACCGATATTTTTCTAAAACCAGAAATTAAGCTGTATCCACAGTATGAAAGAAATGCTATTATGTGGCTCTTAGCAAACACTTAGAGGATTGCTCGTAGTATCTTGTAGTTGAAAACCTCAGAATATCACACAAAAGAAGAATCACATAATATTTTTTTGCTAATTGTTTTAAGTTTCAAACAGACTGATCAAAAATACATTAATATTGAATAAAGAAAACATGACAAAGATGACTACTGGCTAAAGATTTTGTGTGAAGTTTTTTTTTTTTTTAATTTAAGCAAACTTACTTCTATAATATAAGGAAACAGAGATGCTGTAAGTGAAGGTTTTACGCTTTGTAGACTATAGAAATAAACATTTTTTTTTTTTTAATTTCGTATGGTTTCTTTTGCCGGGAGATCCCCTAGGGAATAGGTTCGACCACCTATTGGCATCTTCCACGTCTGCTTTGAGCGTTATGCTAGTGGAGGAAGAGAAGTGATGCAATTTGTCAGCGAAGCGTATAACTATGTTCTGTATATGAGAAGCGTATTTTTTGTTTGTGAAATGTGTAGTTCATGAGGTGGAGATTGGGGAGCGTCCCAGCATTCGCCTTTATGGTTGCGGAAAACCGCAATCGGGACAGCTGGGCTCATGCCCACTCCCGGTCAAGTTTGTGGTGCCTTAAAGAACTGTGTCACACTGGCGGGTGAAGTGAAAATCAATCCTATAGAGGGGAAAAAGTTCGTTGTAGAGAGAAGAGTTCAGCCGATTCGTAAATGGCAGAATTTGTTTGCACGTTACTCATTAAATTTATTCTGCACATTATCACGCAGGTCAACAATACCTTGCATCTCTTCGGTGACGATTGGCACTTGGTGGCAGATAGTATGCTCTTGCCTTTATATTGGTCGCCGATCCACCGCCCCATACTGTCACCACCAATGTCCCCATTTGACAGCCAACACAGAGGAACTAAACGGCTATGACGAGGCTCAGAGCGTTAAGAAAAACTCGAGGCTACATCGAGATTTAAACCGCAGTTTTCTAGTTAGTGGTCAGTAGCTTCATCAACTGAGCTAATTAATAACAGTTGGGGCTCTTGTAAAGAGAACGAGCTCCACTAAACATTTGACCTGCATTAGACTAAGGACAGATATCGCCTGGAGAGCGTTCAAAGGAACAAATTTTTCGCACGTATTTGATTCATGCGTTTTGCATTATGAAACCAAGAACGCAGCAAGTACTAATTTTAAGTTTATAATGTGAAAAAAATGTATCAAAAATGATAGTAATAACAGTAGATCACATATAAAAATAGGATCAGATGTAATTAGAGAAGTAATTAATTCGGATATTTAGGAAATAAAATTACAACTGATCGCTTAAGAAAAAAGCAATTCAAAACGGAATTGCACTATCGAAGAGAACCTTGTTGATAAAGACAAATCGTTTAGTTTCAAGCATTGACACATAACTCGGGGGAAAAAATAAATGAAATTGTAGGCATGAAGCACGGCACTTCATTGAACTAAAGGAATACCAGAAAAAAACGAAAACTGAAGAATTTGGAATAAGGTGCTATAGAAATATAATCAGATTTAAGTGGACGGGTAAGGTACGAAATGAAGATGTTTTGGAAGTAATCGGTGAGGAAAAAACTTTGCAAAATAGTCTAACCAAAAAAAAAAAAAAAAAGGAGAGAGAATGGTGGATCTCATTTTAAGTCTTGTCTGTAGAGGGAATAGTCGAGGGAAGGAGTTGCAGAGAAAGGCAAAGATAAGAATAAGTAAAGAGATGACTGAGGTTGTAGGTTGTATTGGGAATGTGAGTTCGAAGAGTTTAGGTCTAAATAGGAAGAGATAAAGGATTTCATCAAACCAATTGAGGGACTGATAACAGCAAACAAATCTCAATCTACTACATCGAAAGTACTATTTTTTTCATAACCGTAGAATTTCTAAAAAAAAAAAAAAAATCTGTCAAAAATTAATGAAAATGAGTTTCGGAACATATCTTAAGAGTATTCAGTCGTCTGACACGTATATAAACCGAGTCTGCACGGCGATCTCAGTGTGTGCGTGTTCTGTTTGATAAATACTTACTTAGGGAAACAGTTGCTGATTAAAATTCCAACGAGCAGTAGCGACACAGCAGCCGCGAATTTTAATTAAAACTTAAGATCAGTTTCGCTACTCTGAACCGCTTTAGAAATTTAACCTGCTAGGGCAACTCATGCATATCTTTTAATGTAGCATTATGACACCAGAATTTTTCCTTGCGAGAAGGAAGCTCATCGGACTGGATTTTTTATTATTTTGGTGGGAAGTTAACAACAAGGTCGTGAACATCTTTGTATTTTTACTAGCGTTGGGTATTTTATTTTACTTAATTAGGCTGTTATCTTCAAAATATGATCACATCATGGATAAGTGTAAAAAAAATATTATTTTAAAAGACTTTTAAAAACCTGAGTTTATTGTACGTCGACATCATTCCATAAAAACAGCACAAAACTTCAAAGTGTAGCAAATGAATGCAGTGAATTTAAGATATTAAATGTAAGCTAATTAATTATTGTTGACGTTTTCATACAACTGCTTTAATTCACTGATGTACATGATCACTTATTTCACATGAAATAAGTAAGCAAAGTTAATACAGGGTATCATGCTATAGCTGTGGACAGATTAATTGGCGGGTCAGTGTGAACGCGCTGTTGCCGTACTTGGGGACAAACTCGCGATGCGCTCTCTTTCTATCACCTGAAAATTGCAACGCTGTGCGGCCTGTGTTGCCTAGTCCAAGCGTCAACAGCTCGCTACCCACCCCCAAACCTTCCACCTCCCTTTCACTAAAAATGTGTGAACCTGAGAATCGGAATTAGAAAGTGTCAGTGTGAGTGTGAACTGGCTCGAGAGAGGATATTTTGATTTTTAGCGATTTACGATTTTTACGTGCGATTTAAATAATTCCTTTTGGTTATTTATTAATTATAGTAATTTAGTGTAATAATTTTACCGAACAAAAAGTGCAGTAACTTATAATTAGGGAAATTTAGCAAGAGAATCTTGCTACTAAAAATGGATACTTAGGAAGAGACTTATTCTCCTATTCCAGGTGTTTCCGAACTAACGACTCCCAACAAGACGCAAGTCATCGACAGCAGAACCACCGCGGCTGAAGCAGACAACACAGTAAATCTATCATTCACAATGTTTATAAATATTTCAAATTTCTTGTGGACAATGATCGAGAAATTTTGTCTTCTACATGTACGCTAGTAGGAAAAGACTTGAAAAATATGGACGTACTTGATATTGACGAAATAAAAAACTGTAGTGATTTGTTACCGCAAAAAACAACCATATTGCGAAAAAATTAGGGAATGGACAGGCTATTTGCGCTGCAGCTTGTGGTTGTCGGTTTGAGAACTGTCCAGCGCGTGTGTCGTGAGGGAAAATAACCTACGTTTGTTTCTCGAAAGAAAAATATGAAACAATACAGCACTCTAACAAAGCTTAGCGACTTTGACAGTCTTTTGTAAGGAGGACAGTACACGAATTTTACGATAGTGATGAGTGGTAATATATAAACAGATAATTTTGTCGTTAATTATGCAAGTTTTTCAGTGCAGAGGATGACAAAATAAAATTTTGATTTTAGTTATAAATATACAAACTGAAAATAAAATGTAACACGTGGACTTTTAGCCACAAATAAAAGAAGAGTATTTCCATAAGTTTCCTTAGTCTGTCGAGAATTTTATTTTTCTGCGCAGATAATAGAATAATAAATAACAGGTCTTTGAAACCTCCAATTATATTAAACGCATCTGCAATGCATAACTTTCTTAACGAAATGACATGTATCAAAATTTTATGACAGAATAGTTATCATAAATTACTTAAAACATGTTACAAACCATTACTACAAGTAAAGAGGTGAATACAACTGTTACGCGCACCGCTTGGCAACGGCGCATTTGACGCCACCCGCCAATTAATCTGGCCAGAGCTATAGTTAGGTTTACGCAGATGTTTCTTGAATTTCCTTTTCCTGAGATTAAACCCTGTCTGTGGCCTAACGTACCTAAGTCCTGGAGAGCATCCATTATTTCATATATATCCTTTTTTTTTATCCTCATAAGTGCCCAAAATCGATAAATGAGGTAACCATTTTAAAGATTAAGTTTTCCGCTTCTGATAAATTGTTAATTTGGAACTGTACATTATGTTGTTTGTTTATAATTCGACAGTTTGGCTCTAGAGTTTCTTTCCTGGATGTGTCGATACGGCACATATTTAAATTTATACACTAAACAGTTTCAACAAATTTAGAAATATCAACAATTTCTACAATAGCATGCTTTTTTTCATGTTGTTCACAAACGTTCCACTTTTTTGTGTTATGCTTCACCTCAAAATTTATTACTAAACATTACAAATGATTAGATTATTTTTTCATACTACTTGAAACTAACGCTTATCAGTGTTTTACTAGCAAGGATGAAGAAGAATAAAAATCATTTCACGTCATTTATACTTACGTGCACCATTTCTTTGAAGTGCGGAATTTCCGCCTGGGCCCTCTAGTAGAGATAATTAAATTAGCTTCTAGAGCATTACGTATAGTTTCGAAAGTTTACGATAAACCAAATGCAAGCACACTGTTTAAAGTTCAAAGGCCAGCAACATAAATTTTATAGCCTTTAAGATAGATAAAACATTGCGAGCTACCAATCTACAGTAGTAAGCTGACATAAATCTAGCTAACATCTTTCCTGTTTTCTTCCATTAACTCAAAGAAATTTGTCCTTCACCTTCTAGTCTTCCTGACATGAGAATGATACATGGCATGGAAGGGGCATCGTTTAAATGATTGGTAAAACATTTTTAAATTTGTTTCATTACTACTGGTTGAAGACTTCTTTTTTAATGTGGAAAATAAGAAGAAATTTATTTCAAGATAATACAGTTGGGTTATTCTTGCAGCATTAAAAAAATAACTCAATCACAGCCATTTAATAACCACGGTATTCTGGTGAGTTTGTTCGTATGCGACAATTTTCAGTTAAAACGAACATTTTCTATGGCAAGTGTCCTTACATTTCCTAATTTTCTGTATCTACCTACACATCTTACTGATTATTTATCTAAGTTGGCGTTGAATTTCCTGAAGCGTATAAATGCACAACAATCCTTATTTTTCACTTAATTACGCCATCATGGGACAATCCGCTTTCGCCGGAGGATTTCAGTAGTTTTAAAGCCCGTTGCCGATGGCAAAGTTCCCTTTGGAGCTGGCTGTCGGCAGTGGATTGCTATCTGTTGGATGGCCTTCGTTTCAGCCGTGTTTCATTCCCACTTCTTGATGAGAAAACATCCGAGACAAGAGACGGACGCTTGATAAGGTTTTCGCCTCTGGGATTAATTTCATGGACTTGTGGAGAGGAATGCAACGTTACTGTCGAGAGTCTCGCATCGGATTTGTCAGTCGCTTGTTTGAGGCCAGCAGTTGAAATTTAACCATTTTATCGCTAAAGAAGAAAACATTACTATGAGTAATCGTGCTGGAGTGAATAAATCTGTTTGGACTAAAAGTTATTTGTGCTCTTTATTCTATTGCAGTACGTTTGAGTTTGCTGCTTAGAAAGGACTAAGTTATGTTTCAGTGTTGCAGATTATCACATCCTAACATTTTACTTTACATTTTTATCTTAAGCTTTACTGCATGCCCTTACAGTCCTATTGAGAATATATAGTGATATTTTCTAATAATCTAAGCTTTCGTGTTATTTTTCGGAGATCTGCTTTTCTTTTTTTTCATTCGAGCTCAGTTGATGAACGGTAACACATTGGCAGTTTCATCTCCACATTATAAGTTATTATTTGGCTTCGTCTCGAAAAACCACATATGAGTAACTAACCTTCTCGTCCTCAAAAACCAAGAAACTTTCCTTGAAGCGTCTGCTCGTTAACTTGTCTGTGGGACTCACAGTTCAATCAAAGAAACAAAGAAAAATACTTTCTTTCATTTTTGTATGTTTCATCCATCACCAGTCTTTTCCACCATACACTTCACAGTTTACGCTTTCAAACAAAACGGCAAATACTCAATAGTACCTCTTACTGTTCTTGGTTAAAAACGCACTCTTTACATCTTTCAGACATGGTGATACACTACTCAGTATCTCCAGCCATAGTTCTTTCTCGCCCGCCATCAACAATATTAGCTAGGCACACTCATGGAGGAAGGAATATATGGAGACGACGCAAGGGACCTTCACCACGCACTGGAGTGAATATCAGAAAATGAAATACTCTCAGCAGCAGACACAGTGCAAACAGCCCAATGTTTCGGGTTATTGATATGGCCGCCGCGCATGCGCAGTAGGAGACGAGTTTTTATAGGAGGTTACACAGATTTTACGTTATTTCGTCTCCGTATATTCCTTCCTCCATGGGCACACTCACTTGCCCTCGCCCGCTATCGTTTCTTTTTGCGGACTCTCACCAAAGATACTCTCACTCGCAGTTTACAGTTCAAAGATAGTCAATTACACACACTGTTATTGATATAGACTACTAAATACAACAATTTGCAACACTTCCTCCAAAATTAAATTAACAGCAAAAATGTTAACATAGAACACAAAAAAAAAAACGAAGCAATATTAAACCAATAGATTTTAGGTGTGAGGGGAGTACGTCCACCCATCCTGATTTCGGTTTGGCACGCTATTCCGAAATCACTCGAGGCGAACGTCGGGATAGTTCCTCCAAACGGCCATGGTCAAATTTCTCCCAGTAATTTGTTCCCAATCCTTTCCCACCTCTAATGGCACTGACGTCGATGCGACGTCGAGCCCTAAGAAATAAAAAGAAAACGCGTGACTTATCCGAGAACAGCTTTCTTATAACTCATCCTGTCTGTGCTCTCTATACAAGGGAGATATTGCAAACGTCAGCATCCATATATAAAATGCTTAACATGTCGTCTGTAAGTTTCTTGTTACGTTTTTACGAACAGTGTAGTTTTTTCAGACGAACATTTGAAGTAATTTCAGAAATTAGCCAGATAATTACCAAAAACCTTCTAAAAACATTGTAAGTATGACCAGTGGACAAAAAACGAAATTTGAATTTAAGTCGGTCGTAACTCCTTGTGCGCAACCTGTCAGCAATTTAACTCGCCAGTGGTAGTGTGTGTGTGTGTGTTTTTGGCAGATAGGTTGTTTTCGGCAAACTAAACGGAATTTTTTTTATTAATATTTTATATCCAGTAGCTTCTTTATATCTTTTCTGTTACATAAGGTCCAGTCTATACTATATTGGATTTTTTTTCAGTAGTTCTATTTTCTTAGAGCCACTGTCACTTCTTGTAACAACTTCAATGATAGTCAGGAAGTTGAAACTTACAATCTACTAATCATCAGTATATCAAAGTTAGCAATGTTAGTTGCACTAGGACTGTTTGTAAGGTATCGAACCTCTTACCGCTGAAATCATAGTTACCCATCTCAAACTTTCAATCCCTGGTTCCCTTTATAACATATTCCGTCATATTAAAGGTATAACCCCCCCCCCCCCAATGCCCAGTCAATATTACCACATTCTTTTGTTGGCTTTATGAGATTGGGGAGCAACTATATCTTATTGTGAAGCCTGACCCATTACAGGAATGTTTTGTTCAAGGAAGTCTCAACGGTATTCAGGGAACTGGAGGGTCCCTCCACTCCGCGTCAAATTACAATGCGACGTGCGTCCAGTACTGTCAATCACTGATGGACTGACTACCCACGACTGACGCTCTGTATGGACGACGAAAAATACAACCGTGTGCAGCTATGTTCTCTACAACTTCCAAACACTATCTCACTTTCTAAATTCCTCTTCACTGTAAAAAAGCAAATTAAAATCCAGGATATCATGAACAGAATTAGTGATACATAAAACATATAGTTAATATGGGTATCTTTGTTTCTGTTCCGTCGTGTTGAATGTAAAAATCTATAATACATTTCAAAATATATTATAGATATTATATATTAAGATCTGTACATGAAATTTGTTTCAAAAAGAATAATTGCAACGTGCACCACTGCCGATAGGTATGCCAAATGTGGAAAATTTGTCTGTATGTCCATGCACCACGCAAAGACTAATGGACGAAATTTAACGGTATCGCACATATTGTTAGCCTATGTCTGGGGTACAAAATACGATAACTTTCATTCAGATTAATGACATAGATCCCGATGATACAGTGACCAAAAAGGGTAAATTATGAAATCTTTCTCTATCCGATCACGTATCACAGTGGTCTGATTTTAACAAAATTGCACTTAGTGCTAGTTTACGCAACAGATTAACAACAAAATACTTTCTTTTTAGTAATTATTTCCAGATCAAAAATAGCACAGAACTGTAATTTTAGGAAATTTTGTCTACTTGTGCCAGTATTCCGTAAAAACTAACATATGTGTTTCAACGAAACTAAACATAGTAACAAAATATGGCATCAATTTACATACAGGATACTTTTTATTTTGATAAATTACAAAGTTTCCCATCACATAGATAGAAGCTAAAAGCGTAAAGTTTTGGTCGTCCCTGCGTGGATCAACCAAAAATTGACGAACTTTATATTCCACGTTATGTTAAGTCATTTAATAATCAATAAAATATTGATCAAATTCTTTCATCCAACATGATTATTTTGTAATCCACTTGTTCATATGATTCCTAATGTTGCATAAAATAGTCAAAAATTGATTTTAGTTAAATTAACCGAAATATAAAAATTTTCTCTTCCATTCTAATAACATATCTGTATATTTTTAGTCACGGCAAACATAAAAAGTTTCTGGTAATAAAAACCTTTATTGAATTACTAGCACAGCGCACTATAGCAAAAACTTCATCCCAGGCGTAATTTGTGATGTAAGCCGTAAGGGCCACATGTTTTTGCCCTTTCACTTGATGAGTTTCGAGCTGGTGGCTAAACGACCAGCACTTAGCAATAAAAATTGCAGTAAAGGAAGGCCGTGTGAAACAGCCAACTAAGGAGAAAAAATGCAAACGGTGGCTGTGTAATATAATTGAGCTCGACTTTGTGGACAATATTCCTGCGCCCGTTACTTTCTACAGCCTCCGAGGAAGCCAACTTTCTCCACCCGGACAAGGAAATCCACCTGCGTGCGCTTGCTGCAAGCAAGTATAACAAACTAGTCTCTGAATGCACCATCCTAGCTAATACACTGGACAACTACTTCACATTTTTCTCTGATTCTACAGTGTTCGCGATGTAAAAATACCAACCGCCAAAAAATAACTCCCAAAAACAACACACGAGGAAGATTCAGGAGTAAGGAACGTTTTTTCGACGCTGAGGTGGTTCAATACTATGGTGTACTCTCATTAGTAGGCTACAGTCATCCCATAGCTAACCATCCGAAGTACGTCTGGTAGTTATTAAAGTCGCCGCAGCAAAACACGAAAATCTGGTCTCCTCTCATCGTCACCCAATGTCTGATGGTAGGCATGAATGCTTCACAATGCAGTTACTTCGAAGTTGTCGTGACTGAACCACAGAAGTTCACGAATCTATGGACAGAGAATTTTGCTAAGGAACATTACCGTCGATGGAGTCCCTAGAGTCTATAACTACTGGATTTTGAAGGCTGACATCGGATTTTTACTGTCAGATTGTCGAATTACATTAAAACATTCAAGAGATTCGGAGAGCTTGTTTGGTCACATGACCTATCGAGGAGCAAGCAACACAATAATTCGACCAGAGCTTGCTTCTATTCGAAAATAAAACAAAAAGAATGTCTGTTTATAATCAATCCAAATCCGCATGGCATGTTCATACCCACTACCCGACGATCAAGTAGCTATATATTCAAATACATCACTAAACGCAAATTTAAGAAAAATGCGAATGAATCCTTGCTCATCCCACCCCTTTAACGTTAGGTTCACTCCCATTGTCCTATCAACGTATCTGATGACTCCAAGTGGTTTGGTTTGCAGCATCCGGATACAGTAGCACCATATTCTTATAAGCATGAACTTGTTTCTGGTATATATAATTCATGCGAATCTCCACGCATAGTATAAAACTTTCATATTTTTTGACATTTTGATGACATCCATGTCGACAGATTCTATGTAAAGCAAAATATAAAAGTACAGTGAATTTATAAAACATAATCTAATAATAACTCATCTTATTATTACTGTCAGAACATATAAGTTCACAAACGCAATGGATTGTAAAACTGAAATAATCCATAACTGTAACATTGATACGATACTGATGACTCATCATCAAACATGTGTCACTGTCCAATAAACCATCGAATTAAATCTCATCTAACAACTCCAGTAGTACACCGTGTGTTAATTTTCAAAGTCACAATCATGCAATAAATTTCACATCCACTGACTTCAGCGATAAATGTGAAAATTTTTAGCAAAATACGAAGAACCATATTTACTCAGTCCCCACTTATTTTAGTACAGCGATTATATTATAAATCAAAATTCCGTCTGGAAATAACTGTTGATGTTAATGTTATTTTATTCCCATACGCGTTTCGCCCTTATGGTGTAGGGCATCGTCAGTGGCTGTGAATTGGTTTTACATGTGTTTTATTACATTTGACAAAAGCATTAAAAATTATTATGTATGTATATTTACATTGTACTTACAGCTAGGGTGATGATAAGTTCAATGTAAATATGTATATAATAATTTTGTCAAATGTAATGAAACACGTGTAAAACAAATTCACAGCCACTGACGATGCCCCACACCATAAGGGCGAAACGCGTATGGGAATAAAATAACATGAACATTAACAGTTGTTTCCAGGCAGAATTTTGATTTATAAACTATTAACCAACAACTGAGGAAGATGGTCTACAACCAGATTTGCAGTTTAGTACAGCGAATTACCATTATTGTTTCCGTTTACATCGCATTGGTCAAATCTGAATAATCCGTATTTAGGGATTGTTTTCAAACCTGAAGATACTTTTAAATACTAGCTACTCGGTCCTGCACCCACACACCGTCAGGATGTTGACAAACTCGTCAATCGTTAAGTTGCCAGAGCATCTTCTAAGGGAACGGGGAGTAATATGTGGAGCAGAACATAGATGTTCCGGGGGAGAAGCCAATGAATTTATTCCCAAGTCTACTTCCTACGTCAATCGCATGTACCGTGCAGTATTTCAATTTCACTTTTTCAGAGTATGAAATCATCATAATACGTCTGTCAGTTACTACATAGCTGTTATTTCTATACGAAACTTCATTTCATATCAAAACATTCAATGAATCTTAATACTTAAAGGCTATATATAATCAAACTCCTACTTTCAAAAAACAATTTTTTCTAACATTTCCTACAACCTGGCAAAAGTACTGAATTTTTATTTCGTTTTCACGACATCGTAAAAAACAAAATCTTTTGCCATTAGTTGGAAAACTAAGCTGCATGCATAAACTGTACCGGTAACAGATCTACCTCGATAAAAACAACGTGGCATGTATTTTCATTCCGTGATGTAGCTTTTCCATATGCAAAAGGAATTTAATTAAATAGCAGAGTTTCCAGCGTGCTGGACATGCGGTAGGCGCGGCATATTTTCCCCCACCGACGGATCAATTACGGCGGACGAACGCAGGGGGAGCGAACATTCCCATGCGAAACACAGCTGTTCCACTCTAAATACCTTAATGTCAACCAACTGCTTTTATTCTTTAAAACCCACTGTGGCTCTGTTAACGAACATGTGAGAGTGTTAGAAGTCCTCATTTGCAATAATTGTAAACACATATTCGCAAGTTTCTGATGTTATCCAGTTTATGATATCAAAGGCAGGAGATCATAACAGAAGCACCAGGCAGCTCTGTCTGTTTTCTGCTATTATATACATTATTTCTAGAAGTTTTTTTTTTTTTTTTTTTTTTTTTTGTCACAAGCCATCATCTCCTTTCATACCTAACCGAAATTGATAAATGAGTGATCATTTTAAAATATTAAGTTCTCCACTTAGGTAATATCATAAATTAAGAAATAAATTTTTACAGTTCAGAGCCAAAGCACTAAATAAAAGAAACACTTATCAAAGAGATTTCAATAAACTGTGTAATTTTTGTTCAATAAGTAGCTTTTCGGATATTCTTTTGTGTTACGAAAACATTTCTGTTTTGCTAAACAATTCCAAAGTGAATATTTTATTCGTGGATTTTTCTCACGGGTTATGATCGCAGCAACACATATCATAGAGAATATGAATGTGCTCTGTGTATTTTGTTCAGGTTAGTTGTATTCCACTAAGGCCACTGACAGTTTGTCACGCATATGTTTCACTTGTCAAGAAATTTTTCCTAATTTTTTAGTAATATGTTGTAAGTATTTTGTTACATACCTATTACACTAAACAAATAAACAATTGCTACGAATGGGGTGGTCCTTCTTTCTCGCTATTACAAACCACCAAACTCACTACTCATTTTCGCACGGGTCATCTAGTATTAGCATTAATCTATTCCATGACTGACGGCTAAGCTGAATCGCCATGTTGTTTCACGGGTAAGAGGACACTGAGAATTCTCAGGTTCGGCAAGAATTTTACGATAAAGTTTTGCTTTGCTCATGTAAAATATGCTCGTTGGCACCGTGTTTCGGATTCCACGAAAAACTGTAGGTCCCCGATAACCGGTAGTTTTTCTTTGCTTGTGATTTTATATAGTCATTAGAGGTGGGTGATTCAGAATATTGCAAATTGAGGAAATAGGAAAATATGGTCAGTTTTTCCTAACAATTGAAAATAACTGACCATTTTCTCTCTGTGCCATCCGCCACTTGATCGGGGTGTAGGATCGAGTGCTGGTTGCGGTCTTTATGCCGTTTTCCGCAATCTTCAATGTCGGTACCCAATCTCCGTCTCATAAAATACACATTGCGCAATTAAAAACGTAAGCTTCAAGATACAAATAGCAGACCCGACCTATGGTTGGAAACTGCTCCAGAAGAGATAGATTACTTACAGAGGCAGTTATAATGTACTCTGTGAACTGTAGTGAAGCCATACGTTTCTTTGTAGAGAAGAAATTTCGTCGCATTCCATTGTAATCTAATAACTGTAAATTTAAAAATTATAATGTGTAAAAAAATATTTTTGGCTGTTGTCTATTTAATTTCTAAGTGTGTTTATCTGTTTTCTAAAGGAAAGTAAATTAAATAAATAAAAGAATTTTCCTTGCTACTCAAATATTAAAAAAGATAGAGCGATAACAATAGCTGTCTAGGGACACTGGCCACGAATCATAAAAACTGCGCCACTCTATGCAGACAATTATAAGTTTCCCGAAACAACGTCCGCACATATGGTCAACGCCGAGAACTTTTGGACGGAATAGTTTATTGCATAATGGACAGAGTATCTCTCTTACTTAGAATAAAATTACTCTCATCTAACTGTAGGATTCTGAGTGGTGAGTAACTTTGTGTGTGTGTGTGTGTGTGTGTGTGTGTGTGTGTGTGTGTGTGTGTATGTGTGTGTGGTTGTGTTTGAGTGTATGTCTGTATGTATGTGTCTATGTGTGTGTGTGTGTGTGTGTGTGTGTGTACCTCTTTAGTTTAAAGCTACGAACACGCCAGAGTAAAGTGGTAGAGTTTGTGGTTCCCATTACAGCAGCGTAATAATAGCAGGGAAAACGTAACTGCTTTTAAGCTGTTGCTATTGCCGTATCCTATCCTTCACAGAATTCCACACATTTAACTGCAGACAGCAGCGGCCGTGAAGCGGACATTTCACTTATTAGCCGCAGAGTGGGAAGTGCTGCTTAAACAACTAATGTTTGCCCGCGCAATATCGGCTAGTTGCTTTTAGCAACCAACCAAGTCGGTTGTTCAGTCGCGTGTATTGCCGTAATGTAATTTTTATTTCTTATGCCTTTACGCCTTGTCTACGTCGTGATCATTAGAGGCGGGAAAGGCCTGTGGGCAAGGAATCCGGCCATGTCCTTTTTGAATGAAGCATCCCGTCAGTAGCCTTCAGTGATTTGGGGAATCTGGATGCCCGAACTGGGATTCGAACCCACATTCTCCGGAATGAGAGGCCAGAGCGTTACCGCTCACCCGCCTAGCTCGGTATGTAAGTATTAAACGTGTATTCCCTCTAACTTATTAAAGCATCAGTTTTAGTTTCAGGACATCTTTGAGAGCATTCAGAACGAAAATGGACTTCACAATGAATAATCTATTACACAAAAGAGACGTAATGCAATACGGTAGTCAAAATGATTGTATTACTTACACGCTGTCCCATGATTACACATTTGCAGATTAAACTCGGGAGCAGAACGCAAACTACCAACAATAAATGAATCAGGTGAACAATGCGCAAAGATGTTAGTAGTAACTAACAAGTGTCCCGATAGCAGATCCCTCAGATGATCCAAGAGGAAATTATGTATTACATAAACTTTTGACCAAATCTAGTAATGAAATCCTTAAAATAAGGATAAAAATATGAGCAGCTGCTGATAAACATAACAGTATCATAATTTTTTTTAAATATTTTCTTCGATGGAAACTGAATCAATTAAATTTACTATCGATTTATGTTTTTCGAACGTGTACAAGATCAATGTTCTGAAGTTAATAAAAGGAGCTGGTTGTGACGATAATACATTTCCATCAATAAACGGAATTTATGTTTAAATAGCTTCTCCCCAATTATTTTATTTATTTCGCAGCAATTTTCTTGTGAGCCTTCAATCATTCAACTGTAATTTTACATCACGAAATGAACAGCGAATTACAAATTAAACAACCTTTTCGCAGCTCTTCCATTCGGTGTTCTTAAATTGCTGACAACCTTTTTTCGTTCTTCAACCTCCAACTTTCATTTACATTATTACTCCGAAGCGCCCTTAAGCCTCAGTAACTACGTCATTACTCTGCAATTCAGAGGGCGGCTTGCATTAGTACCAAAGCCCCTCCTATTCTTCATTCGCGTCCCAATAGCGCGAGGGGGAAAGGAATTTTTAAGGGCGTCACTGGGGCGAATTAATTCCCTAATCATAATCTTTTCATCTTAATTACCGGAAACAGTCGGTGGAAGAAGTACTTTAGTCAGATCGAATAATATCCATTAATTTCTTACGCAAATTTCGCTTTCTGTTTGATAAAGTATTCTAGTCGAGTGAATGAATTAAAATCTACATAACATTCTAGCTGCCTGTTATAAAATCCGCAACACTTCTTTCAAATTTTCCAATGTATATTCTTGCATTATGTAACATTACCCTGGAGAAACTAAAACGCCACATGGCACAAGTGTTTTATACATTATTTGCTTTTTATTTCCATGGTATTTCTTTTAAATCCGTCTAGTTAAATAAAGGGTTTATACTCCAATGCCCGCAATCATTACCTTGAGACGAAAAATCAAATTAGAAGTTTCACATATCTTTAATCCACAGGAACGTAAGTTTTTTCAGCCTTTTTCAATGATTTTTTGATTTAAAAAGATTAAATATTTGCCTAAAACCCACACCTGAATAGGGATCTCTTCTATTAGTCTCCATCGCGTTATTAAAGTTTATCTATTGACTTTTTTTTAATTCAATTGAATTGTAAAGGAGCATATGCTACAGTGGCAACCTCCGAATACTAGGTTAATGTTATCGTGGTAAGATAATTGTAATTGTTTGTAAGTTGAATTTTCTTATGGTTCATCGGGTTATTTTGTCTGATTCTAAAGTTTCCGCCAATTTGTAGAATAACTGTTGCGTAAAGTGATCAATATGTCTTTATTCAAGTTGGCTCGGGAAGTTAATCGTAAAGAAAAATCAATACAGCTTTCAGGCTAAAATATGTTTTATATCGTCACAGCCGTGTCAAAATTCCAATTAAATGTCACTGTACTTGTGATAGATAGAGCTGTCGTAAGAAGAATTGTAGAAATAAAATAGTATTACGAAAAAGAACTTGGTTGGAAGGAAGACGAATTTCATTAGACACTGTTCTTATTTTATTATTATTCGTGGCTAAAGAAATATAAAATCACAGCGTACTGTGAGGATTAATTAAAATTGACCCATGGTGCTTTAACTGATCGAAGAAATTGTGAGGGATGTATATGCACATAATATTTCAAAAAATCCAAAACTACTCGGAGATTCAAACAAAACAGTTAAAATTGAATAATATTGTTTTTTAAGGCCGAAATACAGGTATAACGTGGGGCGTATTTATCTTGTACAGCGGATTTTTGGTGGTATTTGTAGAGAAAACAAGGAAACCTTTCTGTTCTCTATTCCAGAGCGCACAGTCAACAAAATGATAGAGACCAACAAAAAATTCGCTCTGTCCAATAGCGGCACAAGCAATATTTGTGAAGATTTGGAAACTGAAATTCTATAATAAAATGAAATATCGAGTTATGGCAGTGCTCTGAAACCTATGAGTGTTTTGTAATCGTACGTACTAGATGTTAGAGAAATAATTAAAAATTATAGTATGCAGCACCAACAAATACATAAATCTAAAAATTATTCATTCTAAATACCTTTATTACTTGAAATAAAATGATGACTGCTGTACATTCCCGACTTCATGTTTAGAGGACACAAGCCTGATGGAATTATGAACGGTTATCAGTGGGGCAGTTATTTTCTCCATGAACGCATTGGCGCTAAGTCATTGTAGAGAAAACAGTTTGTGTTACGCAAACGTCGTTAAAAAAAATTGAAAACAGTATTTGTGTTGGAATTCGTGAATGGCGGCCTCTCCAGTACAACAGTTACTACATCTATACACATTACCAAATTGAAACGACAAAAATTCAAGACCTGGCTTGATGTAGAGGCACTGTAGAAAGGCAACTGCTTTGTTGTCTGCGTTATCAAGGAACAATTCCGTCATTCGGAAGTCAATCTAGAACTATTTAGTCAGATTTTAACTAAATCTAATGAACACCCAAACACGTTATCTAAACTGTACCTCACATATTGGTAACGTGACTGACATTTTTAGATTAAAAAAACTGGTCTTCATAGTTTCAAAAATACATACATATTTGCTATTTTGCAACTACTGTGTTGAAATTAACAATTAAGAGAAGTTAACTGTAAGAAAACCTAAAATTCCTTTTCTAAGTCCTTATAAGCAATCAAAATTGTTTCATTTATTTGTTCCAATCATGCGCTTCAATCCAGTTTAATTTTTATACTGGTAAATTAAGATTAACAACGATATTTGTAGCTTGCACATTAACTACATTGTTTTTCTTTCCAACTACAAGATTGAAAAGTGCCTGTTGTGTGATTTAGGATTATTAAAATTGGGAGTAGTACATGGAAGGAATGAGATGACCAGCACTTCAAGGCACTCAGTTTCAGGTATAAGGGAGTAGGGTAATACAATAACAATAATAATTAGGTAAGGGAGAGAGGGATGAGAAATTACCAAGGGAAGTGTCTAATAGCTTAGCAAAAATGCTAAAAGAGCCTAAAATTAAAATTTATAAGAAGCAAATTGGGTTTGTAGAGAAATTACCATAGTAACAACTCTTTCAAAGTGATTAAATTTTACCGGAATCGTATAATTCTAATATTCCCTATCAGTAAAAATCCCTTCGAGGCATGTTTCTAACTTACTTCCATAGTGTATTAACTACACTGTTTTAATTTCGTTAGTTTCTGCAAGATGATGTTACTTACTTCGGTTATAATTTAGTTTCGTGCTTAAATCCTAAGCTCATTTAGCTGAGCTCTTTGTATTATGGGCTGCTTCGTGGAAATTAATTTCCGACTTTGCCAAGTCGAAAAAAGAATATCGTCAGGCACAAAATCTCGCCGTATAGAGTTGGTGGACTAGATACGTATTTTTGAACAGTGTAAGAATTTCAAGCAAATGTCCGGCTGCTTCTTTGTAAGATTTTGAAAAGTCAGAGATGAAGGTCAGTATTACGGCCCGTACAAATTCCCGCCAGGCTTAAATTTGAACCAAACATCTTTCGAATTCTAACGACTTGTTCTAATCAAATGAACTACCGTAGCGAGTGATGCTATTTTGTTTAAAACACTGTCGATTGTCACCATAAGGACGTAGGTTGTAATGTACTGTCCCCATGAAGTTTGAAATACTTCTTGGAATCTTAAGTAAGAATAAAAAAATTGGGTGACAGTGAAGTGTCAGATAACCTGCGTTTTGTTTAACTACAAATCCGTTACTTAACGAGGCTGAACTCTAAGCCCGTTAGCCCTCGCGCTATAGTGATGAACACACTGATTTTATTACGCCACACCCGTAACGTGATTCTTTTCAGGCAGAGCTATGGCGTGATACATTCCCAGCAAGCGGTCGGGTGTTTTCCAGCCCACTGGGCCACAGCAGCTGCAGCTGTAAATCATAGACGGTGACAATGCCCTACCAGCTCGCTGGCTTTCACTGGAACCACAGTCTCCGCGCTGGAGCGTGAAAACGGGCTCAGGGGTACCAGCGTCTGGAGAATCTTCCATACAACCCGCATAAACTTTTGCCAGGACGTTGTCAGTTTCACACGGATTCACCTGGTTTTAGTCAAGTTCCGTGAAATTCAATACTAAATATTTATATCTAATACGAAGTCTCGCAGTAGCAGGGGCGGATCTAGGGGGGGGGGGGGCTATGGGGCTCAAGCCCCACCCAAAAGTATCTGGGGTCAGACTACCCCATGGCCGACTCAAGCCCCCCCCCAAAACCAAAATCCACTGAAGCCAAGCACTCTGAGCCAAAATTCACTCAAGCCAAGCCCCCCCCCCAAACCAAAGTCCGCTCAAGCCCCCTCCCCCCAAACCAAAATCCTGGATCCGCCCCTGCGCAGTAGTATAAATATGGAATAAGTGGTCAAACTATACAAGAAACCAATACTGACCAGAATCCTGTACCATACAGCGACTTTCTTCATAAGGCATGGATAAACCTCAAAAACCAGTAAATCCTGATACTTCAAGACATGCAGCTAACAAAAGGTTGCAATTATGGCGAAATGGTCTCAGGTCTTCCTTTTCGATCGTGGTACCGAGAGTGGTGGTGTAACGGATAGCTTTCTGGCCTCGCATTCGGGAGGACGGCAGTTCGAATCCCCGTCCGGGTATCCAGATTTGGGTTTTCCATGGTTTCCCAAATCACTCCAGGCAAATGCCGGTATGCTTCCTTAAAAAGGCCATGGCCGAATTCCTTCCCATTCCTTGCCCCCATCCTTTCCCGTCTCTAAAGACCCCGCTGTTGAGAGACGTAAAGCAGATAATTAAAAAAAAATCGATCGTGGTAACGAAGACCCTATCAAGAAAGTTTACCATCACCATTGCTCGGATCAGGTTCAATCATGGTCGCACAGGAAACGCCTTTATAGACTACATTTGCGGTCTTCCTTAACAGTGAATATGGAGACACAGAAAATATAGATCATCATCCAAGACGATACCAGGAAATTATAAGACTGTTGAAGAATCTTGTGTGACGTGACTGCATTCTATGTACCAAATCAGTAATGTTACCTGGGGACTTCGAAATTAAAGTAAATGGTTTCTTGTACAAAATTTCGATGTAAATTTCACTTCGAGTTATAACGACACACAGTTAAATGCATGCGCCATGTATAATTATAAGTTATCTTGCGTAAATATTGCTTCAGTTTAAGTCATTTTTTGTTGCCTTTATATATAAGGTAGGAGTTAGTTGTGCCCTCTCAAAATGCCAAGTAAAGAATAATAAAAACGTTCACGCCTCGTATCCCAGTGGATGTGGATTCGTTTCCTGTCCGGGTCTTAAAGATTCCGCTTTCTGTTTAGTTTTTAGAAATAATTTCTTGAGGCTGCCGGAATTTTATCTTCATATAGCCCATAACAGTTCTTCTTCTCGACCATGGTTTTAATGATCTTAACTTGACGAGCCATTATATTGTTTTTTCAAGTGTCAAAAGCAGTTTTTTTTTAAGTCAAAAGTTTTAAAATTAAAATTTTCATAGTTTTTTTTTTTTTCAAGTTTCTGTTCCTCAGTTTCCGTTATACGCAACATGAATAGAAATAATCATCTGACATTTGAAAGACTAGAATTAAAAGAAATGTTAGTGTAACACAACATTTCAGTTGAATTATGCTGCATTTTCTCCACCACAAGATTTTTAGCTAGGTAAAAATTTACCATTAATTTAATAGACCATATCTTACTTCTCTTTGAATGTCTCTTTTCATAATACTAATTAATGTGCATATTGTAGCTCTTGGGAGTCGTAAAATATATTGATATTAATTCGCCCCTTACTTGTGCAGTAGATTCTATATACTCAGCAATCTCAATTTTGACAGATATCAGGAATAACTAAACCGAGCGTGGTGGTGTAACGGTTAGCGTTCTGGCCTCGCATTAGGGAGGACGGCGGTTCGAATCCCCGTCCGGGCATCCAGATTTGGGTTTACCATGGTTTCCCCAAATCAGTCCAGGTGAATGCCGGGATGCTTCCTTCAAAAGGCCATGGCCGAATTCCTTCCCATTCCTTGCCCCCCATCCTTTCCCGTCTCTAAAGACCTTGTTGCTATAGGAGACGTTAAGGAGTTAAAAAAAAGGAATATCGAATCCTTGAACTTTGAAGTTGTTGGTGTCAAAATATTAATTAGGTAGATAAAACTAATTTAAAGAATTTTTAAATGATGTCTGCCTTATATTTTCAACTTAAAGTCGCAGTTTTCAACAAGTTACAGAATCCTTTTTTTTTTTTAATGACAAGGAAATTTTATTACTCTTGTGCTTTCAATCTACAAAAATGTGAAGGGCAGGCACATAGGTCGTAGAGTAGCACGTGTTACCTCCAAGGACAAAAAAAGAAAATAAGAATACCACGCTTTATTCACAGACTAATTGAATACTCACAGGTGTTTACACTGCCTCTGTATAGCAAACTGGATTCAGATCTGTTATATTTGCAATATAACAAATATATCAAAATAAACACAAACAAACAAACCATTAGTGACTGAACAACTTCGTTCCAGTAACAAAGATGCCAGGAATTCTTGTTCCTCGGTGCATCTGCCAATACAAAACAACTAAAAACAATTGTTCGCAGTAAGTGGGACAAGGACTGCGACAAAAAAACTGACCACATACATACAGAGAGAGATGGGTCTGTGAGCGCAGCCAATAAAACCATTAACGGGTCTGCTACGTTGCAGAGACCTTGGCACAGTATTGTGGAGCATTGCGTTGCGGGAGCACTAAGGTCTGCTGGTAAGGCGCTACGACACAGTCAGGCCCACACAAGAGGGTTGCCACTGAAACGAAATGGCTTCAAAAGATGCCAACAGGGTGTAGTATTCTGAAAACGCGTAGATGGTTTCCAATAGAACTGCCTAGATTTCAAACTATCTAAGAATTTAATGACATTTCACTTAAAATGCTACGTCAGAAATTTTTTCCCAATTCACAATTAGGTCCATCTTCACTTTAAATCTGCTCGTATATTAACAGCAACTAGTACAGTGTTTTCTTTTAACCATTTTTGTCATCTCGTAATTTTTTTGTAATTCTAGTTTTTTTCTTTGCACAGTTAATTGATAGAAGACTTTCACTATAAAGATTAATCCTTCGTTCTCCCTCAGTAAAAGTCAGAGATAGGTAAGATCATTTTTGTTTAACCGCTGTAACTTGGAGTTAAAGTTTTTAGTAGAATTTTATTACTGAAATACAGAGAACATTTATGTGGAAACGGAGGAAATTACGAAAAAAAGACAGGTTAAAAATTATAATCAACCTCGTCGGAGCGTTGTGCGAGAATTGAAACTTTATAAATTCCATGCATTTAGAACCGTAATGAGCTGGCAATCAGCGGCGTTTCGCGTAGTTAGTAAGACAGTTAATGAAATTTGTCTGTTTCAATAGTATCATGCGCAAGACAGCGCGTCCTATTGGTCAATAAGTATTCTTTCCACTCTGCAAAGATATCGGAGAGAAAGCAGACATATATATTGACCGTAACAAGTAGGTGCTCGATAATCATCCATTCTTGGAGATGACTTACAGAAGTTTCATACAACACTTCTACCGATGCATACTCGAGTAATCCTAATTCCTTTGTTTACTCTTATTTATTGGACCAGTGTTAATTGTTGGGTCTAACTAAGGGTCACTGTCCTTAGGGTTTGTTAGATATATAACGTGTAAATACAATACAGAATAACTGACCGTAAAAGATTATGACATTTAAAGATGCCGCGAACCAAGAGGCTTAGCAACTTACAGAATTTGGCAATTCATCTCTTCTGTTAATTCAAGGTGTGTTGGTAATAATGTTGTCAACACGCCCTGAAGCTCTAAAAAGAGCCAAATTAAAAAGGATTGCCTTAGTGACTTGTCACATATACAGGTTTGGAACGTTAAAAGCCAAGTAAATGAGAACGGACAGCCGGGAAATGATTTCTCACGGCTACAAAACTTCTCCGCTACATTTATTACCCGTAAAGAGTTTCGTTCACTGCGCCTGTCGACATAGTTTCCGATAAACGTGATTCACGCATCCGGCGGGATGAAAAAGAGTCACTAAACAGCTCGAGTGGTTTATCTGCCGCAGCAGTAACGTCAACGCTGATTACATCTGACCTCACACTGCGAGGCGGCAGGTGTAAGCTAGTGACAGCGCGTGTTTGCCGGTGTTCCTCATTTTGAGTAACCGGTTGTTTCATCTGCATGCCGCCGAATCTGATGTGTTTAGTCGGTCTGGGTGGGCAGGGCTTTATCTCTCGTAATAACACATCGGTGGAAACTTATTAAACGCGACGAAAGGCGGCACGGTGCTGAAAGGAGAGGCGCTGCATTTTAACACGCCTCGGAGAACGTGATCGGAATCTGACCGAGGAGAATGCAGGCACAAACAAGGAGGCGACCCGTCACACAGCTGCAACGGCAGTATAAAGGAATTTTCGGTAATGATCATTTCTCGAATGTTGCGGGTAGTTACTCCTGTCATTAATGGATAAGTGAAACTCCCAGTTCTCTTGTTCCCGCCAGGTATCTTTCAACTAGACTTAAGCGTAAATGAAACTCAAAAGAAAAACATAGATTCTTCCCTTCATTAGACACCAACTGACTTGGATCCGCATCAGAATTTCATCTCCGACTATTCGCCAAAACGCAGAAAACTTATACATGATTTCAAATCACTCTGCCTGATAAACAGGAAGGTGAAGCACCCAGAAGGGGTTTAAGAGGGTATGTGATTGTTATTTCAGCGATTAAAAAAATAAACAATCGGCAGTTATTGGGGACTGCTGACAGAAGTGAAAACTTAAAACTATAAATATCATACGCGCAACATTTCATAGTTATACCTACAGATATACTAAATAATAATAATTCCTTGTAGTCGTAATGACCTGGTGACAGGGTTTCTATTGGCTGCGCATTCCGCCCCTGTCTTCAATCCCGGTAGTGCTACCAGGTACAGGGGACCTACAGTTTAAGGTGGAATCCGAACCACGGAAGCGTTCTGGCGTACTTGACATTGCATAGGAAGCTGTGCCAGAGGTGAACGTAGGGTTGAGGATCTGTAAATATCCACGCCCAGACAGGGATTCTAACGATCAGAAAAACTTTCGGAATAAAGCGTCTTAACCGCTGAGCTACCAGATCGCCTTATTTTGAAGTATACGTGTCCTTAATATTATCAAAATCGGATAAAAACTGTGGGTTTGCACGAAATTAAGATGAATGGGTGAAACGAGGAGAGGGTTTAGGTTTTTGCAAATCAAACGCAAACAGTATTTTTCTTTTTGTTGTAAAACACCGAGGCTCGAGTAGTGCAAATTCGCACTACTACCTGCCATTCGGGAGGACGGGGGTCAAACCCCGTTCGGCCATCCTGACTGGGGTTTTCCGTGGTTTTCCTCAGTCACTCTAGGTGAATGCTGGGATGACGGCTGACTTCCATCCCCCCTCCCTTTAGGTTAGTAGGCTGAAAAGTGTCCTCGAGACCCTCCAGCAGGCCAACTCCAAGGCTCTACCTGGAGGAATGAAATTGTTAAAAAATAAAATAAAAAATAAAACAATAAATAAATTTTATAAAAAAAAGACTAAGCCCAACTGGTTTAAGGAAGTGGAAAAGGATTTGAGAGAACTCCAGATTACCGAAGTGATGTTAAAGAATGGTACAGCCAAGACCGTGACCAAAGACAAAAGTAAGAGGTTCCAAGTTGTGATAAACACCAGAAAACCGATTCAAATATCAGAAGAGGAAAGAAGGAAGAGATCAGATAGAATGAAGAAATACTGGGAGAAGAAGAAAACGCAAGCATCCAAGAAGTGATTGATCTGACGTACCCCAAAGATGGGTGATTCGAAAAAAAAAAAAAAAATTCCATCAAAATCGGATAAAAACTGTGTGTTTATATCAATAACATTGGAAAAAAAAAATATTCATTTTTATACATTAGATTTAAGTATAAACTATATTTTCACTGCTGTCCATCGCAAAACATCATACAGATATACAACTAAACAGCATGTTGGTGACGCGAACTAATAAGATGTTACCCATCCAAAAAGCGTCCAATACGCATATTATACACGCAACACGTCACAGCATGTCGGTGACGGAATGTCGCGAACTCATATACTTATCCCCGTCCAAACATCGCCTAACGCACCTATAGAAGTTTTCACTATAAAAAATCAACTAAAATTTTCAAAGAATTTGGTAAGTGTGAGCACAATTATCAGTATGAAGGTGCACCTCCTTTCGCCAGAATACATCCACTGATTCGGTTGGGAAGGGCGTCATAAAGCCGTTGTATCCTCTCCTGAGGCAAGCTGGTCCGTTACTGTTGTAACTGGTCCTTGATATCCTGGATACTGACACTGGGACGGAGTTGAAGTCCGAGCTGGTCACACACATGTTCCATCAGGGACAGATCTGGGGATCTTGCTGACCACGGGAGTTCATAAAGATATGTTCCGTGAGAGAACAAGTATTATGCTGTTGAAAATGGCATCACTATAATACTATCGTATGATAGGTAAGACATGAGGACATCGGATGACCGTGACATACCGTTGTGCCGTCAGAGTTCCCTCAATCACTACCAGCCGCTGCCTGAAATCATATCCGATGGCTCCACACGCCATGACGCCAGGAGTAACACCGCTGTGCTTCTCCAAAACGTTGTAAGAATGGGAGCTATTCCAAACCGAGCGTGGTGGGTGAACGGTTAACGTTCTGGCCTCGCATTCGGGAGGACGCGGGTTCGAATCCCCGTCCGGGCATCCAGATTTGGGTTTTCCATGGTTTCCCCAAATCACTCCAGGTGAATGCCGGGATGCTTCCTTCAAAAAGGCCATGGGCGAATTACTTCCAGTTCCTTATTCCCAGTTCAATCCCACCTCTAATGACCTTAGCCGTCGACAAGGCGTAAAGCCATAAGTTAAAAAAAAAAAAAAAACGCTGAATACAATGAATGGCATTGCGTTGTGTTCATCGACGTGTCTACTTCCTTTCTTTGCTGGATAAACTATTTTTATTCAAATCGACCGTGAGCTGATTTTGCGGAGGAAACACCTCCTGATTCTCTTTGATCTCTACAACAGCAGGTAGCTACTCTCCTAACTGTTTTAGTTCCCGCTGGGTCAATGTTCCCTCGGTACACATCTCGCAGTGTAGATGGCAGTTTCAGATGTTATGCGTCAAGAAGTCCTCGATTTTCTAATTATTTAAACCCAGTCGTCAAGCTGGTAATAAATCTACGAGTTACGCGAGCTTCATAGTCTAAGCAAGCCATATCCGGTTTCCGGGCATACCACAATGCCGAACAGACAGTAATGCCTAACTTTATACGGCGCAAAACCAGTCGACTGTAATGACGGCCATTCCGTTGTTTTGCTTAGTGGTTGGGTAATGGTGGTAATAATACACGCTCGAGTAAATACGGTCGTGGCTTAATAGAGGCACATCAGGGCTCCTGTAGCTAGCAGCAGAGATTGGCGTTTTATGCCGAGAGCACAAAAACAACAACCGTTAGTGCTTTAACATTAATGCTCTCTTATTAGCTAGTTGTAAAATTTTAAATGCAAGATGACTCCTAATATGTGCTAAGTCATAATGCGAAGTAATTTATCATTAATTAAATACTAGATCTCTATATTCAACTGTTGAATTAGATGCAAATTTCTTTTGTAAAGATCAAAACTTATTCATTACACACTTCGTTTAGCATCTCCTTATGCATGGAACTAGACTCAAAAAAGAAAGGACATACATTTTGCGTCGTTATATTCTAAATGTTTTGACTCATCTACATCTACATATATATACTGCAATTCACAAAACTGTGGGTGGCAGAGGGTGCTCAGAACCAAACCTAATCTCTTTGTTGTGCATTCCAATCCCTAATGGTACGAGGGAAAAAAGAATTCATATAAGAATCAGTGCGGCACCTTATTTCTCTAATTTTATCTTTCCTGTCATTCCGACCAAAATAGGTTGGTGGACGAAGTATTTCACTAAACTCGTAAGTGAAAGTGGGAGTACGTATGCTTACCAATAAGTTTATACGAAACGTGCGTCGTCTATCTACCAGAGACTCCCAGCCTAGTCTACTAATCAGTTCTGTAACTGATGACTTATGAAGAAGACAATACACTCTCTTTATATTTAAATCATATCGTCTATTCAGTTTGTATTTCAGAAGCCGTGTTCGGCTAATACTAAATGTTTGCCAAATAAGAGGTAAGTCTGAGGTAGATAATTCGAAGCAACAACTGAAAATATTGAATGCACTGTGCGTTTTGCAACTTGATAGCGCAGAAAACTGAGTTGCGCTCCCAACGAATATTAAATGAAGAAATTTCTGCCTCAACGTAATATGCAGTCCTAACAACGAATCCCAAATGCCATGATATTTTTCTCACCCCCCACCCTTCCATGTTCCTAAAATGAATAGAGGGGCCATTATGAATAGAGGGGCCATTATTAATAGAGGGGCCATTATAAATAGAGGGGCTGTTATGAATAAAGGGGCTATTATGAATAGAGGGGCTGTTATGAATAGAGGGGCTATTATGAATAGAGGGGCTGTTATAAATAGAGCGGCTATTATGAATACAGAGGCTATTATGAATAGAAGGGCTATTATGAATATAGGGGCTGTTATGAATACAGGGTCTGTTATGAATAGAGGGGCTGTTATGAATACAGGGTCTGTTATGAATAGAGGGGCTATTATGAATAGAGGGGCTATTATGAATAGAGGGGCTATTATGAATAGAGGAGCTGTTATGAATAGATGGGCTGTTATGAATACAGGGTCTGTTATGAATATAGGGGCTGTTATGAATACAGGGTCTGTTATGAATAGAGGGGCTATTATGAATAGAGGAGCTGTTATGAATAGATGGGCTGTTATGAATAGAGGGGCTATTATGAATAGAGGAGCTGTTATGAATAGATGGGCTGTTATGAATAGAGGGGCTGTTATGAATAGAGGGGCTATTATGAATAGAGGGGCTGTTATGAATAGAGGGGCTGTTATGAATAGAGGGGCTATTATGAATAGAGGAGCTGTTATGAATAGAGGAGCTGTTATGAATAGATGGGCTGTTATGAATAGAGGGGCTGTTATGAAAATACGTTGTGGCACATTCTAGTTTGAATATTCCCTTTTTTTTTCAAGCCATTTAAGACCTAAATAAACAAAATTGGGACTAATAAGGCTTCAAGACACCGTAATACGATTTACTGAGCCCTGATTTAGACTAATCAGGGTTCCTCGTCGATGTCGTAAAAAGCGAAGAAATGTGATCATAATTTTACATACACTCGAGCTTGCTACAGCCTGAATCCTTTTAAGACCACTCAAATTATTTTTGGCAAAATATGACTATAGAGTTACTCTATTTATTGATGCTAGCAGTAAGCTAAGAAATGAAATCCTGGCAGACCTAAATAAAAATCATTAGGTCGTCATTTAAATATCAACACGTGAAAATTATTGTGGATCGGTAACGAATGTACAGCCCCATAGATGTTCGCTAACGCAGATAAAATGGGGGCATCATTTTTCGTCGCAGTTCTTTAATAGTATTATTATTTTAATTCCGATGAAGACTTGCTCCGTTGGCAATTACCCGAGTCATCTAATTACCCCCTTTTTATTATTTTTTATAATAATCTTATATACTTTTATTGCTAAATTCCTCCCTCCATCTACATCTACATATGCGATTTGCTAATTCTAAATTCCTTCAGTGTTTTTGGTATATTAGTCAACACTTCACTTGGTTACTAAAGTTGATAAATAATTTCGAGTCACTGATTGTGCTTTGACGACTGTAAAAGAAGGAAACAGAACTCTTAGGTAAGTTCAACAGCCCACCCTTTTTTAATAAAAAAGTTTATTGAAGGAAACGTAATAAATTAGAAAATAACACAATAATATAGTGGTTGCTACCTGTTACTAAACAATATTACAATAGTAGTACAAAGAAATATAAATAATTGTTAGAAGAACTGCTAATAATTACAAATCATTTTCGTGCACTAATATAACACTCAATAGAGGAAAAACAAAATAAGAGAAATAACATATTGCATAAACGCTTACCAACATTTATTTACCGACATGGCTACGCAGGTGAATGAAAGAGGATGAAAATCATGCACATAGCCCCAACCACGCACTTAACTGTTAATTATTGAGTAAATTAATAAGTAATATGTCAAACAAGAATCCTTTTATTGTTTTTCAGATCTTTTACTAAACTCGATACCATAAAATTTCCGATCCACCAATTATGCAGTTAATATTTTTAAAAATCTTTCTTGCTCACCAGCCAGATGCCTCCAGCTTACAACAGTAGCACATCCATTAGTATGGTGTAAGACCAAAGAAACAAAAACAAAAATATTCATATAACACTCTTATGAAGCATAAAGATTGAATAAAAAATACTTGTGGTCAAAGTCTCAGGAGTCGATATCGTTTCATGATCGTCGGTATTGCGGTCGGCACTGATGACCAACAAACCTTGACTGTCTCAAATGGAACAACAGGCCACTGTTGGTGAGAACGGGTGTGACTGCACGCTAGTCAAATTACAGCAGGGGAAATAACCATTAGTCGAAGGAGCGGAAAAAGCAGTTGTTTTGGTCGGTATCTGGCACAGAAGTTCAAAGCCGTGAAGGTGACAAGGGGCGAAGTGAAACCAGACAAGGAAAGCGATTTCACTTCCTAGCTTCAGACCAGTGCGCTGGAGACTGAATACCTTTGTTAATAGGCATGCCCAAATTACGTAACTATAATTACAATCTCTCATTAGCGAGGATTGTTAGTTATTTAATCCCATATTCTCATTCCCAAACAGTGTGTTTATCGACCTCCCAATTTTCGTTATCCTTAATAATCTAATTAACGAACTCGTACATTTCTAACAGCTACAGATATTTGCTACCGATGTAAATTTGTGTGCCCATTTATCAAGAAATAAATCCGTTTACAGTTTACACTTCCTCATAGAAGATGATAAAAAAAAGTTTAGAATGAGAAATTTCATTTGATCATGATATATTCATCACATTCGGGGAGAAAACAATCGATTTAGTAGTGAAATATATTTTCAGCGGAATGTATAATGGATATGTACTTGAATTATAGTTATAAGATAGATATCAGGTCTACTATAACTTTTAAATAAACGTAGATGATTTATAAAAGCCAAGCAACCTCTTTTGAAAATAAGAATCATCCATAAAGATACGATTGAAATTCAACAAGTGAATCTTGCGTTCCATATTACATAGAAATTTGGTCTTGCCTGACGTTGAAAAATGTATACGGAATAATTTAACGAATAGAATTTTTTCGTATCGCTTCTATGGCCAGCAGACTTCCTTGGGGTTAGCGGCCTAGAATTTTTAATGATCGCGTCTTCTACCTTAAGCTTTATCCAAACAGTTGTCACCTGTATCTGAAACGTGTTAATCCGTGTTCTGTATTGTATGTGGTATTTACTTTTGGAAATGTGTAATCTTCGAGGCAGAGCTTATGGACAGTCACAGCATTTGCCTAACCGACAGCGGGAAACCAGCTAGAAACCAGAAGTGAGATGAGCATTACGCTAGGACACTGGATTTGAATCAATATCTCGCCAGTCGAGCATGGTAGCGCTTCAACAAGCACTGCAGCAGTGATGAGTAAAGAACAGATGGTAAATGAAGCTCTCCTTTGAATATTCTGAATATTCTAAATGAAATCTTTTCTTTCCATCACAAGTATTGTTGCCGTCGAAGTATTTCCTGTAGAAGGAAAGGGAAATATTATTTCGATGCTATTTACAAGAATGCTGAATAGATCCAACAGCGAATTTTCCTTACTGACATCAGCTGGTTACAAACGGTGTCACTAAGAGAGTATTTCAGTTTAGGGAGCAAAAAGAAATCATTGGAGCCAAGTCAATTGGACGCGGAGGTCTGGATAGAACAGCGTGTCGTTCATAGATTAAAACTGTAAAGATGGTTTCCGCATTCCCGGTCGCTCAGGCTTAGCTATCAACAGCGGGCCGTGGGGTGGGAGCCGCCTCTACTGGCAGGGATGGCGCGCCTCTATTCGTCGCCCATTCGGTAAACATCAAACGCCCGGGTAGCTGAAACGACACTAGGTAACGTGGAGGGGAGGTGGCTGCAAAGTGGCGAGGGATAACCTGTGGGGCAAGCTAAGGGGGCATCCATAAATTACGTGAGGTGTTTTTCCGGATAACCGGACCCCCCCCCCCTCCCCTCTGGTAAAACTCCCCCTGGAAATCGCCCTCGCAACTTTTTGAGACCCCCACTTTTCGATGAAATACCCTCCTAAAATCGATTTTCGCGTCATTTGTAGACTCTTTTTTTTTAGGTCTACAGTCCAAAGAAATTTCGAAAATCTCACGTGAGATTTCCATTAACCCCCCCCTTCCCCATTGGTCAGATTTAGCTAGACTCCCCCCTATTTCATCTCACGTAATTTATGGACGCCCCCTAATCCATACAATTTGGCTGCATCACGCGGCCTACAAAACCACACGCCGCGCCGTGGGAAGACACCATAATACGCAGTGACCAGATGTGACATGTGACCAAACATACAAGAGAATTATGGCAGTCTAAACCACTTGCGCCGTGTAGTACAGAGTACTTGCCTTTATAACGCAGTGCAGGCTGCGGTTTGCTGTACATCTAATACTTGTTTCAAATTATGGTCCTTTGAAGCAAACATTCAACGATGTTATTTGCCAGCTGTGACCAAGTTTCTTAGTTAAATTAGAACATCTGACAATAATACATATCATGTACTGCTCCGCAGCTCAAAAATAAATGGGAGATCCTCGATACTCAAATTGTGCAAACCTTTTCGGAAATCAAACTTGAATCTGTGTAATAGTGATGGTAAAATGCATAGGATTTGAGGGTATATACTGTTTTGTATTTTGAGGAACATTCAATTAAATTGCTGCAAAGTTTGTTCCTGCGATTTAAATAAACTGCATCCATGCTTGTATCGTTCCGGTAACACGAGTCTAAATCCCCGTGAGGCCATTGGTTCTTTCAGAAGGCCGAAAACAAATTCCTTCCTGTTCCTTACTCCCTGCCATTTCCTGCCTCCAGTAACCTCGATGTCGACGAAGCGTAAAGCCCTAAGCTAAAAAGTGTATCATCCAATGGAAAAATAAACTTATCTTTGTGCCGACCCCATATACTTGTGATGGTGCTTCCTTTGCTCTTTCATACTTTGCCTCTTTGATCACACCCACACGAATATAACGTTCCTCTTCCTGCAACCAATGAGGTTTTAGACGGTTCTGTAAACTATACTTTTTTCGGTGAAGTTGTAAAGAATGTTTTAAGTCAGGTGAACAATCGGTGAACTGAAACCGAAATGACTTAGGTTTCTGGAATAAGTAAGGTTGCATATCACCTCGCATTTAGTTACGAAGATATTTATCCCCACTGCCAATAACTAATATCAACCGTTAACTTCTAAATGCGATGTTGGTCTCTTTGGTACGGAATACCCAGTTTAAATATTTGGTAGCTCTGTTGAAGCCACAACACCAGTCATATTTATCCACTGTTCTTTCCCCTGAAGGTTTGCTGGCTCAGCGCAATTGGTACCGAAGCACAAAGCAAGCAGAACTTCAGCAAGTGTTGTTGAATTTATCTATTCAATATGCAGTAGGTAATTCCGGGCACCCGACATGAAGCGTCCAACAAGGAAGCCCTCTTGCGACTGTCGTGAAACACACCGGCGCTCTTTGAACCTA
The DNA here is from genome assembly GCA_031002005.1 of Vandiemenella viatica. NCBI lineage: Eukaryota > Metazoa > Arthropoda > Insecta > Orthoptera > Morabidae > Vandiemenella > Vandiemenella viatica. The sequence goes on from JARYHS010012519.1 coordinate 195,315,669, forward strand.
TTGTGTCAGTAACTAAGACGAGATTCCGCTGCATGTAGCAGTAGAGGATGCTCAGCGATGCCAGATCTCACTCTCTTCTTTACACAGCAGTAGAATTCAACAGTAAATATCGTCATCTAAACTCAAGTCTTATCCTGTAATGATCCTGAATTTAAACACAAGAATGATCTGGAAGCGGATTGTGAAACATCGAATTATCCTATTTTCTTGATATAGATAACAGGAAATTAATTAGCGTTGACATAGTTGTTTCTTTCAAGACGTGAAAAACCGTTGCTTTACCTTATTCCTTGTTAACAAAGCTTTAAACCGTTATGACATGTTACAAGAAACATTAGTGAAAACCGTTTCCAGCAGATCACGTAGAGCTGATTCTCATACTTGATACTTTAAAAGCGTAGCTACCGAGCGGGGCGGATGAGCGGTAAAGCTCTGGCCTCGCATTCTGGACAACGCGGGTTCGAATACCCGTCCGGCTATCCAGATTTGGTTTTTCCATGGTTTCCCAAATCACTCCAGGTGAATGCCGAGATGATTCTTTCGAAAATGTCATCCTTTCCCGTTCTTTGGCCCCAGTACCTTCCCGCCTCTAATGACCCCGACGTAGACAAGGAGTAAGGCCAGAAGGCAAAAAAAAAAAATAGATAAAATACTACTCAGAAACTGAGTAGTTTAATTTAGTTTAATTGCAATGGAGCACAGGCTCCGGTGGCAATTTCCCTACACACCCAACTTTCCCCTATCTTGCACCCACCTACATTTGCCCTCTACAAATTTTAAGTATAAATTCTTTTAACGTTTTCGATAAGTTATTCATCATTTCCCTTGGTAACTCATTCCAATCCCTGACACCCTTACCTAAAAAAGAGAATCTTCCCACACCCTTGTGCCTGAAATCGAGTGCCAGCTTGTGGTCATGGTCATCTTTTCCCTTCCATGCACCACTTTTCATACCTACTCCAATATCTTTCCATGCCTCATCGCCAGTATACGCCCTGTACACTCCCATGACCCTCGTCATCCTCCTCCTGTCTTGCAATGAATCCCATTCCAGCTCCTTTATCATATCCGTCACTGATTGCATTCTGCGATAATTTCCAGAAACAAATCTAGCAGCCCTTCTTTGCACCTTCTCCAACTCCTGTATTTGATACTCAAAATGTGGGTCCCTGTTTTAAATAACAACCAAAAAGCTACGAATGATGAAATGCTACTATTTCACCATCACTTCCGTTGGTTACATATTGTTTACATATCTTAGATGCTTATTAACACATTTTTTTCTCTGTGGGAAAGCGCAGAAAATAACAGGAGGCTGAAGGGAGTGTTGGTGGTATACATTGGCAATATGGCCCGGCCGGCCATTGGTAGAGGAGTTGAGAGTACGAGAAGTTGACAGATGACAATTGACTGGGACACTGATTCTTAAGCAGCGAAAATGTCAAAGACAGAAGAGGGAAGAGAGAAAGCAGTCGTGTAGTGTTGTGATGATCTGCAACTGATGCACTATTCATGTCCATGTGAATAAGGCAAATACCACAGTTCTGTGCTAGATTCGTTTTATTTAGAACACAAATACAGTCAGATCATAACACTTTCAAAAGTTATTTAGACATAAATATTGAAGACGGACGTGTGAGACATTCGTCTTGTGCGCAGCTGTGCACGAGACCACCTTGCTGCTTAGCATGCAGTAGCGATACCAATGCAAAGGAGGCGCATTCCAAGCTGTCATGTCTGACATTCGCAAACTGTGTTACTATCGTACTTTAAAAACAGTATAAAACTTTTTACTGTGCTGTTCCCCCTATATTTTGGTTTATTTTTTTTCATGCATCAGCAGACAAACGGGGATTAGATTCATATTGAGATTTTGTGTAGACTTATTTGATACGATCCACCAAATTCTTGTTACCCTGAGCCGATATCGTTTCTACTTCGTGATGTTTAGCTACCATAATTGAATTTTTACCATTGTTTTGTAAAATCTGCCAACAAAGAAAACAATTCTAGGACTCTACAACCACTTTTTCAGTATTCCTGTGTAAATTCATTTCTCCAGTTATGATTTTCAGAAAATGTATATTCCATGCTATCATCATTCCTTCAATTTTTAACAATTTGGTCTACAACACGTTTGGAATGATACAAAAGTAAACACAACGTCGGCCTATTTTCGTTGAAGAGTTAAGTAGAAATATGGAAGAAGTTACAATCGATAGTGTGCGTACAGTAATATATTTTGGAATAGACACTGAGTTGAGCAGTAGCATTCAACATTACTTTTTAGAGTGGAGAAAAAATCTTAAAATTTCGAAATGTTACAAATTGCTAAAACATTTTAATGAAAACTATTGCGACTAGCGTCACTGACTACAGGAATGCGTGTGAATCCAAAATATTCCACAGATTCCGGTACAAAGAATAAGTGGCTTTAGAAGACATCTTTTAGAAAAGACCACCTCACAAACAAGCTTTACTGTCAAGTCTACGAATATATTCATACTATTTCCTTTTAAATTACTACCAGATTTCCAGCAGCAAAACAAATTTTTATGTAGCAATGCATCTTATAGAATTCGTGATTTCATATCGCCTTTCAATTACAGTACGTTTTGTTTATGATCAGTGAACATCTCGCTATTTACTGATCCTAAAGAAAGATATCCCCATCAAGATTAACGAACGAATTTACTTCAGAAAGTAACCTGGAGTTTTCATCACTTCTATGGACAGTTTTGTATGAAATTGTAGGTTTTAATGATAAATTTGTTTACAGTAAACAATTAGAAATATTTTCTTCTTAGATCTTTACGATCATAACAATCTTCTTAAATTTCATATTGCGTGTTATCAGCGGCCGTGGCTGAGGAAGTCAGTTTTTTTAGAAAATTGAGGTAGCAGTAACTGAGGCATCTCTACTGATATTCAACAAATCTCAGTACTGAAAACTGTTTCAGATAATAGGTTTCCATATGGTTTTTATGATTCCAATGCAGCTAAAAAATACAAAAACTTCATTTTGGCATACGCGTGTCGATTTACGAGATCGTCATCTGTGCCCTAAAACATGTTTTGATATTGGAATAAGGTTTTTTTTTTTTTTTTTTTTTTTTTTTTTTTTTTTTTTTTTTTTTTTTTTTTTTTTACTGTCTTCAGTCTCTCCACTGCTTTGATGCAATCCTCCATCTTTTCGTATCTTGCGCTAACCTCTTCATCTCAACATGTGTCTTCAGTTATGTGCTTCGCATATTCTACTGTTTGTCTACAGTTTTTTCCTTCGACTGTTCCTTCCACTAACAAATTAACCAATTCGGCATGTCTCAAAATATGACCCACCATCACGTCTCTTCTTTCTGGAAAACTATGTTTATGTAAGTAATAACAGTAATCTGTTTTTAAATGTTAGTTATAACTTTTCAGTTTTCTTATATTTTTATTTTCTCATTACATTTCAGTTGTGTTCAACTGCTTATTGTGTTTCACAAAACGCACTGTAGTGTATTGCTGTAATAAAGATGTTTCCTATTTTATTATACACGCTACTATTCCCCAACTTGTAACGTATAAACAAACGTTTATTATTGTTTATATCTGATATTTCAGAGATGTAAGAAAATGCAAATAGCATTTGTGGGCATTAAGATGGTCTAATCATTCTACCTTTCGTGAACCTTTGCCTGAAAATTAGCATAAACGCACTGAAATAAGAACAGATATGCAAGTATTGACAATTCATTATCACAGGAAAAACATGCTGACGGTACAAGAAAATTGCAGCATACAAAAAGCAAAGGGGAAAATGTGATCAATGTAATGAATCACAAACATATGTGGGACACTAAAAACGAATTCTCAAACAAACACGCCGCTACAGAATAGATACAACGTAAACAAAACAAAAATAGGTTGATAGTGCACTTTCTTTAGGTAGTTGAAAATCAGCTATAAACGATAATAAACGCTTATTTATAAGCTCCAAGTTGGAGAATAGTAGTATTTATAACAAAGTAGGAATTATGTTTTGTATACCAAAAAACTCCCATGAGTGTCGTGAAATACCAGAAACAGGTGAACAGAAGATTGATACGGAAAATATAAAAATAAAATCTGTAAGTAAAGTGAAAAAGCTATAACTAATATTTAATAACAGATTATTATTTTTGTTGTTCTACTATCAAAATATGTACGTAACATGTTTTAGAGCACCCATGATGATCTAATAAATAGTAACGCGTATGCTAAAGCAAAGTATTATATTATTTAACATTACTGGAAGGACGAAAACCACATGGAAATTTTGTATTAGTAAAGGATCTAAAGAAAACGGCATAAAAAAAAACAAAGTGATAATTGTTTCCAAGTAACAACATGAAAACGTTAGGACTGGATGAGACAAATTCCGAAGCAAAGTTTTATATTATTTAACATTGCTGGAAGGACGAAAACCACATGAAAATATATTATTAGTAAAGCTGCTAAAGAAAACGGCCTAAAAAACAAAGCGATAATTATTGTTTTGTGGGTTGTTTCTGACTTGCAACTAAACAAATGATTTTGATGGCATACGCGTTTCGCCTTTATTCAAGGCATCATCAGTGCCGTAGATAAACATATATATACAATGCTGTTGTTTGATTTTTGTACAGTTTTCTGAAAATATTAAGTAGGTACTTACAGTTTTTATATATGCATTAACACGCGCAAGTTCGTGTTTCCATACCAGTTACTCTTTTCACACTATCACTACTGTCCAAAGTTTGTGTAGGCTGCATTCTAGGTAATTTCACCGGCCAAGCACTGTATATAAAGTTATTTGTTGTTGTTGACACCGAAAAGTTAATGCATATATAAAAACTGTAAGTACCTACTTAATATTTTCAGAAAACTGTACAAAAATCAAACAACAGCATTGTATATATATATATGTGTGTGTGTGTGTGTGTGTGTGTGTGTGTGTGTATGTTTATCTAGGGCACTGATGATGCCTTGAATAAAGGCGAAACGCGTATGCCATCAAAAGCATTTGTTTAGTTGCAAGTCAGAAACAACCCACAAAACAGTTATCGTAGCAACTAAGGACTTGGGCCGAAAAAATTACCAACATGTTAAAGCGATAATTGTTTCCGAGTAACAAACACGAAAACGGGTGAGACAGATTCCGACCACTTTAAGCGTATATACTGGTTCACCGACCTTACAGCGGCGCATGCAGGAAGGGGGCTTTATGGAGAAGTGTATTTATTTTTACCGCTGCTCCAGGATTGGCACGTCTTGCGCGCGCACGCAGCATCCAGCACAGTCGGTACTTCCACTCTCGCTCGCGGATCCTTGACCGACACTTTCCCGCGTGGCGTAACGAGACCGCCACCCTTTTAAGGTCAGGTGTCCGGTTTCACATCACACCACCGCCAGATTGATCGTCAGTACACGGGTTTACAAGGACCGATGGAGCAAACTCTCCACCTACTTCGGGTGTGACTGAATCGAAATAGTTGAACTACGTCATCTAATGAAGCATTAAGTTAAACAAGTTGCATAGCTGTGACAGTAACGATTTCAAAATCGTAAATAATTCAGACGTAAAATAAAAGCGGCTATTTAAGTTCACAACTTTTTTTCCGTCATCAGTTTGATGCGTTTCTCAATCTCTTCCTATCTTGATATAATCTGTTCAATCCAACGCAGCCACCATAACCTATGACCTCAGTTATCTGCGTAGTATGTTCTAACCTTTATCTGTCTCTACAATTCTTACGTCTGACAAACGAATCCACTTTGTCTTAACATGCATCTAACAATGCTGTTTCTTATTTCTATTACACTTTTGCACAAACTTCTTTCCTCATATATTATTTCCATACTATTTCGTCCTCAGTTTGTTCACTTTACTTTCAAACAGCCTTCTACAAAATCTCATTTCAATTGCTTTAGTTTTCCTTTTACAATTTGATAAATTTCTTCCTGAGTGCTAGGTCGATGTTTGAAAAAAACGTTTTTTTGTTGTTGTTGTTTTTTTGTTTGTTTTTTTTAGGTACGCTATTGATCCTGTTTTTATATTTGCTATAGTGTAATTTCAATTGTCCCTAAAAGTACTGATTTCCTAAAAGACCAGCGTTATGTTTTATTTTCCACATACTTTATTAGAAGGTGATCTTAGTTCGAGGAAAGTGGTTTGTTTCTATTCGCTAATGGGGTGCTGAATAATTTTCTTAGATAATTTAAAAAATATGAACAAGATCTTCAGAACGCAGAAATGTGTTATAAAAATTAAATTTCGCATCAACTGTTCAGTTTTCAAATTTTCAATTTAACTGGGAGCTCATATTTTTATCATTACTGACACTAATAAACTACTCTTATTTCGTAAAAATTCGCAAGAGATACAATTCATGTTTAGCAGATTAATAAATCTGTATTCAACTACGACAGATCTTTTTTTTATAATAGCTCTGTTTCACATGAGTACCGATTTGTGATCACAACTTATGTGATAAAGCGTCCAGGAAATGACCACACCTCACTCCATTGCGTTGCCGATCTAGAAGGGAAATACAGGGAGTGCCGAAGAATAAAGCTCCCCTGAGTTGTCTTGGATATGTATGCTCGCCACAACTCTATGATTCTGATATTTGTTCTGCAGGGAGTATTTAGTTCTTTCATTCTGACGGAAGTTCGTATACAAGATGAGAAATATTTAATATTAATTCTCACATTTGGAGAAAGTCGATTCTTACATAATTATTATTGAGCACTACATGTCGAGTAAGCACAGAGAATGTTGTAAGTTAAATTACAACTGTACAACGTCAGAATTGTTAAAACATTTTGCTTAACTGTGCTTACCAATTCAGTACTTAGAAAGGTTTTCGAAGGAAAGATGTTTGAGCGTTGATCTGGGTTGTAATACAAGTAACCTACAATAAGCAGAAACGGCTAGTGTAGAGGAGATTAGCAAAAATACCTGTAAAAAGACTGGGTATTACGGAACATGCAGTAAAGGGATAGCTTACAACGGAGTAGGTTGAGCTACAGTAGTTTATGATAAGGAAATATCGCTTATGAAAAGAAATTGGAAATAGAAGAAACGATACTGCAGTGATGGATGATGGTAGGTACTAGGAATGACATTGTTAACGAACGAAAAATCAGTAGAGATAACTGAAGTACAAACTGATTCTGAAAAATTTAGAAAAAGTATTCTCCAGTGATCTGAGGAGAGATGAAAACTATGTTACCGAAGAGCGAGCATAGTGAAAGTGAACTGGGGAGGGATTAGAAACGGATGAAGACTAAAGGCAAAGTTACAGCACTACATCGTATACTATTTGAGGCGGAAAAGTTTGGAGGAATGTGACGTTTGGTACGCGGAAGAATTTGAAAAAGAATTCTACAGCTTTTGCATTTTTATTTCCCATAAATTATAAAAGATAGAAATACTTGAAACACACTACATAATACAGAATGGTTCAAAGCTTATATCCCCCGCCTATTACTTCCATTCGCTGCCGCCAACGGCGCTGTTGTCTGTTTACGTGAAAACGGCAACACGAGATGAGAAATCGTTATGTGAGCTTGTACTTTTAATATATAACCCATTTACCACGAATTTTTTATGCCAGTCGTTAATACATCTATGAAGAGGTGGCACTTTATTGAACTTACGGCGAATGTCCGCTGTACAACAACAATGGATTCACTTTTTGCATACTGTATCTCACAAAGTGACTTCACCCGTGGCGTCGCCATGTTTACGTAAACAGACAACAGCATTACTGGCGGCAGCGAAAGGAACTAATAGTCGAGGGTTATAAACTCTGAATATTTCTCCATCCAGTGATGCGTGGCATGTATTTGCATCTTTTGTAGTTTGTGAGAAATAAAAAAACTGCTCCTTTCTTAATAATGCTGTATGAAAAACAAAAGAATAAAGTTGTTATATTAACAGTATCTCCATAGATAACATAACTGACAGAATTCAATTGCTTACGTCTGTATCAAATCCTCTCTCTACGAACCGATTACCTTCATATTAATCTTAAGGAGAGATTATTTGCCTTGTGTTTCAATATTTCGGCAGACTGATTGTAGCAAGGGAGTTTCTGAGTGGGCGGCGCCGCTGAGTGTTGTATTCCGTCAGCCGGCGAGTGTCGTGCGTCAGAGCATATGGACAAGGTGTTTTCGATTTGCGCAGGCGAGCGAGAAGCACGCGGCGGCCGCTCTTACGCCGGACCTCATTTATTCTCCACCCACTTTGAGCGTCCTTAAGTTTCGGCACGGTAGCGGGACTGCTGTGATGTTATGGTCGAGCAGTTTACGATGCGTCAGGCTGTTTCAGAAATGAACTGACCGTGCTTAATTTGCTGCCGTTACATTATTCCGACGACTTCTCCGCTTGTTGAAAAAAGAAAACAAACTCTCTGTTCTTTATTCCCAGTCTTCCGCTCTCCCTTCCCCAGCCCCGAATTGCGACTTGCAGTTGTGAATTCTGTGACAGCATTACCAGAATTGGCACTCGTCGTCATATTAAAATGTAAACTGTCAAATTTAAATTTGACAGAAGATGCTTTGCATAAATGTTGAAGCAGTTCAGTTTAAAATATCTTGTATTCCTCAGAGTATTTCTGTATCATGGAGACACAGGTAAATGATTGGCGAACAACATACAGTAATTTATAGCGCGTTGAGGTGGCTCAAAGTCACTCTGCTCTATCCCCACTCCGCTTCTCTTAACCCTACATGCGAAGGGGAAAGCGCGCATAAAAAATTTACCATACGCATGTTTGGAACCAGCGGTCTGCTCGGAAGGGTAGGCAACAGGAAGTGGTGGTGAGGTAAGGAGTGAGACAAAGGACCTTGAACCACCAGCTGAGTGTGAACGGGGTATAACACGTCTTATTTGAACAAAGACTGTGGGATTGTGAGATCCCACTCACAAATCATTGCTGAAATTGTAAATAGATTAGCAGTTAACAGACTTTTACAGCATAAGTAGTATGTATAGATATTTGGGTAATTTTAAGTCTTGCGTTGTTATATATTTTTTTGTAATTGGTACTACTGTACTGTTTGTCGAAAAAGAAGGAAGGTGTTAAGATGGCGCAGAGAGACCACAAGGGAATGTATTAATTGGACAGTGACGACTATGTATTGTGTTGTATGAGTATTTAAAGTGTTCAATAAATTGTGCAGATAAATGAAAATATTAGTGGATTTGATTTAACATTAACATCCGTTGCGCAGAAGTGTGTAATTTGAGAGCAGTTTATCAAACAGTAATAATATGCTAGTTGATAGCGCTACCGCAAAAATCAACGCTTGGGCCATGTGTTGAAGTTGGCGGGCTATCTACCTTCAACTAATTAATAGTAAAGAGGACCTAGCACGATGTAATGAAGGATCTATTCGAAACAACCTAAAATAGTTTTACTCGGCGTTTGAGAGTGGCCTCAGATTTTAGTCAGCAAAGAATGCCATTCGGAAGGACACGGTTCAAATCCCCTTCCGATTTCCACGGTTTTCCGGAATAACCCCAAGCGAGGGTCGAATGCTTCCGTCAAAGGGCCATGACCAAATTCCTTCCCTTTACTTGCCCCAGGTACTTTCCCGCCTCTAATGACATAGAAGTCAACGAGGAGCAAAAACTTAAACAAAATAAAATATAGTGCGTGAAACCAAGCGCCCCAACACAGAAACAGCTCCTTCACTCAAACTAATCAATATCAACATTCAGGCTTGGCGTCTTGAAAGCTTGCTACGGATCCATGGTAGAAATAATGATACATTGTTATTATTAATTATTCCGATGGGCGCTAATGCCACACTGGTGATTTCGCTTCGCGTCTATTAATACTACATGTATATTTTGATTTATTTTTTTTAAATTCTTAGACGTAGGTAAACCTCTCGATAATTTTTTTTCCAACCTCTCGCTCTCTTGCGTTCAAGATTTCGCGAACTTGTCATTTCACAAAAAGAGTTCCATACTTGCCATGTAGGATGGTTGCTGGCGTCGATTCATAACTGGTATTATCGTAGTGATATTCAGAAATGATGTATGCAGAACTTTTTCTAGGGATGAGCATTTTTTTTAAAGATGAGTTCTTGAACTTAAATCTTCAACCTTCTATTCAATGGCAAAGCGATATAGTATCCGCCTACATTTCTACTTATAACTTACCGACAGTTTATACTATTTCTGTATTACATAGTTACTCTTCATCTTCCTTCTCTCCTTTAATTTCTGTGTGATAATCTTTACTATACCCGTTATCCAGTATACGCCATAGAAATTGGTTCAGAAATTTTTAAAATTCGGTATCTTACTTTCATTTACATTTTTGCTAAAGAAATCTATTAATAGTTAAAATTAATTTTGACAGTAAAGCCTGTGGAAAAAACGTATTAATAACGCTTCACTAATACCTGCTCTGTGAATTATCTCTCTGTGATTGGTTAACTGTTCGCAGAAATTCTTATTTAGAGTTGGGTCACATGCATAAAATTCATTGAATTACCGTATAACGACTTGGTCTTCCGGTTATTTCCAAAGTTACAGTAAATTATTTAGAAATGTTTTTCACAACTTAACTGACAGTTCAACAACGGCAGGCTGATGTCTGCTAAAAACTAAATTGCATTTACTATCACGCTTAGTGTAGTTTTGGCCAGATAATTGTATGTCCAAAGGTAAATATTAATGATCTAAATACTGTTAACAATTTTGTTTAACCAAGTAATGGGAAAAAGATGAAGCAGTATCTCTTCGCTTAAACCACTACAAATATGATTTTTCCATTTTTTTACGAGTAGAAAGAATGTGCGTTGCAACGTGTTGACACTTGGTGTTTCGCGACTCATGAGCAGCGTACATTTTAAACTTTCCACCGTAAATTGCGGACCACAAAGACCGCAGTTTTGTAAGCGAGTATTTCTGGGCTAGAATGTTCACGTTTCCCCACGAGAAACTCTCCAAGTGGCGATAAAGAGCTTGTGTCGTTCCAGCAACGCCACATAAATTGGCTATAATTACATTTTACTGGTGCCAAGCACGTACATATATCTCCTAAATGGAGCAAGAGCAGCCATTTCAAGACTTCTCGTACATCCTTCCTCAGCTCGCTATACGGTAATTATGTTCGATTTATTGGAATGAGAACGGTCCTAAAGCAATATTGGGCACCCGCTAAACCTTAAAGAGTAAGGTAATATTAACATTAATGCAACTGGAAGAAACAGTCAACGTGATTGAGTGAATAGTGTTGGCTAAAGCTCAGAACCACGATATATCTCTATATTTCTCCTGTGGATTTTAATTTAGTCCTATATTCTAACAAGTAATGGAAGTTTTTTTAATTAGTACGACAAATATTTTATTCTTGCGGTTTTACGCATCGTCGAAGTCGAGGTCATTAGAGGTAGGAAATGACTGGAGGCAAGGAACAGGAAGGAACTCGGGTATAGCCTTTTTTAAATAAAAATAAAATAAAATAAAGGAATCATAATGCCATTCGTCGGGAGTGAATTCGGGAATCCATAGAAAACCCAAATCTGGATAGCTGGAAGTGGATTGGAATCTGCGTCCTCTCGTATGGGAGTCCAGAGCGTTACCACTCACCTACCATGACAAATGGCTGGGTTTCTGGACGGTCACAGATTTTGGTATATTAAGCCGATGGCATGATATATATAGAAACTAAACAATGGTGATAAGATATGTTAGAGGGAATCGACGTTGCAGAAATTATAACAGTCTCTTAACCTGACCTTCTCATATGGTATAATGTGCAGCGTCTGGGATGTTTCAGGTTAGTTTTATCATCTACGAAGCCGGAGAGAACTGTAGTTTTAAATCTTTTATTAATTTTAAAATCGGGTGGTCTGCCGGCTCAGTGGTTAAAGTGTGTGACTGGGTATCGAAAGGTCCACGGTTCGTATACCCTTATTGGCGTGGATTTTCATGTACTCTTAACCCGACCTTCACTTCTGGCACAACTTGCGGTGTAATGTGAAGTACGCTTGACCGCTTCCGTAGTTCGGATTTCACGTTAAACTACAGGTCCCCTGTACCCGGTAGGACCACCGAGTTAGGCAAGGCGGCTACGACGGGTGCGGAATGCGCAGCCAGTAGAAACGCTGTCACCAAGTCATTACGGCCACAAGGAATTATTATTACTATCTTAAGATACATTATTATATACCGTGGAATCAAATTGATGAGACTGTGTTCATTAGAGCCCAAGAATAGTCATCATTATGGCGTGGGTGTAGTGTAAAATGGAAATGGCAAATGGTGTGTAAACTTTCTGTAGTGCACTTAATTGCGAACAGCTACGAACCGATTTAGGTGAGAAGTTGATGAACCTGACAAGCAGGACGCGACCACTTGAGGCTTACCTAAACAAACACACTTCGGCATTCCTCGCCACTCTTCCATTCCAGAGGTCGTTCACAGGAAGAATGCATGTGATGCAACATGTTGTAGTATAACAAAGTCCGATATGTGTCTGCTTTGTTTTAGATATGGCGCTTCTCAGGCTACAGACTGTAAGTGCTACGCTTAAGGAGTCATTCAGGTGAGAACGAATCTATTAGTTGGGCCAATGCGTTAACGTGTTTCCATACTGGAACTTCAGTAGACGCGAACTGTTCAGTTAAAATCTTACTACTGTCAAACTAATCAATGTGATGACAGTTTCAGCATCAAATTATAACTTTATTTAATTTCACGACGTTTCAGCCTAAAGGAAAAATCAGTCTAGCTTTAATGTTCATCGTTTTACGGATAATAAAGAATCGGAACTACTTTTACTGTGGAATAAAAAGGTTCACAATTTATGTTAGGTAACGGGGTAATCCTTCACGTGGAACAATTTCTATAAACTACGAAAAAGCACTCATCTGGGCGAGAATCTGCTGCCTGCTGAACGCCAGGTCCAAAGGTTATCACTCCTCCCCTCACACACAAAAATGATACAACCTTCCAAGGGAAGTTTCAGTTGGTGCCTCTGCATTACATGTTACCATCTGCGCGCAAAATTTGTTTAATCTTGTGTTTACAGCGCTGTTGTAGAATCATCTATGGCTTTGTAAGAGAGTCCCTCAATTGTAGTTTCAAGTAAAAAAGCAGTAGCTCAGAATCGAAGCAGTTAACCCCTGCAATTCTGGCCCAACCTCCATTCCCTTGCAGATGTAAGCCTGGTCAGAAGGATGTGTGTTTGAAGTCTAGATTGGAAACACTGATATTGAACTGGCAGTGATGATCCAACCTGCTATTCACTGAGAAAGATTTAATGATGCAATGGAAAACAGAAATTTGGTGAAGCCGACTGGATATGAACCCAGGATCTCTCCAATGCCAAGCATGAAAGCCTACGACTCACCCCCTAGCAAATGCAGGCACATCTTTCTTGAGAGAATGTTAAGGATCTGTTTTCTTTCATGTTAACATATATATAATAGCTGTTAAGGGGGCGTCCATAAATTACGTGAGGGGAAATAGAGGGCGGGGGGGATCCGGATAAATCTCAACAAGGGGGAGGGGGGGAGGGCTTTCGTCGAAAAGTGGAGTTGTAACCGACTTTGGAAGGGTGAGACCTAAAAAAAAAATCTCAAAAAGTTGCGAGGGCGATTTCTAGGGGAGGGGGGAGGGTCGGTCTCTCGGACCAGATCTCACGAAGTCTCACTAGAACGGGGGGGGGGGGGGGGGCCGAAAATCCGGAAAAACTCCTCACGTAATTTATGGATGCCCCCTAAGGAGAAATGTGGTTTCTATTTTAATGTTGAGCGCTCTGGTAGCTTCATTAATTACGTGAGGTGTTTTTTTCGGTATTCCGAACCCCTCCCCTTTTTCTGGTGAGATTTGGTGAGATCTTGTCGGACTCACTCTTAAAATGACGTGAGATTTTGACGGCATCCTTCCTCCCCTCTCCCTCCCTCCTCCCCCCCCCCCCCCATTTTGCTATCCCGTGACCATGTGGTCCTAGGAGGTAAAAATAAAACAAATATGAACAACAGTTTCTTCTGTTCACATATGATGTGCTTGTCATCACACATCTATAGTTGAAGTTTACAGTGTAAACGTTCAAAGCACCGATGACATCATCATTATTGCGAAAAATGGTGACTTCAATACCCAAAAGATCAGGGGAACAAGTGTTATCAAAACCTTTAAGCTGGAATCAGTGAATTAAGCGACGTATTTGAATGAAAAACTAATGCGAAACTTCTCTGTCATTAAATACAAAATAACCTCGAAATAATGATGTTGTGCTGTCTCACTTTACTGTTATCATACGAAGGGAGGGACAGAATGAAGGTATAGAGAAACAATCAAAAAGTTGCTGCATATCAGAAGTTTACAACTCTAGTGAAAAATTAATAAAGGAGGTTAGGCTGATACAGTTCAGCAGAAATAAAGATTTAATTTAGTATTATATTGTTTAGTGATTTGTTTGCTTCTAGAGTAAGTAATGAACATGGGCTGCTTCGGTCTCTGTTGAACCAACATTTTTTTTTTTTTTTTAACTTCAGGCTAGTAACATATAAATACTAATGTAACTAATTTAATTTGAAAATGGTGGTAAGGCTGAGTAGGTGAGCTCTAACATTATATCAAGTGACGAATAAGAGAATGCCAAGCATCCAAGTAAACGACAGGAGCTCAAGGTCTGATCTGTATTAAGATAACATCACAGCGTGATCTGGGGAGGAGGGAATGGGTGGAAGTGGAAGACTAAACAGTACACTGTCAGCAATGCAGTCACAGAACCAGTTCAGTTCCTGCAGTATGGACACTACTACCTACGTAGCCGCCTACTACTGTATTCGAAATGCTGCTTGCGTCTAGAGTGCTTACGTCCTCACATTCATTGAAAACGGCGAAACAGTCAGTCGCCAGTGAGGCAGTTTACTGTTTATAACCTGTAGTTTAACCGAGCGAGTTAAAGTACCGCCGTACCGGAAACGAGCAATTCGAATTACGTTTTTAGCCTGTACTAAAACTATTTTCAGAGAGAACAGCTACCATCGAACCACCTGGTTTCCCTCTTAGGTTTTCAGTCAGCCATTTGCAGTTTCCAGACTAATGTTAACGTAAGGTAATTACACACGCAAAAAGAATATTACAAATCGTATTAAACTTGTGAAAACATAATTTTATTCTTACAACTTCTATGAGATCAACCATACAGCGGGGAACTATGGGCACAGATTTGAGCCTACTCCCCGATATTGCTGATAGCGGTTTTCAGATGTTTTCCGCTGTCGCATAACCAATACTGGTATGCTCCTCACTTTTCCACCTCAAGAAACATAAATCATAAAACACAAACATGGTAACACATTGCACTGAGCTTTCTCGGTTCGCGGACTAATGGGAACACTCAAGTGTAACAAACAACAGGTATCTTAATACAGACTGCATGTTTTAACCTCTATTCAATGACTCAAAGTTTAATCGTAATATCAGCTCACCGGTGCAAAGTTGTGAAAAATGTGTATTAATTGTTTATCGTTCCAATCAAATCTCTGAATTGAATCACCATTAAATTTAATCATGGAGACAAAATGATTAATAGGCCATGCTGAACTGTATTTCAAACTTATTTAGGCAAGGTTCTGCAATAGAAGAGTAATGTAGATTAATTCCAACTTTTACTGTATATCACTTTTTGTTCCACCGTAAACTTATTTTACTAGGTGGCTGAAACAGGTTACATTCACCAGAATAGATTATAACAACGAAGCTTGATCACTTGAGTTCTGATTTCTTTATAATGTTTCGTTTTCACTAATGTTTTGGATCAGATTTAATCTCCCTGGAAGTCCAGCCAGAGAGTGTCGTGAAACAATAAAAATTCGACAGTTCACTCTGATGTCTTCATCAGACGTGGAAGTACATTTATCGGTGACAGTCCAACGTCTCTTACTGTTACGTTGCGACAAAAAATATTACATGTAAACAGTATCTCTGTAAAATATCCGTACTTAGATGTTTGGATAACACTTTTCAAACGACGCATCAATCTTCCGAGGTACCTACACAACTAATATCATTAATTAAACCAAACTTTGTCATATAATAAATATAATAGAAATTATAAACATTACCATCTTAGACAACGCATAGTAAGACTAAGGCAAATCTGTCCACTGGTAAGCAACGGCTAATATGTGAGGTAACTACGGTCCAAAAACTAGAGGGGAGACACCAGTGGTTTCATGGAGTTGATCTGCTCACAAACTTAATCCGGAAGAACTCCAATCAACGACCCCACTTCCAGTAGAGCCTGGTGTCAGTTCCGGACAGAAGCAACGAAGTTTACTGTACTTTAAAGACAATAACAGTAAAAACAACAGATGCGCGCTAATTCATTTTCGCTGAACCAACCGCTCCTCTTTTTTCTCAACGTTTCGACCGAAGTCTACAGTCTTCTTCAGGAGTAAAAGTCAACTTCTGTATCTGCTGATCTCTAGTAGACGCAGCGTAAATCTTGAAAAGTAGTTGCCAACATTATGACGACTGAAAAAACCACAAAATCTTTTACAGGCGTACACCGTGTTTCATTTTTTTTCAGAATGGCTGGCTGTTGGTAAAATAACTGAATGAGAAACTATTTTCTAACCGTGTAATGATGAGCGCTATGCTTGTTTTCCAATATAATGTCCGACACAGCTATATATATATAAAAAAAAATGTTTCTAAATCTCAAACAGGCTAGAAAATAACTATCCTGCGTTCTTTATAACTGTTTTTGTAACAGTATAGTAACATTTTGTTCATAGAAAAATGTATTTAAGAACAAATTTTCGTTTCATTTATCACATATGTTTTAGAATCAGTTAATTCTTCTTCGAAACATTTATCAATAGACAAACAACAAAACATAGAATGGAATGCAGAAGAGAAACAAGAAAAGCTGTGTATGAATCTATACAAAGACATAACGTCTTATAAAGTGATGTATCGTCTTTAAAAACCTTAATCGCAAACGAGAACAGATGATCGTCAGAGAAATCCGCGTGGATTTACGTGACATATATGTGATCTTTATAACTCTGCGCGCATCAGTCGATGTATACTAAAGAGCTGATTAACTCAGTGAACCGCAATGCAGCGATTCCAATTGTTTCAAACCGTAAAAGTCGAATTATTATAAAAACAAGACGCCATGTAGGCAATATTATTTATCGTTCTCTCGCCGTTCCGTTAAGGTAATCGGTCGAAAGAGAGAACTAATACGGATGTAAAAGCAAGTTCCAAGCACGTTATAATGAAGTTCAAAATACCAGCTGACACGCCGATGTAGAAAATTGATGGTTAGCGTTTCGAATCGTTTTAAAACTAGTGCCATCAATGAGCGCGTGACTACATGTGAATTCAAATAATAGTTTTGAGTTTCTGATACTTTTGCTATAGCTTAATTAACTGTAGAGATCAGAAGATTAGCGTGAAATCTCAACTATGGGCCTTGCTTTTCACACACATAAGGTGAGTGTCGCGCGAATAGAAGGCCTAAATCCGGTCAAGACAGCAAATCGAACCGAGGATGCAGGTATATATCCACTTCATCTGTCATCCTTCGTGTTTATTTCCTTTCTAGTAATTCGAAGAAACCTGTAGCTACAAGGGAGTGGATCATACATATGGTGTATTTCCAGCTGGCACGATTTCTGCTGGGTTGGAGGAGATGCTGTAGATAATAATATACAAGAGTCCTGTGCCGACACACAGAATTATTTACTCCAAAACAAAATCACACAGTAACAAGACACGCGAAGAAATTCACATTTTATGATCTTGTTTCGGCTTTGTAGAAGTAATAAGAGCGTAGAGTTTCCGCAGGGAGTAGATCAACAGTGTAATCCACACATCTTACCTTTACGCTGCTGGTACTTATTAGTGAAGGAAGAGCTCCAAACGTACTTGTGACAAACTGTGAATTCTGGAACACGAGTTCTAACGTAACTCATCATCTGGCAGTAATGCCGGTGCAACCATATGAAACAACGAGTAATCATTCCTTGGACAACTAGTATTTTCTTTTAACTACATAGAGATCAAAACTGCTAATGAGACCTAAAAACGGCAACCGTAGCACGGTAATGAGATCGTGTTGTTGGTGCTCGTCAACAAACACAGCTGTAAATAAGACAATCTTGATGGAACTCGAGAATCGTGCCTGCTGCTGCAGACACATCACAGTAGATCGTGACTGTGTCGACCACACAGCAGCGAGCAACACCTGTCAGAAGCCAGCAGTGTGTTACTCACGTGGGCGAAGCAGTCGAGATGCCACAGCTGCCGTCTCCTTACGCCGCCGCGCTTGTAGCACGAATGCTGATCTCCGCCGGCGTCCCGCCAGTTCACTCTGGTTCCCCCCTCCGCCTCCCCCCCTCACCGACACTCCCCTACCACGGCGGCAAGCCTGCTCAATGGAGCGACGCGAAGTCCCCTCTCCCCACGGGCGGCAATGAATGAATGTGGACCGCGGGGTGTTATCCAACTCTGCTCGTATCGCCTGAGGTGATTGTAGGACATGGTCATGTGCCGCAGATAGACGGGAATACCCACGACAATCTTTTCCTTTAGTATACCCCCGTATCTCTTTTCGTTTCTTGGCAAGGAATGCAGTTGAAGAGATAATTTTGTTTTTATTCGCCAAGCTAACATAGTCCACCAACGTTCTTAGTTATCTGGTATCTCGGTCCATTTATTCCTTTGTCAGAGAGGGCCAACTTTATGACTCCATACAGATGACAGCAGTCACTTACTTCGATGGTACGGCCTGATTTGTTACTCTATCACTTGATAAGACTTCAAATTCTTAGGGGGGGAAAAAACGGGTGGTAGGGGATTCCAGGAAAATTGTAATATTTTACTTAAAAAGAAATATGCCTCATTTCTCAGAATATGTCAAGATGATTCAAGTAACAAACTTAAATTTAAAACGATCAAAATGGTTTTTTTTTGTTTTTTTTTTACAATCTCTCCCGGCTTCTTAGTATCTAAAAGTTCAATAATGATTTTAAAAAATTACAATAACTTCTATTTAGAAATAGCAAATTAAATCACTTTTTAGTCATTCCGGTGGAAATCTGATAAGACTTTGCTTAAATTCTGTTCCTGTGAGATTTTATTCACGAACAGGAGTAGATGAACAATTACGGTCATTTTTGTTCAGAATTTCGTGATTAGCTGAAGTTCGTGGCTCACTGCAGCTTTGTCATGTCGCTTATATCAGTTTCATCAGTCATTTGTACGTTGCTTTCGATGTTTCACCAACTTCCGATCGACTTGAAACTTTTACCTGGTGAAAATAAAATATTCAGTATTAATAATTACTGAAAATCAAGTAAATTTAATCACTTCTTGCTGTAGAAATGTATACCGTCGGGTGTTTGGACGGCTCTAATTGTAAAGAGTGTATTTTAAAAAAATATATATTTATTAATATTTTAATTTATTTGGAATTTTTACGTATCAGCATTTCTTTTTAATTTACTGCGAAGTTTAACCTCTCACTGTGCACTACGATCTTGCCTTTTATGACAGTCTATCAAACACAACGATTACTGCGTTCTCCTTGTAACATCATTCGCACTAAACAACTTCAAATACTATAAACCAGTTTTAATGAAGTGCTATAATCAGGTCCACAACTGAAGTAGTGTCGAGTCTATGAAAAAAATTGCACTTTAATATCAGTTTTATCTCTTGTTCTAACTTACAGACTGAAACTCGCAAAGTGAAAGAGAAGGGTGTTATAGCTTTCTGTATCTCCAGTTGTAAAAAGTTCTGTGTCCTAGCTGAATAACAAGATATCTACCACTGCATAATATAGACAGTTAGTTTCCGATGCTTACCCAGACGCCAGCAACATTGAGCAATCGGAGAGAGGAGGATAGTCGTGTTTGAATCAGTGAGGCCGAAAAACTCCGTAGTTTGTCAAATCTTAGATGTCGAAGAAAGAAATTTTGGCGGCGTAAACCAATAAATAAGGAACCGAAGATACTGCTTACCACCTGCAAAACGCAAGGACAGGTACCTAATGTAACTAACATCACCGTGTCACCGCATAGCTCGTTGGAGAGGGAGAGAAAACCTAATTTTGTTCTGCCACGGAAGATTAAGTAAGTGCCTCTTTAATTCTAGTATCACTGAGGTGTTATTTCAACTAGAAAATATGATCGTGATGTGAAATGGTGCTGTGCAATAAACTTTGTGAAGCTTAACGGAATTTTTTTTTCCAGTAAGTTTTTGATATCAAAACAGAGTCAGCGAGGTATGGAAATCTTTTAAGTAGGACAAAGAATCATTCCCTGTTAGTGTAGCCAGAAAGGTGACAAAACTGCAGCAAAACAAAACTAAAAAATGTATACCTTTTCCTTCTTTTAGTTTATTTTTACCCGGCCAATATAGTCTGTTCTATTTTTCAATTAATAATAATAATACCAAGCGTGGTGGGTGAGGAGTTAACACTCTGGCCTGGCATTCGGGAGGACAGCGGCTCGAATCCCCGTTCGGGCATCCATATTTGGGTTTTCCATGGTTTCCCGAAATCACTCCAGGCGAATGCCGGGATACTTCCTTCAAAAAGGCCATGGCAGAATTCCATCCCGTTCCTTGTCTTCAGTCCCATCCCACCTCTAATGACCTCGACGTCGATGAGGCGTTAAGTCATAATTTAAAAAAAAATGAATATGATAAGGAGAGTGTTTTTAGTAGCTCCTCAAGAAGAAAGGGATTCTCTGGCTGTGAGTGAGAAAGATGTTTTCCAATTACTTTATCATTTACATGAGT
Organism: Vandiemenella viatica; assembly: GCA_031002005.1. Taxonomy (NCBI): domain Eukaryota; kingdom Metazoa; phylum Arthropoda; class Insecta; order Orthoptera; family Morabidae; genus Vandiemenella; species Vandiemenella viatica. The sequence goes on from JARYHS010012519.1 coordinate 195,336,472, forward strand.
GAGTACTTTCACCATTTGACTAAGAGAGTTTTATAATTACAAAAAAGAATATGAAGCAAATGTTGATAATGTTCATTGTATACCCAATAATTTTAACGGCCATCTTTTAAGAGAAAATAGCATAAAATGTCTTCTGGAATTAATAATAAGGAAAACACTACGTACGACACGAGGGGGAGGGGGGCCTAGCAAGTGCCATGGTATGGCTTAAAAAGTGGCCAAATGGAACTACGTAATTTATGGACGCTCATCACCTGGTCGTAATTTTTTCGTTCCAAGTAATTTTACCCTTCACACATGTGTATATATCTAAAACAACAGTTTATGGATCGCCTATTTTCGATATCCAAGTAAAAAAAACAAAAATTCTGTTATTTACAGATGACACGTAACGGAAACTACAGTGTCCTTATCAAAATTCAGCCCTGTTATAATTGCTGGCAAAAATATATCACGAAGAAAAAAGTAAAAATTGTTTCAAGAGAACATTCGAAGTATCACAGAAACCGACATTTTACGAACATTTGAATGTGTATTTTGTACTCACTCCTGTGAAATGAAAGAAAAGTAAGGGAGGAAAAATGTTTTCGCGAAGTGTTGACGGTTTCTTAGACCAGGGCCGGCGCTAGGAATTTCGGCCCGGGGTAAAATGGGCGACATTTTTTTCTTTTTTTTTAAGCTCTACAAACTGGCGGGCAGACAATGGGCGGATTGTTGGCTTCTGGCCTGTGGGCCCCTACAGTCGGTGAAGGGACCCCCATCAGACGGCGGGGCCCAGGTACATTTGACCCCGCTTACCCCTCCCTAACGCCGGCCCTGGCTTAGACCCACAGTATCCTTATAAACACAACGTTTCAATAGCTAATTCTGCCCTTCATCAGACAGATAAATAATCAGTTAAACGCGCCGGCTCCGTTTCTGTACCGATCCGCCGACCGGCACAGAAACAAAATGTTGCAACATTGTTGATGGGGTACACAGTATTGTATATTTTCCAACAGAAAGAGAAAAATTACATGGATTACATTTCCTTTATGAAGAGGGAGTTCTTCAAGACAGTAACTTCTCCCGTTATATCATCTCATATGGCAAACTACTGCAGTTTCTTGTAAAGGGCGGAAATTTAGGGATTCAATGATGATACCTGTGAAAATATTTGTGTTTTCTCTCCATTTTTATTTCTTGCTAGTCAAAGAAAGATTAAAGAGTACGAGAAAGAAATGTGAGTTAGCAAACTGGAAAAGTCAGTGCTAACCAAGCTAATTATAATTTGAATGAACTGCGGATTGTTGTATGCTGATTGGCAGCCGATTTTGGTCAGAAGAGAGAGAGAAACTGGCACTCATTCTCAGCCCAGGACTACAGGAGAAGAGACCTGAACATCACCGATCAAGGCGCATTTACTGCACGGAAACTCTGATGATAACCTTGTATACTGATTAAGTAATAAAATTGTTTAAAAATGCTGCTGGATCTCTTTGACTTCCAGTCACATGCATCCAAATAAAGCAAATGAAAAACTACATAGCTTGGTTCAGACTTTTCTCCCTCGCACGTAAGCCAGCGTAGCTTTCTACCCCCTCTCCCCTCCCCCTTGCCCAAGCTCCGTGTTTTATGGTCGCTCTCTTATCGAGGTAATATCTTGCAGCCTATTACAGCTTCTCGACTGTTTCCAGGTAGCAACAAGAATGTTCCTTTATAAGTGTTGCAGCAGTTACATCAATGCTGTATATGTGAGACCTATTTTAAGCTCAGAAGAAGGTCTAAATTTTACAGTAATTCTGCAGAACTACTAACATATTACTTTGGTCTCTTTATCTTTCCTAAAAAGGATCAAAATACTGCCTGTATGATGTTTGTTAGTCTTGAAAACAAATAAAAAACCTCACAGCTTGCCTCAGGCCATTCTACCCCACACGCAGGCCAACCCCTCTACCTTCTCCCCCTTAATCGAACCCCCTTGTTTTATGGACACTCCCTTATCAGGGGAAATTATTTACGGGTAAATTACACCAACGGTGGTGGGTAAGTGGTTAACGCTCTGGCTTCGAATTTAGGAGGACGCCGGTACGAATCCCCGTCCGGGCATCCAGATTGGGGTTTTCCATGGTTTCTCCAAATCACTCCAGGCCAATATCGGGATGCTTCCTTCAAAAGGCCATGGCCGAATTCCTTCCAGTACCTTGTCCCCAGTCCCATCCCGCCTCTAATGACCTCGACGTCAACGAGGCGTAAAGCCATAAATAAGAAAAGGGTAAATTACGCAAGCATTCCCGATTAGTCAGTAAAGCGTTCATCATCGTTCTGTATTAACCTGAGCTTTGAATTAAGTAAGAAATGTTTTTATAGTACACAGCATTAAGTCGTAAAATATGCAGCTGTTGTTGAAATTTCCGTAGTATATAGCCAACACTCTAAGAACATAGTGCATTAATTATGCATTCATTATTTAGTTAGCCAATAAAACACAGCGCTCATCTAGTTAGAACAGTATTTAGGAATATGCTTATTCGAATTTGTGGAGCCATACACCTTTTCCAGAAGTTCTCAAAATTTAGGCGAATTGTAGATACTTCCTACATACTGGCGAAGGCTCATTCTCTTCTCGTTTTAATAATCTAATTTCTAGTCCCAGCACCAAAAATACCAACAGCTACGAGCCACAAAAAAAGTTGTAGTAATAGTGAAATTTCAGTCTCCGTTACAAAAACTGTCTTGCTAAGTGCGTTAAGGTTTACGAAAATAGGATTAGCGTGAAATAAAATCTTGCTGGCAGCGTCCAGGTCGTCTTGAATGCCGTCCTAAAAATATTGTTGCAATTATCCAAGCGAATGAGGACTCGTTCCCCACAATTGCCTGTAGAACACGCGCCACACAAATGGTATAACAGAAAAATAACTATTATAAAACTTTTACGTTTGGCAGACAGATAGCGACGCTTTTTTCTCTTTGTTTACAGTTTAATAAACTTCTCTGATAAGAATTCGTCAAACTTCAGCTAGAAATATGCTGTGACATTGATGAATCCGCTAAATAAGTACAGATGTAATCATAGCTAAAACCAACCCTCATCCAGAGTTATACATCTGAAACAGTCGCCGCTGACGTTAAAATAATACCCTCCTTGTTTACTCTCCAACTCAGCGGCAGTAAATCTCAGAAAACCAATTCGCGTGTGACGACGCTCTCGGTGTGTGTGTGTGTGTGTGTGTGCGCGCGCGCGCGCGTGTGTATCATCCCGCAGGATGCGGGCCGTGTAGAGAGAGCATTGCGTCATCAATTGCGCGAATGTTACCGCGCGTTACGAGGGCCCGTGGCAGTGCATGACTCACGGAAATGTTTGAGACGCCCAGCTTCAAGAGTTCTGAGTCACGCCTCGTGTAGCCCCGAAACAAACACGCGGAAATCGCTAAGCAGAGATTTTTTTTCCGTGACAACCATCTCAGAAACCTGCAGGGGTGTTTTCTGCTTTCTTCAGGGAAATAAATTTTTAAATCAGCTTCGACTACATATTTTTCTCCCCGGAATGATTTCCACGTTTATTGATCTCACTGTTACTGCGGTTATCAATCCGTCACATATTTTGGATTTTAGCAGTCTGTTTTTACAGCATGACTTTCATGAAGTTAGATTAGTATTTATTTTAATATCTTATATTTTTAACCGAGACATATGATACATCGTATTTTTCTACATACCTGATGATAGTCTACATACATAGATGATTTTATTTATTTGTATTTCCTTTATTAATGTCTAGTTATGCTTCATGTTCAGTTGAAAATAATAGAGCCCTTTTAGTTTCTCTGATTATTATTCCAGTTCTAGCAGGGATAATAGCATTGTTGAATGAATTCTGTATTTTTATTCGCTATGTATCATTATTTTAGAACTAGCTGGTACCCACGACTTCGTTCGTGTTTGTAAAGAATTTGGATTGACAGCTACCGACATCTAACAACCATAGTGCATGATGGGAGACTCGATGCTATTACCACACACAAGCGCCAGTCATCTGCGCTATGTAGTTCAGGCAGCAAAGTAATATTTACGGACACTCATGTCTTTTGACGAAATACGAAAATATCCTCGATCGACCCCTTTAAACCACCATATCTCCCACAATCCAACAGTTACTGATGTTCGGCCAACGTTGTGATCGAAAGGTGACTCTATGTTACTATCACATACAAACGCCAGTGATCTGCGATAGATAGTTTTCGCTGAAAAGTGATACACCAAGACACATGCGTCTTTGGCAGAAATATGAAATTGCCGCAGGTCGACCACTTTCAACCCCTATATCTCCCACACCCCCAGAGCTACCGACATCTAACAACCATAGTGCACGACAGGAGACACGATTCTACTACCACACACAAACACCAATGGTCTATGCTATGTAGTTGTGGCAGGAAATAGAAGTATAAGAAAACTCAAATTTTTGGTTGAAATATGAAAACGCTCTGCATTAACCAACTTTAATCATCATATCTCCCACATCCCCACAGTTATCGGCATTCGGCCAACGTTTTGCACGACAGGAAACTCCATGTTACTTCCACACACAAACACCAGTGACCTGTGATAGGTAATGGTAGCTGAAAAGTGAAATATAGGAAAACATACATCTATTATTATATATATATATATATAAGATTTATGACTTATCCTCATTAAATTTAAGGACGCCAGTTTTCTTATTACTAACATGAAGTTCATCAACCATGATATAATAAGGTCATCAAGTAAGTTTTTGAGCTATCTTTTATCTTTAATCACTGTGATGTTTCCTTTTCCCAGTACCGGTGAATACCTGGTATTCCTCCCTTAGCGCTTATCATCTCTTCGACGAGATCATTAGAAGAGAAAAAGCATTAGGCAAGAAACGGGAAGAAATCTGGCCATGGCCTATTCTCTGGAGTTATTTTGGGAAACCACGGAAAACCTAAATCTTGATGGTCGGTTAGGGACATCATTTATGAAGTAATAGAAACTTGGAAATGTAAATACGTACTACTATTTGTACACTGAGGAAGTAATTAAACAAACAATGAAGTTGAGTGACCACTTTTATTCCTTCGGAGATGCTAATGTAAGACAGCCAATGTACAGCACAGTTTATTTTCTCCGTAGCGTCACACAAAGCCGACCCGAACCGAATAGTATCATCGCTCATGGCGTCACCTACCGCCTACTTCAAGGGAAGCGTCTATTGTCTCCAACTCTTCTGCAGCCGACAGGTCACCGTCTTCAACGCGTAGGAAATTCACTGAAGGCTGCTGACTGTCATCTTCAGTCTTTCTGCCTCTAGTCATGAATGACAGACCGTACTAGGTATTTCGTCTAACAAGGGAGCGTCCATAAACCACGTAGCTCCATTTTGGCCTCCTGTGAAGCACCCCCCCCCCCTCCCCATGTAGCACGTAGCTTTTTTCCCTTTTGATTCCAGAAGACATTTTGTACCGTTTTCTCTTGTCAGACTATCGTAAATTACATACGGAGATAATTAACTGAGGGAAATAAATATTCGCATGCTGTTGTGTGTTCTGTACCTCATATTAACTGTAAAAAATGTTACTAAAGGAAAACTACGTAGCCTGGCTCGGAACCTCCCCCCCTCCCCCCCACGTAGCCAAGAGTAGCCTTCCAGCCAACCCCCCCCCCCCCCCCTGCCGAGGCACGTAGTTTGTGCACGCTCCCCAAGGCACTACTAAACACGTTGACAACTTGTGCGCGTTTAGTGGTTTTAAAAATTGTAAAAGTTGTCTATTTTCACCATTGAGTTTAATGTTCTTTGCGGATAGACTGCTCTAGCATGCTAACTTCCATAACTGTTTACAATTTGATCGGACTTCGTAAGCTTTTGAAATCGCAGGCTTATTTCGGAAGGCCACGAAGTATTAAATTAGAGTACATATATATATATATTTATACATGCACAATGCATCACACATTCAACGTTTCTGAAGAAGGAAATATCACCAAACGAATGCATCCGTGATCTTCCGAATCTAAAATAAATTTTAACGCCCAACTTTCTTTTTTTTCCTCTCTATCTTTCTTTTTTTAAAAAAAAAAAAAAAAAAAAAAAAAAAAAAAAAAAAAAAAGATGCCAAACAATCATCCTTGTATAAACTAATCTCTGTAACTTGCACAACATAAATTTTGGTAGCTTATCAGTATAATTTCATAAATCTGTAAGCTCACACAGCTAAATATTTCAGTGTGCCGTCACAAACTCCACCTAAAGCCTCAATAGTAACAGATTAACACGCTGTCTCCAAAAAGAGGCAGCCACCGGCTCCGGTTCGAGTCTGGCATACAGGATGGGCGATTTTAATTTAGTGTTGTGTCCGTTCTGCGTTGACCGTGAGGTTGTACATGCATTACCTGAGTAATTATATAAACTTGGAGAATCAGATACAGTTGGATCGGGGATATACTCATTAAGATAAGATGAAAAGTATTAAAACTGGCTGTAGGGGCAAATGCTATTCAAAAGAAACGCCTGATAATAATTTGGCGGATATATCCTATGGTTTTATTCTGTGCTTATTAGTAGCCAATGATAAATTTTTGCGAACTCTGAAAATAGATAACCTACTGATATCTAAATTCTCACTCGGCGGTATGATTTTAAATTACCGCCCTTATTTGTTATAACAAGTACAGATCATCTTCTCCGATTCAGCCACCAGGGAACACCTGAACACTCACCGCCTACGAATAATGAGATCGGGGTGGAAGGGGTGGGGGGGGGGGGGGAAGAGCGGAGGAACTGAGTTCATGCCCGAAATCTAACCGGGTCTGTTAGGCCCGACTACCTAAACTAATCTAGGAAAGTCTTGTGTTTTGTTTGTGAGATGTGTACTTTACGAGACAGAGATTAGGTAGCGCCCCAGCATTCACACAGAATATTGCAGGAAACCACCTGAAAACCGCAATCAGGACTGCCGGCAGGCGGGACTAGGGCTCGTGATCGGTCCCGTTACACCTCCCACAACCAGTACATTGAGCTACACTGACGGGTATGTACACGTCTATTAAAAGATATAGATTTCTTAAACTTCTCTGTGCTTAGTAGGACAGTAAGGTGGGATTCACGTAATAGCTTCTATGCTCCCCTGCCGACCTGCGGTGGGGTCAGCTCAATCTTTACCTCACTCCAGAGAAATTTTCTCCTCATTTCTCATCTGGTACCAGGACAATAGTTATTCAGTTAACCGGCCCTCCAGAAATGAATTTAATATTTTAACGACTGTTTGAAAATCATATATTTACCCTCAAACTCGAATTCGGTAAAAATTTAAATTCGTATTACGCAAATAAGTTATGTGCACCATGAGCAAGTGTAAATTGCCTGTAATATTGTTCGTAACAATAATGTATTATGCAGAGTTGTACGAGGGCGGTCTGAAATTTTCTCGAACTCGATTGCATATGGTGAAACTAAGAAACATGAAATTTTGCAAAAATTTGTCACTTTTCTTAGTACAGCCGGTAAGTTTATCCGTGTTAAATTGAACCGTGTACAGGATAATACGAACTCTAAACCGAGCGGTAACTCTCTGGCCTCCCATTTGGGAGGACGAGGGTTCGAATCCCCGTCCAGGCATCCAGATTTGGGATTTCCATGGTTTCCAGAAAACACTCCAGGTGAATGCCAAATGCTTCCTTTAAAAGTCCTTGGCCTACATCCTTTCCAGACTTTAAAAAAAAAAAAAAAAAAAAAAAAAAAAAAAAAAAAAAAAAACCCCTGATTACCGCCTTTGTATTTATTACTTCGAACAAACGAGGAACAGAAACTTCGAACATTAAGTGTTGTATCAATCCTGTGTTGTATCAATCCTGTGTTTTATCAATATTATCAAGAAAATAGTGCAGAAACAACATACACCCATAGAATTAATACACATTTGAAGAACCAATATATACATTGGCAATGATAAAATAGTTCAAAGCATCTCTGTTGTGCGTATTTCGGGATAAAATGCTAGTGCAAGACGCACAATATGTCTCCACCAACTTCGATCTACTTTCAGAGGGAATTGCCCTTTTATTCGGTTTTTTCCCGATATGTCCAGCTTTCACAGTGGTAATTTTCCACGTGATCGTTGACCTTTTAATTTTCCTTGGATGAAATTTTTTTTCCATATAGTCTCCAAGGCGCCAAACAATTCAGTGAAACTATAGCTGATAGCATGTTGACGACTGCCTCTATTTCACACTAATTTCTTTTTGGAAAAGTTGGCTCTTTTCCCCATCTACGATATTCGCAATATTCTCCCATATGCCCGAACCTCAAAAACATCTATTCTTTTACAGCGCTCCAGCTTGATAGTCCTTGCTTTTGCTCCGTAAAGAAACACCGAAAAAACTATAGCCTTAAGTAGTCTGAATTTGGCATGTCTCTTCATGAAATGGTTCTACCAGATGACAATGCTTTGGCGTAGCATTTCTTCCCAGTAATATTAATTTGTGTATTTCCTGCGTGCTGCCGAGGCAAGCGTATGTGAATACTGGAGTTGGCAGTATGGCTGATCGGCTACTTGTGATTAAAAAAAAAATAGTACGTTACTGAATAAAAGTCGGTATATATCATAACAAATACAACCAATAATTAAAATACACTCATGGTCGCATTGGACCTGGTGATGAACAGAAAGTAAGAATAGGATCGCTGTGTTGGATAGACCGATATTTTCCCCCCTTTCCTTCTGTACGTTTTTGGTTTTTGTAAATTTTTGCAGGATATGCATGCCACTCTCTCACTTCAATTAGAGGAACCTGCTGTACACCAAGTATGAAACTCTGGCAATGCTTTCCGTTGCAACTATTTTCCACAGCAACACTTCTCAATGTTACCTACAGCGTTGTACTTGAACGAAACCCAAGTTGCCCAAGACAACCTCGCAGACATTCTAGAACCCCGCGCAAGATCGGATTTTCCGGCGACATGGCCTGCTTTCCTTGTTGACGGAGATACTGAAGCAATTGCTGCGATTGCGACAGTATTACTCCTTCTCCCTATCGGAGGACAAACAGTAATCGACATCAGATCAAAACGTTGGCGGATTTAAAAACTGCAGCTAGCCGCAATAGTATATCCCAGCAATTATGCAAATTTGTATTACGTTTTGAGACAATTAAAGTATATGTTCTTTTAATAACTCTGCACCAAAATAACTGTTACATTCTTCTTTTTTGTGCTAATATCAAATGACGGGTTGCGAACCATAGCGGTACAAGTTCCAAAATACATTATTTAAATAAAACAGGTTTTCGTAAATGCAGGTGCTATCAGTGGCGTACGAAAAACATCAGATCAAACACAATCAAATTAATATTGCACGCAAGTAATGATTAGTTTATTTTAAAATACATCGTCATGAAGACACAAAAAAAATCTATCTACAGGAAATAAGTTTTCATCATTTTTATCACGAACAAAAAGTTAACGCCAAAATTCCTACAAATAGTATGAAAAATAGGGTTATATATTTATTGTAAACTGATAACTTTTCAGCCAACGTTTTACGAAAATACTATGTTATTATTTACAAACCAAACATACCTTCCACAAAATTATCAATATCTTCCATGAAACTAATTAATGCTTAATGATTTTAATATTCTGTTGGCACTTCTCTACACCATTCTGTGACTTGCACTTCTATGGTAGCAACAAAATATCTTAGAGCCATTACGAGTACTAAGACACGCAGTTACCCCAATCGAAAGATGGATGGGGTGGTATATAAAATAGCTTCTGTCGGTTTGGCACGCTAAAGATAAGCACAATGTCTGTATTTGGCCTCACTTAGATCACATTTATCATATTTATCACTTGTACCACTATGGTTCACAACCCGTCAGACTATTTCTTCATTTTTTTCCAAACATTTGTGCAGATATGAGTAGTCAATCCGATTGTTTTAAATAAACTTATACAGGGCGTTCGCCGGGAAACGCTACCCTCCCAGTCTGTTGCCGTCGGCAACTTGCTCGGTCAGTCGTGCCAGCAGTTTCCGCCACACGATACCGTGAATCACCGCACTGTTTAACACCTCCGCTGCCCCAACAGTGCAGTGCAGTGACCCTTACATGGTTAAGAACGGTTTCTTTGCATTGTAGCTAGTTTGTGACTTCAGTCTCTTATTAATCAGTGTTGTGAATAAACGTTTCTTTGCGGTTTGGCTGGTTTAGGGCTTCATACTCTTACTAATCTGTACCGTGTTTGAGTGTGAGTAAAATTATAGTACGTTACAGTTTGCAACAAAGAATATTTCTCTACGATACATATGTGAAGAAGAAGTCGTTTAAAAAGTGTCGCAGTAAATTTCGTCGCGAATATCCTGGCGCTTTACTGCCAGCTAAATCAACAATTCTGCGTCTGGTTAAAAAAGTAAGAGAAACGGGTTCATTTTTTAACAAAAAGAGACTGTCGGTCAACCGTATTCTCACAGAGGAGAAAATTGACGATATCGCTTTTCGACTAGAACAGTCACCCAAAAAATCATTAAGTCAGTTAGGGCAGCGTGTGTCTCGAAATATGTTCAGAAGATGTGAAATGTGCATTACACAAGAGGGTCAACACTTCCAGCATCTTTTATAAGGTAAGCTAATGAATTACGTCACATTTAAATGCTTAGCACACAAGTTTATGAAGTTTATGAAGCGTAATTATTATGAAATAGTCCGCGGCCGACGGTCGAACAATGCCGGAAGCTGAGCGCTCGCTCGCCGGGAGCAGTTTCTTCCTTGTAGCGCTAACAGTGGGTTGCGTTTCCCGGCGAACGCCCTGTATGAATACACACAGCAACTTACGACTAATACACAAAAGAAAGAGAGGGACATTTGTTAAAAAGTGAAGTTCAGGTCAAACCCCTGCCTCATCAACGAAAGAATGGAACCGAGGGAGTTCTTTTCATCTTGCTGGTGAGTAACATGTATCTTCTGATGTAATTGATACCACGGGTCACGTGACTCAGCTGACAATCTAACAGAGTTCAATCGCTGGTGCAAACATGGAATAGCATGTCATGATGAGATTACTTATGGACTTAGGCGTAAAACCAACGGACGCTAGTGTAAAAGTATAATGGAACTCATTAGTGTTAAAAAATTAATCACATCAATTGTTTACATTGCGCGTTTTCCGGTCGTGTTTCGCTTGGAGCGCTGTACTCTCGTTTGTGCGGGCATTCAGCGACTTACCTAAACTGAAGACACCTCAGTCATCTGAGTTCCAGGAAGGTTACAGCACATATTACATGGAAGAAATGCAGCCGACACAGAAGAGCGGAAAATGTGCAGTAAGGCTCTTCCTCGAATGATGGGAATTTCCTGAAACCTGAAACTTGAGAACACATGAATCGACACCGAACGTTAGACTTTTTTGCAGATTTCCTTTACATCTGGATACTGCTACCTTCATGCGATTTACTATTTACTATACCGTCAAGGATTGGTTTCACTAAAAGATAATTTGCTAAGTCACTTGGAACATATGATTCAGTTCGTTTCTACACTTAGCGATTTGGTTATCTCTTGTTGCTCCTTGCAAGATCCATTCTTGAATGGGAACGTCTGATATTAGTCTTTACATTGCTAATCTATGTTTGTGTAGTGGGAACCGCTATTTTGTTATTTTGACTTCAACTGTGAATACTTCTTTGAAGATCTTAAAAAAAAAGACATGATCGATAAAAGATTTTTGTTTCTATAGGATAACGCGCTATCTAAAACGAGCTACCGTGTAATTTGCACATTGCACTATCCTTATAGTCCAGAGTACACTCTGAAACCATTATCAGCAGTATGGTAGATATGTAATGATTTAAGAGTTTCAACAGCGAGGACGACGTGAAACTGATTATGGTTTCAGCGTAACGAGAAATCATGTATGATGTTGATAAGTAAGAAACAAACTAAAAATGTAGCGGAAAGCAACAAAGTTTTGTACTGTGTTTGACTCCCGACCCAACGATAGCTACTTCTAGATGGATGGTCGAATAAATTATCGGCGCTCAAAAGGTAAGAAGAGGGAGGGAAAATCATTTATGATGTTTATGTGTAAGAAACAAACTACCAATGTGGCTGACAGCAACAGTTGTTTTGTTCTGTGTTTTACTCCATACCCGACGATAGCTGCTTCTAGACAAGTTGTAGGATAAATTTTTATCACTCGAAAGGGAGGGAAATATGATTTGGATTGAATATACTGCACACCAAAGGGCTGGGTGAAATTCCAGTAGCCTTCTATGCATTCTGTATGGAACCAAGGCGAACGATAATGTTGATAATTCAGTTACAGTGGAACCAACACAACGTTTCTCCCTTATTGTTTTCACCTTCCCTTCTTCACCTCCCTATGAAACAAATAAAACTTCATTTACGCTATTACAGCCATCTGCACATTCACAACAATTTACAGGAAGAAATTAACTAACGTCAAAGTCACTACCTGAGCGCCTTCCGCTGGCAGTTCCAAAAACCTACTGCATTGAACACCAACTTTGGCAGATGTATATCATATTCTTAAACTTGGAGATGAAAGCATTTCTGTAACACCGTATAAAATGAAGAAATGAACGCGACTTTCACTGTCGTATTTATTTTGTTACTGAGTATAATCAAAAGTCCCAGTTTGATTCGAATGTTATTCTTATTCCTAGGTTTGTTAATGTCGTTTAGTAGCAGCTAATTATAAATTTTTGTGTAATTAAGTAACTCGGAAGATTATCACACGATTGTCGTGAAATTTCTGATGTAACATTTAGTTTATTCCGTGTGTTGCAGCTGAGCTCTACGCGGTTCCCAGTGGTGTTCAAGATCGGCCATGCGCACGGTGGACTGGGCAAGGTAAAGGTGGACACCAACAGCGACTTCCAGGACATGGCCAGCGTGGTGGCCGTGGCAGGAACCTACTGCACAACTGAGCCGTATATCGACTCCAAGTACGACATACACGTGCAGAAGATCGGCCCCAATTACAAGGCCTTCATGTGAGTAATTCTCTCTCAACTTTGGTTTCGTTAACGTGTTTTTACTGAGATGCGATATAACCCAGACTCCTTGATCATTAAAATATCGTAATGCATATATAAAGCCAATGATCCAGCTCAGAAGTTGAGGTCTTGTAAAGGCGGATGTATAGATCTGCTTTTCCCACCTCGACATTAGGCATTATGATGGATGTTCTGCTATATTCTGTACTACTCAAGCACTTTACCCCAGGGATAGGAATTAGGGGTTAACCCTATCAACGGAGCTCATTTCACACTGATGAGCTGGGAGGATCTTTAAAGATATCCATCTATAATAAAATAAAAAGCTCGTGCAGTCTTTTAAGCTGTCCATAAAAGGTCACTTATGTTTCTTTCACCTCCGGTGGGAATATTGGCTCATTTATTTTTATTATTACTACTATTTTTACTATTAATTGCGATGGAACTAATGCTCTAGTACCAATTTCTGAACCTTTTCCTTCAAATTATTTCACTGTTTGTGATAAATTATTTTGTTCCTTAACTGATAATTTATTCTAGTCTTTCACTTCCATATCCACAAATAAATACTTTCTGGTTTTCTTATTCCTGGCTTCCAGTGCTTATTTATGATTATGTACAACTTCATCCAATTTTAATTTGGGTCTTGTTGCCTACGTATGCCTTATGCACACACAGTTCCTTTCTTCCGATAGCTCACGGCCCATCTGCTTTGTTTTTTTAGGTTACTGAGCATATTCTGAAATTTCCGAAAGAAAGTTTAGCCGTTCTCATTTGTGCTCCCTCCTGCTGTTGTATTTGTATCCTGCAAGGTCAGTCCTAACTACAGTCAAGCAAGGGTCTGGCCCCTATTTCGTAACCTAGTTACCTCAATTTCCTCTCTGACAGATGCAGGAATTTAAAATTTCTCCACTAACTCTTCAATGAATCTAGATTCTAGAACAAATGAGTTTATTATTAAATTTTATTCCATCCCCTTTTACGTGGGTTGAATAATAAATAATGCCTCTAAGGTCATAACTTGGGACTGAATGTTTTAATAAATCAAACATGGAAATAATACTTAGAATGTCTTCTTTAATTACCAATATTCACTTTTCCACATAATCACCAGACAATTAGATACATTTCTGCCAACGATGAACCAGTTTTCTGAAGCCGTCACGGAAGAAGTCCACACATTGTTTCCGCAACCACAGTCTCACAGTTCTCTCAACGTCTTCGTCAGAAGCAAAATGATGTCCCCGCAGATCTTCTTTCATTATCGGGAACATATTATATGCTCGAACATTATGAATTTTCTAGATTATAATAATTTGCTTACAACAAATCAACATGGATTTCGGAAGAAAAGATCATGTGAAACACAGCTGGCCCTATTTACACACGACGTAATGAAAGTTATCGATACAGGTTCACAAGTAGATGCAATTTTTTTAGATTTCCAGAAAGCCTTTGACTCTGTGCCACACAACCGCCTTTTAGCGAAGCTTCGAGCGTACGGTATATCGGATCAGCTTTGTGAATGGATAAAGGATTTTCTAACTGGTCGGTCGCAGTATGTTGTCGTTGAAGGAGAAAGTTCTTCTAATCTAGATGTTACATCGGGTGTACCACAAGGAAGTGTAATAGGACCACTTCTTTTCTTAATTTTTATAAACGATCTCGGTGACAAAGTGAAAAGCCTTTTTAGATTGTTTGCTGATGATGCGGTTATTTATAGGGAAGTAAGAACTTTGGCCGATTGCTTAGAAATTCAGCGCGATCTGGATGTTATTTTGGCTTGGTGCGCTGAGTGGCAACTTACTCTAAACTGTAAAAAGTGCAAGACAATGAGCATAACTAACAAAAAGAATCCAATTGTTCAGAAATATGAGTTAAACAATACAGTTATTGATATGGTCGATTCTATTAAATATTTGGGAGTAACAGTACAAAGGAACATGAAATGGGACATACACATTAATTCTTTAGTAGGTAGAGCAAATTCTAGGCTGCGATTCATAGGTAGAATCTTGAAAAATTGTAATGAACAAACAAAGGAGATAGCGTACAAATCTCTTGTGCGTCCACATTTGGATTATTGTTGTGCCATTTGGGACCCGTTTCGTAAGGGATTGATCGAAAGTATAGAGAAAGTACAGAGAAGAGCCGCTCAATTCGTGACCGCTTGCTACAGTCCTTATGAAAGCGTCACAGAACTGATTAGTAGGTTAGGTTGGGAGTCTCTGGTAGATAGACGACACACGTTTCGTTTAAACTTATTGGAAAACATGCGTACTCCAACTTTCACTCATGAGTGTAGTGAAATACTTCTTCCACCAACCTATTTGAGTCGGAAGGACAGGAAAGATAAAATTAGAGAAATAAGGTGCCGGACTGATTCTTATATGAATTCTTTTTTCCCTCGTACCATTAGGGATTGGAATGCACAGCAAAGAGATTAGCTTTGGTGCTGAGCACCCTCTGCCACCCACAATTTTGTGAATTGCGGAGTATATATGTAGATGTAGATGAAGTCAAGACGGTGCCAAATCTGGACTGTATGGAGGATGCCGTAGGGTGGTGAGATTCAGTCTCTGAAGTTCTGCTGTGGTGGCACGTGAAGTTTGTGGTCTGGCATTGTCATGCTGCAGGGAAACATTCCTTTCGGACCCTTGTTAGCCATCGTTTCAAAGTTCGCAGCGTTGTGATGTAACGCTCTGGATTTATTGTCCCACGTTCAAGGACATCAACATGGATAACACCATCTGCCTCCCAGAACACTGTTGCCATAATTTTTCCAGCTGAGGGCTGTGTTTTGAATTTCTTTTTCTGGTGCGAGTCTTTGTGTCGATATTCCATAGACTGGCGTTTCGTCTCCGGGTCGTAATGGTGTACCCATGTTTCGTCTCGTGTCACAATTGAATGAAGACAGGCATCACCTTCATTCTCGTAACGCGAGAGGTGCTCCTGGCAAATTTCAACTTTGTTCGCTTTCATTTCAGGCATCAGCATCCGAGGTACGCATAGTGCACAGATATTCCGATAGACAAGCAAAGCAATAATGTGACACACACGTTCTTGTGAAATGCCGATTATGCTTGCAATTTCTCTCTGAATGATACGACGATCGTTCTGAATCAGTGTGTCAACTTTTTGTTTGTGAAACTCGGTGGTTGCTGTCACAGGACGTCCAACCCTTTGTTTGTCACGCAAGTCAGATGTTCCCACCTCACCATCTTTAAACTTACTCGCTCAGCGACGCACAGTACTCACATCGACACAGTCACCATAAACAGCTTGCATTCTTGGATGAATCTCCTTTGGGGTGACACCTTCTGCTGTCAAGAATTCAATGACTGCACGTTGCTTAAATCGCATTGACCGACCGTCTGCGCAGGGTTCCATACTTTACACTGTAACACTACAACCGTTCAATGCTGTAGAGGAGAGTCTACAGAACAAGCCAGTACCAGTGCTGCCATCTGTTGAGGAGTTATGAAGGTGGAGGCATTATTTATCTATATAATTATACAAAACCTTTATTTTTCTACTTGTTGACTGAATTAGTTGATTATTTCTTATTGGCATTATCTTCATTCCTTGCTAACCTATCAAACCGGATATCCCACCGATATATTCTCTTGTAAAGTAATCCTGCTATACACCATTATGACATATATAAAAAAACACGTAACTTCTGACTGTAAACCAGAGAGCAAAATCATTCGTTAGACTAATTTGCAGCAGTGGTTTCAACACACACACACGACTGTAGAGCCCAAGTTCTCTCTTCAACCTCTGATGGTAACGTACTCAGACTCTTTTCTTTCTGCAAATTAAGAGTTCTTACACCCAGCAAGAGTCTGATTCACTCCAATGGTTTTAACCCGATTCGCTATTATTCTTTCGCTCACTCTGCCAAATGCCTTGGATGATTTCAATACTAATAATTTGGCTTCACTATATCTATTTCACTTTCTAATACAGTGTCCTAAATATTACCGATGTTATTCACAGGTATCAGACTCACATTATAACCAAATCTGAAGAGAATTTGCAACGTTTCAGTAAGTTTATATAAAAACAGTTATCAAAGCATATGTTTTTAGGAATAAAAGTAGATGTTAAAAGTTTAACTGCCATTGAGATTGCAACTAAATACAAAGAAGCTTTCTTAGAACATCACGGGAACTAATTGGGTCACCTGAAAAGGCAAGAGTACAGTTATGGAAAATGAGGGTTCCCAACATCTCGGGACCACTGACAGTTGCAGAGCTCTTGCCACCTGATCATGCAGAGGACTGGAACGTCTGACGGTTCTTAAATCGATTGCGAACAGGAGTGGGCAGGTCCAAGGAAAACCTAATGAGATGGGGTTAGGCCTATACTGATACTACCAGTATTAAGTGCAAATGTGGTGAAGACCAAACTGTGAATCATATGCTCGAGTGCCCTATGTGCCCATCATCCTGCAACAACGAAGACCTGTTTCAAGCAACACACAATGCGATTAAGGTTGCGAAGTACTGGGCTAAGTGTGTTTAAGGTTGTTGATTTGCACAATGTATTTAACTGTGTATTTTGATATTTTTGATACGAGAATAATAATAATAAACTTTCACGTCGGATCACTTCACAATTTCTCCTCAATAGTCGTTCCAACAATATGAATCTAGCAATTACATTAACAGCAAGTTCGAACCCTTTTTACCTCTTCCAAGGTTATTTGTAAACGGCACTTCTTTATTCTACAACAATTGAGATTCCATAACCACTGTCAAATTGTTTTATTAATACAAATGGGGATACAAATGAAGAAAATTGATCTTACATACTAAATTCAGTGTGACGTTAAAGGATGCATTTAACTGGCTATTTTTTGTATCTCAGCTTTCATGTTAGAAGTTGAAATACATAATATATATCCCCAAATGCTTATCTGTGAGACGAGAAGCACACTTATTTCTTCGATAATTGACTATTGAAAAAGTTTGCTCGCATTAATAAGTGCTTCCAAAAATTTAAATAAACTGCTGAACAAACTTTTTCAGTTCGACAAAATCAGTCGGCATGCTACCATAAAATTTGACCAAATCACTCATCTCCTAAAAGGCGTTTTCAGACTCTCATTGGATTAAAGTTCAATCTCATTCATTTGTAAATTACTGGGTACATCCTCAACATCGCATGAATAAGGGTTAGCAAAAATCTTCAGTTTGTTCGAAACCTTCTCGAAATCACCAAATCTGTCACTGAATTGACCTTGTAACTCCATTAAAATGTCTTTCATTTTCTCACTATCCCAATTAAAATCAACGCCAGCTTCCTCGACAGCCTTTAGACGATTCGGGAAGTGATCAAATTTTTTTTCATCAATATGTTTTTAGTTTGGAAAGCCTTTACATCTGTATGCATATCTTACATTAGTTTGATTTTCCCTTGAAGCTTGACATTCAGCGTATTTAATTTATCAGTTAAATCTGTCAAAAATCCAGGATCTATTAAACATTGAGTGTCTGTTATGTTTGGAACAGATTTACCTTTCTGATTTATAAAATGTTAATTTCTTTTCTGAGATCGAAAAATCTTTTCAGTACTGCACCTCTACTTAACCATCTTACTTTCTGAATAATAAAGCACGATGATCTGCTTCCATTTCGGATAGAAACTCTCGGGATTGACGATGTGTCAACCCATTATTTCTGATATAGCTTACAGTGGATATCACGATGTCCATTACTTTTATCCATGAAACGACTTTGGAACATAACGCTTCTTGGTGGATAATACAATGAAAATAAAACAAGATTTCACATCCTATCTCTGTCAATTTTGTTTTAATTCTACCCACCATGCCCTTGTTTTGCCCATTCATGTTTCTACCTCCGTCAGTTGTTAAACTTGCCAATTTTTCCCACGCTAATTGCATTGATGCCATTGCCTGTTCTAAGTGACAAAACACATCTTCCCCCGTAGTCGTTCCCTTCAAACTACTCGACTATAAGAGTTCCTCACACACGTTGAAGTACTTGTCAATTCCACGAACAAATATTAGAAGCTAGGCAGTATCTGAAAAATCATTACTTTCATCGGTAGCTAAGGAGAACCGTTCAAATAGTTGTGCTTTTTCACGAAGTTTATCGCATAAATTAGTGCCCAAATCTTCAGTGCACCGGTTACAAGTTCTGGCAGATAAGCTTATATTTTCAAATTTCTTTGTTTTATCTCTCTTAAGCCATAGCTATGGCACATTGTTTTATTAATTCGCTGTCGCTAAACGGTCGCCCAGACTTGGCAAGTATTTCCGCCACCCTTAAACTCGCACGTATTTGACTCGTTACTTTGAATTTGCACCTTAAAACACTTCGTTGGTTCTTGAATGAAGATTTGATTGAGTTGATTTTGTTTTTCCGGGAATCACCAACTAGGCACGAAAATTTGGCTTTATGCTCGGTATGATAGTGACGTTTGACGTTACATTCTTTTTGTATAGCAAGGTTTTTTTGGCATATTAATCATAGGGGCTTTACATTTCAATTAATAAAAAAAAGTATAAATCTGTCCATGCATCGTTAAACACTCTATTTTCTTCAGTTAACTTCCTCTTTTTTGTAGCCATCAGTAAAACTTATAACCAACAATGTCAAATACACTCTATTAACTTGTTTCACACAATGACACAGCCAGCGCGGACGGACGGCGGGCGAGCGAGAGAAGATTGTTGTGAACACTGACCTATTGTTTCAATCATAGGAGAGAATGGGGGAATCGTTCCCGCTAGCACTTGTCCTGCTCTGTTCGCGTAGTTCATTCGCTGCGCTGTTAGATCGCGTTCACTCTTTTATGAATTTATGTTTTATTATTTTATAATATGGGCTTTCGATATGATTTTTGTAAGATGGACACGGGCCGCAAATAGAGAGGTCACGGGCCGCGCGTTGCCGACCGCTGCTCTATAGCAAAGATAGACTACGATGACTATGCTTCCTTCCCCACCGTTATCTTTTGTGTTCGAGATTAAACATTACGTAAACAACGTTGAAACAAACTCTAATGACCAGGGGCGTAGCTACTATGGGGCTAGGCGGTGCAGTGCACCGGGGCCCCTACGCTCAGGGGGCCCTCAAAGCATACCTCTGGGGGCCCCCAAGCGCAATTCAGAGGCCCACGAGCAAACTGGCCAGCTTTTTTTTTAGTCTACAATCGTCTAAGGGGCCCGAGACACAGGAAGCCCCTCGCTAAGGGCCCTCGCACTGCTCAGGGGACCCCAACCGTTGCTCGGGGGGCCCCTAAGCACAACTGAAGGGCCCCATCCTCAGCTCAGGGGGACCTTACCAGCATCACAAAACGAAAAAAGGGTCGCCTATCTGGCGTGTGGGCCAAAATAAACTTTTTGCACCGGGGCCCTTGTTGACCCAGCTACGCCACTGCTAATGACACACTTATAATGCCAGATAATTGCATGTACTTACTAACGTATTCTTATGCCTCTTAATTAATTTTACTTTTCGCGATCATCTTCCGAATTATGAAAACAAGTCCCAGTTATTTCTCTCGTTTGTACTGTACCAAAGGCTTACTACGCCACAAGGCACTGTGCAATCTTTATATGTTAAATGTGATGGGTCTCAGGTCTGCTAATCTATATATATATTATGTAGTGAATTGTAAAAAATAAAGATGACAGTAGATCGAAACTTCATAATCTAGCTTTTAATGACAACAATACTTTTTTCTTTATTATAGTATGAGGAAAAATATGTATGAAAATGAATTTAATGGGTTCCTATTACTAAAGAGATGTGTTTCATCGACTCATTGTATGTTTTCAGGCGTAAGAGCATCTCCGGTAACTGGAAGACGAATACAGGGTCCGCGATGCTCGAGCAAATCCAGATGACAGACCGGTATCGCATGTGGGTGGACGAGGTGTCGGAACTATTTGGCGGGCTCGACATATGCGCCCTTGAGATCATCGTGGGCAAAGACGGCCGGGAGTTCATCATCGAAGTGAACGACAGCGCACTGTCACTGATGGGAGATTCTCAGGAAGAAGATCGCCGACACATTGCCGAGTTGGTTGCACACCGTATGCAGGTAAACAAATATGATACATGGGGTGACTTAAAACACTGTCCAAAAGTTTGTTCCATGGCTCAGTTTGTCATTTGGTTGGCTTCTCCTCTACTTCTATCAAGGTACATACATAGTGAATGTGGAAACTTTAATTATTTTCATAAATTTCATCTTATTTCTAAATAACAATTTTGTGGTGGTGACAGAATGTCAATCTGCACAGTATATTTATTAAGAATTCGTAATAAATATACAGTGCAGTGTTGTGATAGTTACCAGTGGAATAACAAGTTGAAAAAATAAATTTTTATTCAAAAATAATGCAAAAATCTATGCTACTGAAAATGTAACATGAATAAAGGCAGTAAATTGAAAAATGAGAATCTGCTGAAGATAGGTAGGCCTACTTTTGAGAAAGAAGTGAAACGTGTTCGTAAAGTCAATAAGTAAACAAACATTCAGTTAATTTGGCAGTATTTATTTATCCATAAACTTCCTATATCACTCACCCACCCAATCCTACCTCCATTAAATATACTAAAAGGTTTTAGTTTGAGTCCAGTTATTATTTTGTGGATACTTTTCCAACTGTACTGTAGTCAAACGAATTGGCGCAGGAGAAATATAATGATTTGTTAAATCCATCTTTAATAAAGACTGTGACCAAAGCTGTGTATTACTCTTGTTACACTGTGTGTGTATTTTTATTTTATTTTTAAACCACACATTCACACCAGTGTTACATTAAGAATAGAAGCATACCATTTGAAGGATCATGATACCACACAGTTTTGAATAAAAATAATCATATCGCAAATACACCAAAGGAAACCATCCATTTCAACAAACAAATCTAGCAACCGTTCATTGCATCCCCTCCAACACCTGCATTTGTACTCATTATGTGTGTCCCATACTACACCAACATATGCAAGCAATGATCTGATCAAAGTTTTGTAACCCAATTCCTTCACTTCTCTGGTACATGTCCTCATCAACCTTTTCCTACTACCTGCCCAATGTATCCTTCCCAGTAGAGTTTATGACCAAACCTTGTGCCAAGATATTTTAATTTCAAGTCTTTGACAAGCAACTCCTTCCCCATCTTATAATCATAATCAATCTTTACTTTTTTTTATCTATGTGCCTAACAAACTGACACTTCTTGCAACTTATCTTCATCCCATATTGATCTACCCAGCTAACTATCCTGTCCACATCATCCTGCGATTGTTCACAGTCTTTTATCATATTGATACTGTTAAATAACATAATTTCATCTGCAAACAACCTAATTTCTTACAGTAAAGCTTCAAAAGACTCATTCACTTGAATAACGGTTTGTAATTTGCAGAATTATTTCTATTACAACAATTTGTGTCACTATAGTTCAATCCCTCAAATCTGCAAGACGCATTTAAGCATACAGTGCTGTATTTAAAGGAGCAACTAGCTTTAAAATGATTGTTGGATATGTTTTTACCTAAATTTCAGGAAGAACTTCAGCCCCCTGCAATTCAAATTATCCACACAGAAGTAGGAAAAGTTTCTTTATTTTACTAACTACACAAAAATGAAAACAAATATGATTATGATCAAGATTTATATTTCAGAAAAGGAATTGTCATTTCTCTTCAAATAAGCCACTGACCAATATTTACAATGTAAAAGATAAATTATCAGAAGATTCCTGCTGCCACATAGTTCCAAAAAATTAACACCACATTTAAAATTTTCTATAAGTTGCTTCTCTAAACTTTAAGGTCCAGGGGGAAAAATGCTGTAAGTTACAGAAGTGGAAGAACTGTAAAATCAAAATTGTTCCCTTAAAATTTAATTACATTAATTCCAGTTCCTCTATATGTATCCTCAACACCATGCCAGCCTATTGCATGGCCTGACATATTACTCTTAACTGAAACATAACTTCTCCATGCAAACCTCAATTCTATTCTGCTGGTAGAGAAAAACTAAAACAAATTTAATATTAAATAAGTTTGGCAGAATCGTCTCTCAATACACATACAACACCTTATACCGTTGCACTCTTTCAAAAACTAAACTCTGAAGTTAATATTTGGTATGCAGACAATTATTCTGAGCTCTTACTAAACTTAGAGACTTACAACACTTCATCCACCACTTAGCCAAAATCATTTACTCCCCATTAAACATTGATCAGATTTCAGATGCCAAACAACAAAAACTATCAATGTTTCACTTCATCTGAATCTGCATGGTTCTCCACTCTTCTCCTATGGGCAGAACATACACATTCACTCACATTCGGTGATGGAAAGCTCCAGGGTCGTATTTAGGTTGTGTAGGCCCTTAGGCTATACCTGTGGTGTGGGCCCTTATATATATATATATATATATATATTATGAAAAGCAATACTGATTACTTATTATTAAATTAATAAAGGTTTTAGTGCAAAATATTGAATAATGTAATGATAGTAAAAATATATGAGGATAACTTGCTGAAGAATCGAAATTTCGCAACATGTTTTCTGCATCGTTTCTGAGACTTAAGTGAATCATGTTAGCAAGTGATGCCCATACATTCAATTTGTTGACTGATGATTAATAGATAAGGTGTCGCCTACTTTAGTGCTGTTGTTGCAACCAAACACACATCATTCTATTGCTGAAAAAGAGCTATAAGCCTGAAAATTTCGTACTCTTTGGGTGCAAGTGAATTTTTCCATGTCTTGACGCCATAGGAATCCTCATCTATGCTAAATGATGGTTTTTCTCCCAGCCAAACTTTTAATATATATATGATTATACCATGGTCAGGGAGGGGAAAGAAAAAATTAAAAAAATAAATAAATAAAAAATGCTCCACTGGCACAATCAACACAATATTTTGGACCATGCCTTTATTCAAGAAAACATACCAACCTCATGCTGCTGATCCCCACTAACTCAATCTGTCTGGAAATTTGCTCCTTCCTCAACCTCAAAGGTCCCTTATCTCAATGTTTCTATTTTCTTGAAAATAAAATCCAAGTATATTGATATTACATGCTGGAAAATCTCCTTTCACACACAAATCATTGAAGTTTTTTTTAATGAAACACTTCACAAGGAGAGGAATAACTGAATAACTCTATGGATCAGAAACACTAATTTTGAACAGCAAAAAATATATAGAAAACACTGAGAAAATTATAAAGAAAATTTTTGGCCCTAAACTCACAAGATAGAAGTAATCACAAAATCTTACAGTATACAGATGTTCACAGTATCAAAAGAAAAAAACCTGATAGACTCTATGAGAACTGGAGTAAAACAGTATCAGATACAGTCAAATGAACTGGTGATCTCAGGAAAAACCTCCCTCCAAAGGCATCAAAAATGGGGAAACCTTAGAGCCAAAATTCACAAGTGGCAAGTTGACTGGAAGGAAAGATCAAAGAAAAGAAACAGAACAACATTTTCTGATGAGAGAAAATAAGCCAATAGCTGGTGATGATAAAAAAAAAAAATAAGAAAGGGTAATTAAATGACTAGGGAAATTGCCACTGGTACATGTGCTCCTTTGCAATTAAATTGAGTTTAGTTCATGGAAATATGGGCACAAAGGAAAACAAATGAATGTGTGTAGATACTTTGCATTACACTAATGGGCTTCTCTGCAAATTAAAAAAAAAAATCAATTCAGATCTAAAAAGTAAGAGTCTATAATGTTGATATTTTTTTTATATATATAATTTCAGCAATATCACCTTTGATAAGTTGCAGTAGGCAGGTGAAGGAGAAATTAGGGGAAAGGATGAAGGAGGGAAATGCTTCAAACACAAAGAGATGGAAACTCAGGATGTGTACTGAAAAGGGTAAGGAAAGTTTTGGAGATCACTGGACATTATGTTAGGTTTAGAATGTGTGATTACTTGGGAACCTGTTTGAAGTAGCAAGAAATTCCTTCTCTATAAGCTCAGAGGAACTACTGCTGCTGTGGGAACAAATAGATGATGTTGTGTAATGTAATAAGACCAGAATGTTCTGTATACTGCGTAGGCTATTAATTCTCATTGACAATTTATTCTCAGATCTCTGTAGGCAGCAGTACAGTTGTTGAAAGATGGTTGGTATATGACACAGGTGGTTTACGGGTATGATAGGCAAAAGTTGTGAAAGCAGAATGCATTAAACACATTTTAGATTGTGGCCTGTTTCATGAGAAGGAAGTTCTCTTGCTGGGTGAGGAGATGTCAAGAGTTGGCTGAGGTTATGGGGTGCACTGCCACATGTTTAGGGTTTAAAAGGGAGGGACCTCAGGATAAAAGATTTTATTTCATGCCAGTACTGAAGGAAATGATAGCATCGTTCTACCATAGGTATTCCCAAAATTTTTCTTACAGTTCCTATGCTTCCCTTCTGTCAAAAGAAAAGAGCTCTTGTGCCCCCCACCCCCACCAAAATTCTATTATTAAAAAGATAAATGCTTAATTCTCAGTATTAACAACAACATCTCACAGGAAATTCAATAAGTATGAGATGTTAGAATAATGGTTTTAAAATCTAAGAGGTGATGAAGGAGTCATAGTACTTCCACCGGTGTAGGGCTAGGGTATCGTTCACATGTGAAATGAAGCTACCTCACCCCCTTAAAGGTGGCGCATCCCACAATTTTAGAACCTCTATCTCTGATGGACTTGAAACCTGAGAAGAACTGTGTGGCAGGAACCTCAGCTATGGCAGTCTTAGTAGATATAGTAGCTAGTAGTTGACACAAAAAGTGGAAACCATATAATGTATGCTTGTAGGTGCAGTATTGGAATTGATCCAATACATGTACTGCACCTTGTCGCACATTCACTAGTTTCAGATTTTTTCTCTGACAACCACCAAATGAAATGAAAATGCACTTTCTTATTTTAAACACATGCATTTAATAGTTAATAGGACAATCTCACTCCAACTCCCAACATTTATGAAAGTTCATTATCAGTACTTTGATCCTTTAAGATTACCGTTTATGTCTCTGATACATTTAGACTGAAAGCACGCACTCTTCTCATTCATTCATCAACACACTTACTAGTTCTTAGACTATACATATGGCTCACAATTCATAAAAATTCTGCAAATACTTTTTTCATTACTAAAGTACCTTCGTATCACCAAAGAAATCACCTTCCTCGAGGTTAGTTTTTCATCAGAATAACTGAACACGAACATGCGATCTCATCGACTGAACTGACTGTTCACAACAAACTCGTATACTCCATGACCAGCAGCAGACTGTTTGCCCAGCAGCGTATGTGTATCTTTCTCCCAAGTGCATCATGCTCCCGAATTGGGATTTACAGTCTGGAGCCCATGCGGCAGGCAGATGCTGACATCACGAAACGACCACCAGTATTTCAATATTTACAATACATGCTTCAAAACTGGGCTCTACCTCCATGAGCCCACGGACTTGGCGGATACTGACATCACAAGATGACCATGCCAACTGCCACTACTTAAAACTTTTACCAGCCATTCTACCTCCAAATTAAATTAACTTCTCCAATTATCTTCCAAAGTAAAGGGTAAATGCCATTAACCCGTTAGGACCTACAAGCATACGTTATATGGTTTCCACTTTTTGCAATAAAAACACATTTAGTTTACTTACAATGGAAATTGTATATACTAATTTCACTAAAATTTTAAGACTTTATAGGAAATTTATCTGTACATAATTCAAAACTATAACATATAAAATAAGCAACCACAGAAAAATAATTGTCTGATTTACTTAACTAGCAACCATTAATGCAGACTGAATAGTCAGTTTATCATTACAATTTACTAATTAAACTGCTCATTCTTGTGAGCGTATAGAACTGCTGTTAAATTTTAAATATTTTTTCCATATTATAATTTAACTACATCTGATTGTTCTAATTTAAAACTAATTTTTTCTATAATATGCATTAACAGTATACTTAAATGTTATTTTTTACGATAAAAGTAAAATGTTACAATATTTTAGCAGCAGTAATAGCATACAACTAATCAAGGTATTTTGTTAGTGATTTAAGTTCCATACATAAAAAACATTAATACAAATAACGAAGGAAAGGGAAAGTAAACACATGACTCGTCAAAGCTGAAAATAGGAAGGTTGTGACAAACACAAAAAAACATGACATGAATACAACTGACCAACATTTTGGTTTAAAACATTATTCATTCAGAGAGAATCAAGGTAGGAATGTACACAAAATGGCTTGCTACATGACTGTGGTAAGCCTTTGTATGTATAAACCACCCTATCAAAAAGTAACACCCCACCACAGACCATAAAAGCAATTCAAAACATCTACAGCCACAATGTAATCGCAGTCAGAACCAGACAACAGCTGTCAGAATGGAAACCCATTAATCAAGGAGTGAGACAAGGATACTGCCTATCGCCACTTTTACTCAGCATTTATATAAACAAAATCATTAATTGAAATAAATAACTCTCGGGTTTTCTGCCGGTTAATAGATTTATTTGGATCTTTTAACGACGTTTCGGCAACTGCCATCGTTGCCTTCATCAGGTTAAATCTCACTTACAAGGACAAGACATCATTAGTGTCTGGCGACAAAAAACCCATGGTAGAATAAAAATAGACATACAGACCAACCTGGATACATTACTGTTTGCAGATGACCAAGTGCTTTTTGCTAAATCAGATGACCTGCAGAGATCGGAATATAACCTCCATATGACAGCAAAAGAATGCAGTATGGAGATTTCACCCAATAAAACCAAAATTATGGCCTTTGTTGGGAAAAACTACAAAAGAACAAACATCTCAATAGACAACACGCCCATAGAACAAGTAGCAGAATTTAAATTCCTAGGTTACAACCTCAGCTACACTCTAGAAACCGATATGCGACAAAAAAAATCACAAATTTCGTGAAAGTTACAGGAATAATAAATAACACCTTCAGACCATCGCTTGTTCAACAACACACAAGAATCAGGCTAAATAACATCCTGTCTAAACCTACACTATTGTATGGCAGTGTGGCCTGGGCACTATACAAAGGTGATGAACGGAGACTAATGGCAGCTGAGATGCGATTCATGAGGATAAGAGCTGGCTATACAGTATGAGACATAAAAAGATCTGATGAAATCCTTAAGGACTCAAAAGTAAAACCATTTCCCCAAACTGTAAAAACCTACAGAACAGCTTGGACAGACCACTTACTAACGATGAAGACAAACCGGATCACACGGAAAATTCTCAGATACTATCCCAGAGGAAGGAGAGATGTAGGAAGACCACCAAGAAGATGGACTGAGACTGTAACAGGCCACCAGGTCTAACACCGGACAGGTATAAGAAGAAGACAGTCAAAAAGTCTGTCTCCCTCTTCATGAATTAGATTTTAAACCCAAATATTGTAAAACTGTGTTTATCTCATGTTTTGAGCCCTCGTGTCTTCAACATTAGTGAGTTTTGGATTTACTTTCACTAAACTTTGTTATTTACTTTTCCTAAAAGCCTTTT
The DNA here is from genome assembly GCA_031002005.1 of Vandiemenella viatica. Lineage (NCBI taxonomy): Eukaryota > Metazoa > Arthropoda > Insecta > Orthoptera > Morabidae > Vandiemenella > Vandiemenella viatica. The sequence continues at coordinate 195,365,060 of JARYHS010012519.1, forward strand.
CCTTTCCATCAAAAGCATTAATACAGAAATTATCTTGAAGGTTCTGATGAGGTTCCAAACAGTAGCTTAACTGTCAGTTAAATAAAGTCTTTCTTCATAAATAAAGTGAAAGAGCAATAACATAAGTTAGTGGTCATTTTAGTCTAAAATACAAGTAACCAAAATACTTCAAAACGAACTGATTCAAATGAGGAGCTCTATCATTACTAAATGTTCTTTAACTGTTTGTTCTACTTATTTTCTTTTTTTCTAGCAAACATACACCACTATACCAACTCGTAATACACAACAGGTAAAAACAACAACATAATAGAAACTACGGATGCCAGTGTTTACCTTTTAGTGCTCAAACCCAGGCTGACAACACTGTTAGTAGGATATCTGAAACCTCTTTATTATTTATAAATCAACAATTTTAGTACAGAGAGAAGGTATCACTCATAGATGGGATCCATTCTATGTTATCAGCTTACTAGAAAGATTGGTGAATCTTCTGCTTCATGGAAAATATATTAATTGCTATAGGATTCTGGTATTTAGTGGCTGTAATAATGAGATATGATGTTACACACATTCAGTTTTACATACAAAAGGAATAATGGAAATATTTCTGGGATAGTTACACATATTTTCATTTGGCTTTCAAAACTACAAACCAATAATTGAAAATCCATAAATATTGTTTTTTTTTTTAATTCTACATAAAATTTAATTATAAGAATAAGGAATTATAGGTTAAGGGAAGTGACTTGGTACATAAATTTAAATAAATAATTGAAAATAGAGATGGATAGGGTAAATAGCAAGAAAACAATGAAAACAAAATGACATAACAAGAAAAAGTTAGAAATGGAAAGTTATAGAAACACCTACATAGGAACAAACTGTATAAAAACAGAAGGAAGCCATTGGGCAACAATTGGAAATATTGTCACTATTTGCTAAATAAATAATTGAACTAACTGCAAGAGATATTAATACCTTGGTGTCAAAGTAAGTAAATGTGAGGTTTCAAAAATTACTTTTAAAAGACATGTTATTAATTCAATTGCATTTTAGCAACAAATGTTTTGGCACTATTTAGAAAAAGCAAAGAACAGTTCACTGTTCATAAGGCACAGTGTTGTCATGCCAAATTATTCTCAGTCCCTTAGCCAGGAAGCAGGAGCAGTTTTAAGCATAAGAGAATAGTTATTTAGCTCTGAATGTAGTGAGATATTAAATTATGTTAAGTTAACTCCAAGATTAATCAAGTGTCACTATTTTACACCTTTTACCTTTTGTCATCAAAAACTAAAATAAAATTTGTTGAATTAATCTTTATTTTCAATAAAAAAAACCATAGTACTACTGCTAATAAATTAATGATAGATGCTTTCAGAATTTGAAATCATTGTAAGCAGCACTAGAGCTCTAATACCAGTTGAAATAGATACAATGATACACTTCTCTTAAAGACTGTTGATTTTAAATTGAGATTTAATTTAATTGCAATGGATCACATGCTCGGGTAGCAATTTGCCTAAACACCCACTTTTCCCCTATCGGTGTGTGTATGCTTGAGCTACTAAATTATAAAACTATTTTTCTCTGTAATTAGGAATCACAATTTATTATAGTCCACATCTAGAGAGATGTTAATTCAACTTATGGACATTTCATGTATTAGCTAAAAGTGTGTCTCAAATATCTAGGTAGCTTCTTGTTGCTCCTGCTTCCTAGAGCTACACTGAGAAAGATCCACTCTGCTTTAACATTCATACCTAGTTTTGCCTGTTTTGTTTGTAATGTGTGTTCACATTTAGACAGTTGGCTGTTTAATTGTGCTTTATTTTATGATATTTCTGAATATAATATGCTAGCGATATTTCTAAAAGTAGTGAAATGGATTTACATGAATGAAATTATTGTGAAAATGTTGAATCCACTGTCATATAAATTTCTGAGCTTTAATATTTAATATTTTTATACTCAATGTTATCTCTGCTGTGTATAAAAGGTTTCATAAGTATGTGGTAGATCTAGGTAAACATGAAATGTGTGCTTAAGATAAGGATAGAATAGAATGTAATCCTTTTAAGGTGTGACTTTAGTTCCAGAATATGAACAAGAGCATGAGAATCTGCATGTCTGTTATACCAACTGTTTTGAAATATGCCTGTTCGATGTCAGTAGGAAGTGAAAATGGGTATGAGAGGAATGATGGGATGGAAGGGTAGGAGGGATGGGGGCATGCAAGGAATTCTTCCATCCCTCCACTACAATAACTATCTTGTCCTCTGAGTTGTATTCTCCATCCCCCACTGCAGTGAACTATCCTGCCCTGTAGGTTGTATGGCATACTCCAATTATGGATAAAAAATTTCTCACACTCTGAGTAAGTGACCTATATTGATTAAAACATACTTATGGATGATGGTGACAATGAAATTGCCATTAAGCACTGAAAATAAGATAGGACAGGGGAAAATGACCCATCACTTACTACAGATGAAGGAAGGAGGGACAGATGAACACAAGAAAACACACACACACAGCACAATATTTCGATTTGCAACCTTAATCATATATGTGGCGAGACATATGGCGGGGTGAAATGATGAAACAAGAGGGTAGAGTGTTTCATCATTGATTCATTCATATGGTAGGTCCCGATGTGTACACATCTTTCCCTTGCCATATGTCTCGCCTTTAAGATGATTAAGGTTGCAAACCAAAATATTCTCTAGTGTATTTGTTTTTTGTGTTCATCTGCCCTCATGCCTTAATCCGTGGTAAGTAATAGTTTATTTTGCTCTATCCTATCTTATTTTTAAAAATGTAATTAGCTGTATCAAAACATAAACACACTGTCTGCAACCTTTTGAAAGATGTAATTATAGCCAACAAATGCTTGAGAATGCTGACACTCATTCAAAATGTATTACTCGTTAAAACAATCAGCCACCACATCTTCCACATTAATTCAAACTGAATTGTATTTCTCTTTCTATCTACCTGTTATCAGCTGTAATGAACTGAATATAAATAAATAAGAGCAATGTGGATGTTAAAAGTTGGAGTAGATTCAAAACAGTAGTATTTTTTATTATGTCAGCAGTTACAATGGAAAAAACTATTTTTTAAATAGTGAATGATCAGAAACAAAATAAAAAAAATAATTTTCAATAGTTTGATTTTTTTTAAGAATGACTGAACAATTACATCAAAATTAGATAAAAACTAACTAAGTCCACAAGCCGAAGGCTGGTTGGATTCTCCCAAACGGGGCATACCAATCCATTGTGTCAGGGATAGGATGTCCAGTTTCTTTCCTGTGGGACCCCCCCTACAGTTTAACATGGAATCTGAACCACAGAGTGATCTGGCATAGCTCATACGAGGGTTGCCTTTTAAGTTTTTACAATCGAACAATAGGTGGCGTTAATGAGTTGTGGCACCACTGTATTTGTGAACAATGATGTTTGTTATTGTGAAGTCAGTGGCAATTTAGAAATTGACTAAGTAAGTTTTTGATAGTGAACGTTTAAAAGAAGCAAGTTTGTGCAAAAATGGAAATCACCCGTGAAGGCTTACGTTGGATAATTTTTTTATGATTATTAAAAAGGCTTACTCAACAACAATGCATAGAATTGCTTCATGAAACTTTTGGCAATGAAGCACCATCAGAGAAGACTGTTTACAATGGCTTTGCAGATTTTCATCATTGTCGTGCGTCCGTCTGTGATGAATGTTGAGAAGGTCGGCCAAAATCGGTTGTCATTCCTAGAAACATCGATGCTGTGCGCAACATGATCAAAGAAGATCAGCATGTGACTTACAGACAGTTAGAGGCATCTCTTAGGATATCACAGACTGCAATACAATTGATTTTGCATGAACATTTAGGTGTGAGAAAGATATGTTCCAGATGGATTCCGCATAATTTGACCGAAGCGCAGAAAAAGGGTCGTGTTGATTGGTGTCAGGAAATGTTGAAGAAATTCGACCGAGGACGTTCAAAATCCGTATACAACATTGTTACAGAAGACGAAACTTGGATATATTCGTATGAACCTGAAAGCAAACAGCAGTCTACTGTTTGGGTGTTTGACGATGAACCCAATCCCACTAAAGTTTTTCGTTCACGGAGCACTTCCAAGAAAATGATCGCTTGTTTCTTCAGTTGTACTGGAACGTCACAACCATTCCATTAGAGAATCGAAGAACTGTTAATGCCAAATGGTATACAACAGTTTGTTTTCCAATGGTCTTCGATGAAATAAGGAAAAAGAACAAAAAACGTCGCATCATTCTTCATCATGACAACGTCAGCTCCCATAAAGCACGTCAAACAACTGAATATTTGAAGGAGATAAACATCGAATTAATGTCTCATTGCCCGTATTCACACGATTTATTGCCTAATGACTTTTTCTTGTTCCCCCTTGTCAAACAAAAGATACTCAGACAGCGATTTTCATCACCTCAAGAAGCTCTTGAAGACTTTCAAAACCATGTTTCTGAAATGTCAGATTCACAGTGGAAAAAATGTTTCCAGAATTGGTTTGAACGTATGAAGAAATGTATAGACCTTAAGGGAGAATATTTTTAAAAGCAATAAAACAGTTTGTTTTGAACTTGTTCATTTCTGTTTCACTTTTTGTAAAAACTTAAAAGGCAACCCTCGTATGATCAAACACAATTCTTAAAAATTCCCGCCCCTGCCAGGACTCGAACCCGGACTGGAGCAACGAACTCTTGAAAGCTAGTGCTATGCTACCAGACTACTCCAAAATTAGAAATAAGTAATTAAATTAGAATAGGAAAATGAGCCACCACTTACCTTTAGATGATAGAAATAGGGCGTGTACACACAGAAAAGACAAAAATACAAATGAAACAGCAATGTTCATTTGTATTTTTGTCTTTTCTGTGTGTATGCGCCTCACATCCATCATCTAAAGTTAAGTGGTGGCACATTTCCCTATCCTAATTTAATTCATTTTTGCTACTTAGCGCCTTTGATTTCACTGTTTTCCTTAGATATAAGTAATTAATGTCCAATGTATGAATGTAAACCCACTGTTAAAAAAATACTCTAATCAAGTCATTTTACTTCCCCTTAATCAATTCAAATAAACTCCTTCACATTAAGCACAGATTCTTAGTATATACACAGATAAATAAATGACACAAAAATTTATAATGTTTCTGGAGAACAGTGAAAAAGATAATAACATTGGATGAAGGAGTATTTATTTCAGAACAGAAAATGAAAGAAAGTATGGAATCTACATATTATAATAGGAAGATTAGACGGCTAAAAAGGCTAGTAAGAAGAGAATCCAGTAGAGTTAGAAAAAAGCAATTAATTAGGAAACATTAGAAATAATAAGCAGAGCATTGAAAGATGGAGGCAAAAGAAGCATGAATGAAGGATATTATTGTTGCGAGGCAGTGGAGACCAATGAATGGCACATCTGGAAATTTCTATGGCATTTTTAGAAAACGGAGAGGAAGAGATGGTATTCAGATAATTATTGGATGGGGAGAAATTACTGAGGATATGAAAATACAATGAAGATATTAAGAAAATGGCTTAGTAATACTATTAGGGAATATCTTACAGGGGTGGAGATAAAACATTTTAAACTGAATCTTGAAATTAGCTGTTTACTATAAGACTGGAAAAGTGCTTTAGTAACTTACTAGTTCCAATTCATAAATTAGGGGAGACAAATATGACTGAAAATTACAAGATTTTTAGATTGAATTCAGTACTAGGTAAGCTGATAGAGGCCTTGATAAGAAACTACTTCAGAAATGTCTGTGAATACAGAAATTTGTTTGTAAATCATATACACAGGTCCAGTAGAGGATATTTACATGAATCTCATATAATGGACGATATGTGAGATATCAGTATTTACAGTAAAATGAAAAAGGAAGGAGGCATTGATAGTGTAGCACTGGATTTCTACAAACCATTTTACAGAGACGTAAAATGATGATAAATAAGCTAAACACATTTTGGGTGGATAAAAAGGTGTTATGCTGGTTGGAGAAATTCTTGAAAGTTAGGAAACAAAAAGTTAAAGTAGAAATGCAGTATTGCTACAGAAAAGGTAGATATTAAAACAGGAGTACCACAGAATATTTAATTGGAAGCATTGATTTTTGAATTACAAATTATTTTGGTGAATTACGGTGAGAAGTTTTATTTAATTGTGATGGAGAGAATGCTCTGGTGGAAATTTACCTGCACACTAATTTTTCCCTCTTATGATTTTTTATTTTATTTAATTTCTTGTATCTTAAATTGTTTGGCTATAAATACCCCAGCCACCTACCTTTATCCTCACAAATTTTAAGGTATTTCATAGTTTTTGGTGAATTATTCATCACTTCCTTTGATAATTTATCCTAATCCCTGATTCCCTTAACTACAAAAGAATATTTTCCCACTCACTTATGCCTGAAATTGAGTGCCAGTTTGTGTTCGTGGTCATCGTGTCCCTTCTATGCATTAATCTTAATTCTTCCACTAATTTATTACTTGGTTACATTATTTTCAGATGATATAATGTTATGTAGCAGGATTAAAATAGCAGAGAATTGTAAGCTGCTGTAGGAGGATGACTGGTTGGATAGATGAATGTGAAATGAAGATAAATGTCTTTTTTAGATACACAGATGGAAGAGTCTGCTCCACAGCTCCCACTTCCACTATTAGTGGAGTCAATAAAATTGGTTCCAATAAAATTTATGGTGCATATGATAGAATATAATTCAGACAGAATTAAGATCACTTTCAATAAAGTACTATTAATGTATGGTAAAGTAACCTCAAAATAAAAACTTCTTTTGTCTACACTTGTGTGACCTAGATATTGTGTGATGTCACAGGACTGATTCGCACTTTCCTTCTTTCAACCTCATGGCAAAATAAACCTTCAAACTAAATTATTGACCTAAATTTTTTTTTTTTTTTTGACCTTATAAATGTTATATCATAATGCTTGTTTTTGATCACAGAACACATGTAAATGTCCATAACGTTTTCTGTTCAACTTCTGTTCAAACTTACATATCTGATAGAACAATGATTTTTGACTAAAAAAAGGTCCTCAGTATTAAGTTTAAGGTTATAAAATCTATTTTCAATGCCAAAAGGCTTTACTTCCTCCCTTCCTTTGGGTACTAGGAGGCTACTGAGTGTTACAGGGTCAACAAACACATGTCATGTATAAATTTGAAGTATCAAACTTATTTCATTGAACTGCTAGAGGCCTGTGAAAAATGAACTGTCAGACAGTAGAGTATCATCAATATGGTTCCACTGCCTATTATTTACTAATAACTAGAAAGCATAAATTGGCTGATATGCTATACATATATTTTTAACATAGATGTGTTAAATTAGTTTGAGAATGTCTACTTAACAATATTATATGGATTGAGTGTGATGACTTGCTGTATACCAAAGTAATGAAAACATGTCATATTAGGTGCTGGGATATGCTTACAGACTAGGGCTTATTTTGGAGACAGTAAATAGAACCTGTACTATGGAAAATAAAGGAACAGTTACACAATTTGGTCACATTATTGGTATACAGTCCCTGGCCAATTTATTAGACGCACTACAGTTTTTATGCAAAATTTGATTTGTGGCTAAGTAAATAAGTTTTTTAATACATAAGTTGCAAATAAAATTATTATGTGTAGTCTGCTTCATGACACAGGTGATATAACAAATAAATAAAACACAGTATTTGTTGAAAATATTTTATTTCAAATAATCACATCAAAATATTAAAATCTTGTGAAAATGAAAACATTAGTTTTAATATCTTGTTGAGCCACCTTTCGCAGCTATGAGAGCTTTAATATGACGTGGCATGCTGTTGATGCAGGATTGTACAGTGTCCTGCATTTGTGGATGATGATACCACACATGGATGATCTTCTCCAAGAGCTGCGTTTTTGTCGTGATGACATCTTTTGCCACCTCCCTCTTCATGAGTTCCCATACATTTTCTTATGGGGTTCATGTCTGGACAGTTACCTGGCCAGTCCAACAGAGAGATATTTTGTTCCTTCAGAAAGGTTTTTACCGACCTGGCTATGTGACAGGGAGTGCCATCCTGCGTAAAAATAAATGGTTCCACATTCTATGACCTGCGGTATTAACAGTTTTTGCAAGACTTCTTTGTACTGGTCTTGCCTCATTATGCCTTTAACCACATAAAGACGTCCTGTACCCTTTCCACTGATTACAGACCAAATCATCCTCTTTGTTGGGTGTTTTACGGTCTGAATAATGCAGTCGGGATGGAATTTTTCTCCTCATTGACTGCGCACATGCTGACATTTGTTACTTAAAAGTTTGAACATGCTTTCATCGCTGAAGCATACCTGTAAAAATCAAGAAACTTAATTAATATATTATGAATAAATGTACATAGCATCTATCATATCGTAAATAATAATTTTAAAGTTAAATTACCGATCTCCAGAAGTCCACATCCTTATCACACCACTGTTTAGGCCACTTCAGACTTTTTGTTTTCATTGCGGCTGTTAACTTGGGTTTTCTAGCAGGTCGACAAGCCTTGAAATCAATATCCTTCAATTTTTTGTCAACAGTGCGTTCAGATGCTTTCACATTAGCCTCTTCCAGTTGATATTTTATCTGTTTCGTTGTTGCAAATCTGTTTTCTAGACAAATTCTTTTGATAAATCTTTCTGACCTTGGGGTGAAAATTGGCTTTATTCCACATTTATTCTTCTTTCTGGGGCTCAATTCTTCACCTGAATCAATTTTCTTCTTTATGCGCCTCATGCTAGCGTCGGATAATTTCAAACTTCGTGAAATTTGCCGATTGGAATAAATTTTTGTATTAACGAGGGCTTTGACTTCTGCTTTTTTACGTGGTGTAATATCTCCTCTTTTACCCATGTTTAAAGGTCACAATCAGTAATATCTGGTTATTAAACAATTACTAGTGATGTCGATATTACACAAATGATAATAAAAGTGAACAAAGAAGAAGAGCAGTTCCACACGAGAGCGTCACTGAACAGGTCCGTACCTGTACACTGTACTATGCACACTGATAGCCACCATAAGTCAACAATCCAATGTCAAATAGCAACAATAGACATAATATTCAACAATAAACTAAGTGCCCTAACTAACTGTTATAAATTTTATGATTAATTGCATGAGAAATAGTACTCAACACGTAATTATTACAAATAATACTATAGATTTGCAGTGTGTCTAATAATATGGCCAGGGACTGTAGTCTGGGTACAAGAACATACACAGTAACCAATAGAATGAACAAGATGGACTGAGAGTCTGTCAGTGATGAACGAAGAATGTGTTTGGTTTTTTTTAAAAAAGGCATTCACTGGCAATGGAGCCTCGATGAACAGTGGGAGAAGGATTTTTTGAGTAGCATATGGGAGAAATAACCATATAGGCCTACCTATCAGCATTTCATTTCTGAACTAATGGAGAAAGAATATTTTTATTTGTAGATAACAGACTCGAGGATAAGATATTGAGGACGTTCTGAAAAATATACAATAAATAAAGGAAGTTTTTAAAGTGAAAATTTGTACAAAACTTTAATTATATATGTGTGTAGGAAATTGCAAGTAAAACTTTAGTTCCATCACAGAAAATAATTTTAGTAGAATTATTAATTTCTTATTGACTAGGCATTTTCCTGTTATTATTATTTAATTTGTTGCTGAAATGGGTCTGTAAATTATACTTACTTTCATTCTTGCTGGATCCAGTAAAGTTGAACCAACCTATGAGGAAACCAATTTTTAATGATAATTTATGCTAGCAACTTCTAACAACTCATAAATTTATCATTAAATTTTACCAGGAAAGCATATAACACATTTTGTGTTTTCTTCTACTTGATTGGTACCAGAGATTTTTTGCCTTTTTCAATCCAAGGACCAGTAAAGAGTCAAATTAATTCTGCATACCACTAACATATATAGGCCTAATTTTACCTATGTGGATATTTCTACCAATTTTCCCAATTGTTACTGGCTTGTAGCATGCTCCTGTAAGACTTACACCAACAATACCACCCTGATACAATGGTCATTAACTAAATGCTCAAAGAAACACTGCTCTTCCTGATACCAACTTGAAACGTATATAGTGAATAGACTATTACAGTGACAATGCAGTCATATCATCATATCCTGAAAATACCATGACTTCTGGAAAATTTGGATTATAGCTTGTACTTGCTTGTGGTATTATACAGTACAAGTATGGTATCCATTTATGGCGAACAATATTTACTATTTTTTGCTGTGATTCTGTTAGAGTAAAATTTTCAGTGTTCTGCCTGTGGACCACCTGTCCATCTCCACTGACCAGAGGTAACCTGCAGACCACAGGTTGAGAAATGCTGATTTATACTGTCACTGAAAAAATAATTTAAGTTATAATCTGATGTTACTATAAATACAGCTTGTATAATCTTTTATGATACTTTTACTTAATGAATATTTTTCAATCTTTCTAACTAGACCCAATGCCGACCAGCAATGACAAAAACGACATCTCGCTCTTCGGTGACAAGCTTATCTCAACAGCAAACAGGCGTGGGCACTGGAAGTGGTATTCCATCACCAACTGGGGATGAGAGGCCGGTGTTTCCAGGTGAGGCTGGGGCAGGAGGATCACCGCAACCACCAGTGCGTCGAGACTCACAAGGTACAGCAAAACGCCGTTACTCACTGCAACCACAAAGAGCTGTTGTGCGTTAAAACTTGCATTAGATACGAATAGTTTGTTTTTAAGCAAAGCTTATGTTAAGTGTTACCATATGAATGAATTATACTGTTGTTAATTACTGATCAGCATAGGTTGTTAGAAATAACAACATATGTACCATAAACATCATTTTCTAGAATATTAAAATTACTAATGTGAGAAGAATTTAAAAAACTATACATTTGGTTAACACTGACAAATTAAAATTACCATATGATTTTCTATTGCTAACCTATGCAAATCTAATAATAAAACATTTTCTCAAAAACTCTATAAAATGCATCGTAAGTTACAGTTTCGCTGTTATTGAAGCTTAATAAGCATATGATCTAAGGCTTTCAATTGATCTATAATTCTTTAATTGTTTCTCTTTTACATGTACCTGAGGTAGGTATGTGAGCTATTGCCCCTAAGTTCAATCAGTACACATAAAAGCAACTACATTATGTATTTTTCTTTTACTTAACACAATTAAAAGCTATTTTGTTTCTAACAACTAGTATCTTAATTTTTATATAAAATATTATGAACACTTATTTGCACAGTATAGAATCTGTTACCTGGAATGGTACATGTGTGAAGACTGTTCTGCTATCAGTGTAATAATATGTTGCTGAAACTTCCATTAGACAAAAATCTTCCTTCCTTTCCATTTTCTTATTTTTATTACTTTTCTGGAGTTATGCCTTCTTCTCTGATAAGCTATACCTGATTCATACAAGAATTTATACAAAGTAAGGTTACAGAATTAACAGCAGTAATTTTCATTGTTTAATCATATCAAAGACAAGTTTCAAGCTTACTCAGTATATTACTCGGACTGAAATTATAGTTTTTGGAATAGTATAGCTAACCATAAAATTATTTGAACAAATAATACAAGAAACATTGAATTTAATAGTTTTCAGTTTCAGAGTAAGAACATAACAACAACAAGATATGTGACCAAATAAATATTTATCTTGCTCTTTATTTCCAATTTTTAATTTAACATCCAGTAACCATTTTACATCTATCAACATTTACAGGTGACTTACACAATAGTTAATAAATATACTTGTTTTTTTTTTTTTTTTTTTTACATCATGAAACCATTCAAATGTATTTTCAGTGAGAGTTTTTATATGAAATGACTTTTCCTGCAGGAAGCATTATTTAAAAACATAATTCACTATGTAGTTAACTGGTCAGTATTCAAATATTTCCTACGAAAATTGCAAAATGTCACCTGTTGCGCAAAACATATAAAATCAGCTACTGTTTGGTAATATTTGTAATGATATGAGTTTAAATGTTAGTTTTTCAGATTCCTAGGTAGACCTGAATACATTCCTATGTCATTAAAAGAAATGACAGAGAGTAATATGTCATAAATGTAGGTTTTTGAATCTGAACAGAGTTTCACACACCAGCAATGCTTGGTGAAAAAACATTGTTAGAATTCTAGCTGACTATTTCATGAAATAAATGATGTTCCAGACAACATGATATTTCTCAAATGCAAAGTAACTAACTAGTGGAGTTCTCCATACCATCTGTAGAGTCATACTACAGCATATCATCATGTGAAGTGTTTGGCAGTACTAGCAATTTAATACCACTTGAACATTGAACTTTCCTACTCTCAATAATTCCCAAAAGTCATTTACCTGCTAACTGCATTTTTTGTTAAAAATTATTCATTTTCATGTGGAAAGGAAAGATAAATTATACCCAACACTCACCAAAGTTGAAGGGAGGAGGGCAGTAGCAACACAAAATAATATACAAACACAAAAAAACAATATTTTGTGGTTTACCCTTTATCACATGGAATGATTCATGTAGTTGAGCTTGTGCAGAATGAAATAGACCATTGGAGATGGTGGATGTATCAATGATAATATAATTGAAAGTATTAATCACAAGAAAAATGGGACATTTAAAAGCAGAGATAATGATGATATTAAAAAATAATTTTAAAAATTGAAATAAGGTATATGTATGAATCTATTGTACTGGCCAGTGATGGGTATATCAATGTGAGGATGGAAGGTATTACCTGAAATTGAAGTCTGGGGGGGGGGGGGGTGTCTGGAATGCAGGATATGTTGGTAGGCCAATTCCCATATGTGGAGTTCAGATTGGGAAGTGCTATCTGGAAGTACTCTAATGGCTCTGACTAAAGCAGTTGAAGTTGCTGGTAATGAGTGCTTGCATGGTGAGCAACAGGGAGGTCTAGGTTATGGGAGTAAACTGTTTGTCTGTGACGATTCTTTATAGTGGATAATGAGTTTGAAGTAAGGCCTTTGTAGCAACTTTGGCAGTAGAGGCAGGTGAGCTGGTATATGAGATGGGTTGTGATACAAGTGGCATGGCTTATGATAGGGTAAATTTCACCAGTAGTAGGGTTGCAAGAGGTTGTGGTATGCGGATGCATACTGCACATTTTACTTCGGTGTCTGTTATATGGGGAAGGATCTGAAAGGCAGTTGAGAAGCATCACACGGTTCATATTTGTGTACAAGTATACTTTTTAGGTTAGATGGTCTGCTTAAGGTGACACATTGTGTGGTGAGCAGGATTCTTTCCACATGATAAAGGGGTAACCCCCGAAGTATTGTGTGCTTTGTGTTCGTATATTATTTTGTGTTGCTGCTGCCCTCCTGCTGGGTATAAGTCATCTTTCATTTCCACATACCGGTAAATATCACCTCACAGCAGACCATTGTTACCAATTATTTATCTTCAGGTAGATTTCAAAAGTTCTTTTAAGAACTCATCCCAGAAACTGCTAGTATAGATTATGATTTTAATAGATGTAACCCTCATATTGAGTCTTGATGTCAGGCTGCATTTTGATACAGTCAATTCCCTAGATATTAGAAGTGAAGGAATCTTTCATGTTCTAAGTACCTCTCCTGGAGCTTATATCCAGTGCCAATGTCCCTACTTAGGGTTCACAGCACATTATGATGTGTCAGGTACAGTATTCATCACCTCCATAGGCATCTTATCCCAATCCCTAAATTGCCTACTTATAAAGCAAAACCTCCCTTTTCCCATATAAATGTAATTAAATACTATTTTATGGTAATGGTTCTATTTTCCCTTCAAAATTCTGCTCCTGAATCTTTTCCTAATATTAATAACATCACATTGTACTGTGCATTGAAATGTACAGTACCTCCTATGAACATACAAAATAACAATGCTGCTATGTATTGCTCCTGTAGTCACCATTTGAGGAAGATCACAATGATAATGTCAGTCAAAACATGATTTGTATCCAGATTTATGCTGCTAGAATTTCAAGAACTTTTTACTGAAATAGGCATTTCCATTCTTGATCTAACATACTCAATATCCCTCTCCATTCCATTAGTAAAGAGGAGTTTCTATGGAAATGCATTTTGATTAACATATGATTTGTTGTTACAATTTTATGTTTGCAGTTGATATAATGATGAAAGATTGTTCTAGAATAAATCCAAGTCTTTGCGTGTGTATTTCATTACTTTCATTGCAACTCTTGTGACATAATATAAGCTCGTAATGTATTGGATGTTAATTACATTGAGAGGGAAGGCATGACACTATGGAACTCTGCCCTTAAATATTTGTACAGGATTCATCAGTTCTATAAAGGTTAACGATGTAATATTTAGATTGTCTTGCACTAAAATAAAAAAAGTGATAAATCTTTTGTTATGGAATGGGATATAAACAAATAAATTGGTTTCCATATCATTTTTTTCCAGTTTGAAGAATTTTATATCCCAGGATATTTTTCAGATTTAAATGTTTTTAAGTATTTAAAAATATGCTATTGCCAATATTAGTACTGCAGGAAACTGTTTAGCCCTTGACAGCATACTGCAGTAAAGACAATATCCTTCATTTGGCATAATTAGTTGTTTTTATTTTTGTGTAAATGGAACTGTAATAGTAATGTATTCTTAAATGTCTCTTAATAACAAGAAAATAAGTATAAAATCTTACTATTACTACATAATGTTCTAAAGGCTGCCAAAGTGTTAAGTCTGATGAAAGACAAGAAGAATTATAAACATTAAGTTTCTATCAATATTTCATAAACCTACAGTAATCTCCAATTAATTGGTGTTAGAAGTAAGTCTAAAACTATATAATACAGCATGCATATCAGTATTATTAAATGAAACAAATGTAAGTTAATGTTACAAAAAAGTTATCATTTTCTTACAAGAAAACTACAATTCCATTTCATTTAGTGGTAGTGAGTGCTTTTATATCATTTAGAAATTAATATATGTAATGTGTACCTGATTGTTGCTATATCTGTCATTTCACAGCTCAATTGATAAGAAAGATTTATATCATCATATATAATTTGAAAACACCAATTCTACAGTTATAATGCAACAGCTCTCAGGGCTGCCTTAGTAATATTATAATCTATATGAAAATATAGATTAAATAGTTTTTATTAATATTTATGTATGAGAAATAAAGGCACTAAATCATTTTTATCCAATTTAATCTAAAATTATTTCTATATCATTAAGTGTGAAATCTGTGATGCAATTTTTTTTAATTTTTTTTTTAAAGAAATTCCTAGTTTTAGGTTTTTTACCTGCCTTCATGTCAATAACTTTAAAATGTGAGCCTCTGTATGAGAATACTGTGTAGTAGTAATAGCATATATTAAATGTTACAGTAGTATTTATACAATGTAATCAGGTTCTTCCTCTGTAAAAAGAATTTATAGAATAGAGTATATTATGTAAAAATTCATGCTTGTACATAAATGAACACCTTATATCAGAAAATATGTGAATTAAGATATATCATAAATATTTAGCTAGCTGTCTATGACCTTGCTACATGTATGACAATCTCCTTGTACCAGTACTTTCAAAGAATAATTGTAAGAAGGTATTTTCAGTGGGGTACTAACTGAAAAACTTTATTTGGGAACATTTCATAAGATATTTTATTATTTCAGTAATTATTTTACCTAATGGTGACAAAATTGCATGGAATTAATTCTGAACAATCATTTTTCTGGTAATAACTTTAGTAACTGTCTAACACAAACATTTTTCATAACGCTGCTGTTCACTGTATATCTGATGATCATTCATATGTAAGTGTGATTAGTGGATCATTGTCTATCGTGCACAGAGATTATTTATCTTGATCAAATTTCATGTCAAGTTTCTGAACGAAAGTCCAGAACCAGCACATCATTCATCTTCCGCATAAGGGACTTTATAAAACTGAATTTCACAATGTTTAGTAAACATAAACTCTTCATTTCTACTTACTGTTCTATTTTCAATTACTCATTGGACAATCCAGTGGAATTCTTGTTCATTGCTGGGTTTCTAACTCAGTTCTGTAGGTTGTTAATTAAATTTTAATTCATAAACCTTTCATTTTTTAATTATTTATGTGTTAATTAAAAGACTATCACACCAAGTGGCCTAAATTATTTATTTTTAATTAAAACAAAGATAAAGACAGTAAGATTACTACTAACCAAATTTATTTCAGGATTACTGTTTTAGCACAAAGTAAAAGAGACAACACACTTAAGAGAATCCTCTATTATTCCTGCCTATCATAATAAATGATTCATTTTGCAATACAAATAAAATCACCAGTTTTGTAACAAACAAATTATTCACAACTGTGAAGCAGGAAGAAATGCTGTGAGATGATATTAAGATGGAAAGGAAAAATAAAGTAGATTCATCATTAAAAAAACTTAAGGCAGAAGGGTTACAGTGATAGAAAACACAATATTACAGGATATGTCTACATTTATTCCATTAGAAACACATGTCTAGGCTCACGCAAGTGCCTGCAATCATACAAGCCACAAGTATTCATATGGGTTGATTGACAGTGGGCACTCATGTGTGCTTAACCATGAGTTTCTATTTTCATGAGAAAGTGCACAGCATTAAATATTGTTTTTCTGTAAAGTTTTTTCCATCATTCCTTCAACTTTAGTAAGTGATGGACTTACTTATCTTTCTTTATCATCTTTCTTTATCAAATAAAAATAATTGTTTATTTATTATTGTTAGAATGGAAAAATCATTATTTAAGACTTAAAAACAATAATTTGTATGACCATAGTATTATAAATTATCTGTGGACATTGCTTTTTAACTGTAATTATTTAGTTATAAATGAAAGTAAATTTGGTTTTAAAATATTTTAAAACTCAAAATATATACAAGCTGTATTCAAAGTTTGAATATGTATCTATTGAAACCTGAAGACAAAAAAGCCAAAAATGCAAAAAGATTTTGAAAAAAGGAAATCTTTTACAAGATTTCTTATCAACCATATTGTATAGTTCTTGAAACAGTGATGTTCAGTAGATAACAATTTAGGAATAAATTTGTATGTTTGATGAAATTATTATTGAAAAACAAGTAAAATATCTATAACATGGTTTTAAAACTTTAATTCTTGTAAGACTGATAAAATTACTTTCTTCCAATAGATAGTACCTCCAATGTATATAATAATATTATAGCTGTATTTAATATGAGTTACTGCCTAAGAACTTATTTTGATGTTATTATGTATGAACTTTTATACAAAAATTATTCATGCAAATAAATCTTTTTATACCAATGTATTTGATAAAAAATGTAAAATTAATCTTCCTTGTGCATTAAAAAAGTCTCAAAAAAATTAAACAAGTTCTGAAATTATAATTCTTTAAAATTACACTCAGAAAAAAAGATATGTTAGAATATTTCATCAACTATAGAGTTGTTACTCATTCAACTGCAGAGGGAGAACATGAATAATGTTTAAAAAGAATTTCAGTCAATATTTTAATTTTTGTTAACAACGTTTACTTTTGAATCACAAAAAAAACTTTGTATTTATTATACATATATGGAATGGAAGGGTTATCGATGACTATAAATTATCAGTTCCTTTCAGTTATAAGAGAATCAGAAAGTTTTTATTTGTAAGTGATATAAATAACAAAGGATAAGGAAAATGACTTATCACTCACCAAAGTTGAAGGCTGCGATGAGTGAAAAACATACATGATGAACAAAAATGTATACAATGTTTTGGTTTTACACCTTATTCATGATTTAGAAAATGGGCCATGAGGTTTGGGAGATGTGCACACTCTGAAGTTTCCCACATTCACACACCATTTATAAGTAAGGAAGTCAGGAACTGGAATAAATTATTGAGTGAGGTGCTGAACAATTTTCCTTAAACAGTGAAATAGTTTAAAATAGATATTATGCAAGTAAATTCCCAATGGAGCATTAACTTCAAACCAATAATTAAAGTAATAAGTCATGCAGTATTTAGAAATGGCCTTATCCTTGATTTCAAAATTGTCTCAGTATATCTTCAGGCTCGGAGTGTGTTTCTTGGTATAATATCAACAATTTATTTCATCATTTCTATTCTTATTTAATTCTTCAACCTCCAAGCTACTCTAGAAGTTCTCTCACTCCACTGCTTACTCCTCTTACTACAAAGAGCCCCTGAACCCCTTCCATTCATCGCTTGACCAAGCTCTATACGGCAGGCAATCCTGGAGACCCTATAGTCTCTGCCTATGTGTCACCCATGGAGCATATCTCTTTCTTTGTGTGCCATCAACTATAAACATTTGTCAATTCCTTTACAATTAGTTCCTCCTAACATACTTACTGTATTATTATATAGATAAATAATTAAATAGCCAGATTTCTAGGAAGATAGAAGTGGTGGGCTCTGAAGTGTAGAATCAGTATGTGGAGGTGTTGGAGAAATGTCTAAGGCAACAGCCTAACAGCCACCATAATCTATGAATGCAGTGATTTAGATTGGGAGAATCATTATGCCATTTTTGGAGGCTTCTCTCATGGGTTATGCATCTGTGGAGTTTGGTTAATAGGATTTGGATTGAAATCATAAATGAGGATTATGAAAGGTTAGAAGTGAGGACATAGAATGAGTCAAAATCTTAAAAAAGAATTCTTGATGTGTTTTACACTTGTCTTAAATAAGCGAATGCACAAGGAAGGTTATTAATTTGTGATTTAAAATCTTGTCAATTTACTGTGTTCATTTACCAACTAATGTATATATGCCAAATGCAAATACTTGTCTGTCAATTAATTTGAATGGTTCCATTATTGTGATAAATATCTTGTCAGTCAATTTGATGATTAATAATATCTGAACATGAACCAGAACCTATGTCACATCAAACAGTGAATGATTGTTAGTTGAAATATTAGTACAGCAGGATGTGGTATACATTTTTTTAACAAACAAAAAATCAGAACATTTTGATATTGAACAAAGAATGTAGAAACAGCCAGATGGTAATAACACTCACTGTATTTTGTAATTTAAGGGAAGTAAATCAATCCCTTACCACAGAATAAGGCTGTAGGGCAGCAATGAAAACATAAGGACTAATACACTTAACAATATTTCACCATAAAAACTTATTTGTGTCAAAAGACGAGACACTTAGGAAGGGGATCAGATTATGTAAACATTGAAACTCGCCACATGATTTCCATGTGTATAATCCTTATACATGAATAAGGTTTTGTACCAAATCATTGTAAAGTGTATTAATCTTTTCGTGTTTGTCACTGTCCTCCTACCTTCAACTGTGGTAAATAATGGGTTTATTTTTCATATCCTCCCTTATTTTCACTGTCTAACATCATTATAATTATGATTATAATTATAACTGTATTACATGATAATCCAATGCCTTCTCATCAGTCTTTGCAGATAATTCCAAGTTAAATACTGATAAAGGATGATACCAGTAATAGATTTCAATTACTTATATCATTCTGTTTTCCAAATAATGAAAGATCTTGTAGCCATTCGCTTTTCCCTTCTGGTATTTTGATTATCTGAAAAACTAGTGTTAACTATTGACTGGAACTAGTTCTTATCCTGTCTTATTTAATATTGTTTTAATAGATATATTTTCTATTGATTCAAAAGTTTATGAAATAGGATAATGAGAGAATTCTAACTCATTGTATTAGTAGTGTTAATTGCTGAAATTAATCAAAGATATTGATACTAAAATAAAACTGCTGTTCTTCACTGAACATATAACCTCACTTTAAGTGCTTTAATACCTGACCATAAAAATCTTTGTTACGATCCTTTACTTCCCTAACAATTTATTGATTATATGTTGAAAAGACATATGTGTACACTTGCCCTTGGTTTCTGAAATATTTAGTCCCCTTTGAATGGAAGCTGTACACATAAGTACTGAGAATCACATGAAAGATTATATTAATTTTTTAAATTTTATTTTACAATTTTTGTCAACCTGTACAAGGATTTAACTTGCCTATGCCCAGAATATTGTGAACTCTCCTGAAAGTATTACCATTCATAATGACAACAGCATTAGCATAATAATGAGATAAATTTTTTAAATAGATTAAGTTTACCTCAGACATTAATCTTAATGATTTTTCTATCGGCATTCTGAAGAAATGGTGAATTTACAGGATTTAAAAATCTTTTATTATGCATTCTGTGAATAATATTGTATTTCACATTAAAATTCGCCATTACACTCACATGTTATTATACGTCCTGTTACTTGTTTCATGCACTGGTATCATTTTTTGTGGGAATACTTTCTTTATTTTCTCTGGAAAATTTATTGAGTAGTCTAGGGATTAAGGTGGTAATAATAATTATGCTGGCCTATTTATTGTGGTTTCTGGAAACCAAAGTGAGATACATAGAGCTAGATGAATTTGAAAAGAGGAGTAATAGAGGAGGGAAAGATTTCTAGCTATCTGAGGCTGCGGGTAGGAAAAATTTCTACTTACCTCAGGTTCATGGATAACTGGTGTGAAGAGTTTTTTGACGTGCCAAATTTTGTTGTTTGAGGATGGAGATGATGCTTTCAAGACCATGGATTTTTGTCTTGATATTCTAAGACCATACAATTATACTGCTTTTTCTAGAGATATACATCTTCTCCAAGATTAAATTGTTAAGCTAATTTTTCATTTTTAAAGCAAAGATACCCAGATTTCCTAGTTCTAAATCTCTGTTGTCACTTTAAATTTTAACCCCTGTTCAGAAAAAATGTCTAATGATTGCTAGTGTAATGCAACCATCATTTTAACAGTCTTTTTATTTTTTGAAGATTTTATCCATTCTGTGTATAGCTTTACAAAAATTGCAAAAAAACATGAATCATTTTAATGTCTCTCATTCTTAAGGTCTATTAAATTGAAATGTTGGAAATTTACACACATTAACTACTTTCCTTGCTATCATTATTTCTTCATCAATATTCCTGCCTATTTTAATTTACTATCTCTACTTTGTTCCAGAATACTATTACTGGTTTATCCAAAACTGTTATTGATGAGGAATTGTTTAATTTAATTTGTGTTAAGTCACTTCACATGTATTTACATGTTCTCTCAAAAAGTCTTTAAGAAGAATGGCAACAACAATAGTATATACATACACACCAAAATGAAATTGTTCAGATTTAAACCATTCACCCATTTGCACAGAGAGAGGAGACAAGGCGTTAAGCAACTTGCTGTAATTATGAGACTCTATTTTTTTACTTAAATAATTATTTTTATAACACCACACAAATAATTATTTTCTATACTTTCTCTTCATGTCCTTTTGCTCCTTTTATCATATTGGGTGCAATAAGATCGAACATTTTCCTTAGAATTATTTAGAGCGGTATTTTTTTTTAAAACACAATGACCTCATTTGTGACTAGCTGAGTCATGCAGTAAGCTGTTGTGCATGCAGACCCCTCCTTGCCAATTGGTCCAATTTTTCATACATGAATTAGGTTTTAATAGTGAAATATTGTAAAATGTGTTCATGTATTTCTGTTTCCGTGTTTGTTTTGCCCTCCAGCATACATCTGTGGTAAGACAGATTATTTTCCCTATCCATTCTTATTTTCATTGCATAATGGCACTTTAATTGTCACCACTGTCCAATTTCATCTATAGATGATCTCAGTACATATAAATAGTTTATTTTTCGTTTTGAAATTCTTAATGACATAGGAAATAATCTTATCGTTCAGTTCAAGTCATGGGGATAAAGTATCCAGAGCTCAGAAATGAGTAAAAAGAATTATGTCCAGTTTTCAGGATCCCCCAATGGCGCTATGTTCTCTTGTTTACTACTAACATTTTGGCATTAACATTAGTACAAGGCACCATCCCAAGGGAATGAAAACTAATTATTCTGGCTCCTGCAGCCTTTGAGGTCAATTACATATGAGTTTAGCAGTAGAAAGTTTTAAATATTAAAACTTTTTTTTTTTTTTTTTTTTTTTTTTTTTTTTTTTTTGCTGTCATCATTCTCGACTGGTTTGTTGCAATCCACCATCTCTACCTATCTAACACTACCCCATCAACATACTCCTTACAACCTACATCATCAATTATCTTTGTCTTCCTCAATGGTTCTTACCTTTGTCTGTTCCCTCCACTAACAAATTAATCATTTCCACATGTCTTAAAATATGACCCACAATACTATCTCTTATTTCTGTAAGACTCTTCCATATTCCATAAACTTCTTTCCTCACCTGTCATTTCGAAACCACATTAATTTTGTAGTTTATCTGTTCACTTAATTTTCAGTATCCTTCTATTACACCACATTTCGAATGCTTCAATTTTCCTTCTTTCTGTTATTCATAAAGTCCATGCTTCACTACCATAAAGTTCTGAGCTCCACTCATAGAGTTTTAAAGAAGTTCCTTCTGAGTTTCATCTATCAGTAATTGAAAGATTTCTCCCTTTCAAAGTGGCTCTTTTTGCTAATGCTAGTCTGTTTTTAACATCATTCTTTCTTTGGCCATCAGCTGTAATTTTACTTTCTATGTAACAGAATAACATTTACTTCTCCTATTTCATATGATGCTATTTTTGTATTTAATCTACTACTATTGTTAATATTTCTACTATATTTCATCATTTTTGTCCTTGTTTGATTTATATTTAGTTCAAATTCTTTCTTCAATATTTTTTTCATGCCATTTAGTAACTTCCCAAAATCCTCAGTCTGTTCTGCTAATAGGACAATTTCATTCGCTAACTGTAATATACTGATTATTTTGCCTTGAACACTTATTCAGATTTTACTTTTACTTTCTTTATTGCTTCCTCTATATACCAATTATGAGGACAGACTACAACCTTGTCTCATTCCCTTTTTTAATTGATGTATGTCTCTCATAATTCTCTACTTTTATCGTAGCACCCTCCTGCCTCAAATTTAATTCTCCACTCTCTAGTTCCTTCTCTGTTCACTTTGACACCTCAAACTCAGTTTCAATCCAATCTTCCCTGAAATTCAGTTGTTTGGAGAACTAGTACACATATGTGGTTCACAACTCACAGTTTATGCTTTAGAAATGTAGTGCATTGCATAATAAATGGCTCAGTCTAAAAATTCACATTTCTGTATATTTCTCATGAGTATATTCACTTTGTATTTATAGTCACCTGTTTTGCTTATGTTTTGACTTAATATTTTTTCTTATTGCTAAATAATGCTTTGTTTTACAATTTTGTTTATTTGTTAGGATAAAACTTTTCATTGCTGTGTCATTATGTCTGAGCCTTACTCTTCATTGTTGCAAATATATTTTCTGTTAATCATAGTTCTCTGTTTGAGCACTTTGTTCAGAAAAATTTCATGACTCATATTTCTTATGTATATTACACTTTATCATGGATATTAAATGTAATCAGTTCTATCCATATATAACAGTTGAAACAGCTCATAATTTTCTCCCTTTAATCTCCAGTTTTTTTTAATATTTATAAAATACTAGCTGACCCGGCAATGCTTCACTATTGCTGGACTTGAGTAGGCACATAGAATAAATCAAAAAATATTTACATATAAATTTTAAACTGCTGTTTCATTCATTTTCAGTTGGAAAGGGTGATAGGGGAAGCACTTTGGAAAACATATGGAGCAGTATTTTTCTGTTTGTTTCAAAGTATAAGTGTACAAATTCTTATCTAAATCGGATAAAAAGTGTGGTTTACCTAAATTATGGGGTAAAAACGTAATGGGGTTGGAAAGGGGGAGAGGGGATGAATATTCGGAAACCATACGTAGGCAGTATTTTTCTGTTTGTTTTAAAGTATAAGTGTACAAATTCTTATCTAAATCGGATAAAAAATGTGCTTTGCCTAAATTATTGGGTGAAAACGTAATGGGGTTGGAAAGAGGGAGAGGAGATAAATATTCGGAAACCATACGTAGGCAGTATTTTTCTGTTTGTTTTAAAGTATATGTGTACAAATTCATATCTAAATCGGATAAAAAGTGTGGTTTACCTAAATTATGGGGTAAAAAACGTAATGGGGTTGGAAAGGGGGAGAGGGGATGAATATTCGGAAACCATACGTAGGCAGTATTTTTCTGTTTGTTTTAAAGTATAAGTGTACAAATTCTTATCTAAATCGGATAAAAAATGTGGTTTGCCTAAATTATGGCGTGAAAACGTAATGGGGTTGGAAAGGGGGAGAGGAGATAAATATTCGGAAACCATACGTAGGCAGTATTTGTCTGTTTGTTTTAAAATATAAGTGTACAAATTCTTATCTAAATCGGATAAAAAATGTGCTTTGCCTAAATTATGGGGTGAAAACGTAATGGGGTTGGAAAGGGGGAGAGGAGATAAATATTCGGAAACCATACGTAGGCAGTATTTTTCTGTTTGTTTTAAAGTATAAGTGTACAAATTCTTATCTAAATCGGATAAAAAATATGCTTTGCCTAAATTATGGGGTGAAAACGTAATGGGGTTGGAAAGGGGGAGAGGGGATGAATATTCGGAAACCATACGTAGGCAGTATTTTTCTGTTTGTTTTAAAGTGTACAAATTCTTATCTAAATCGGATAAAAAAATGTGCTTTGCCTAAATTATGGGGTGAAAATGTAATGGCTTTGGAAAGGGGGAGAGGAGATAAATATTCGGAAACCATACGTAGGCAGTATTTTTCTGTTTGTTTTAAAGTATAAATGTACAAATTCTTATCTAAATCGGATACAAAATGAGATTTGCGTAAATTATGGGGTAAAAACGTAATGGGGTTGGAAATGGGGAGAGGGGATGAATACTCGGAAACCATAGGTAGGCAGTATTTTTCTGTTTGTTTTAAAGTATAAGTGTACAAATTCCTATCTAAATCGGATAAAAATTTGTGGTATTGCCTAAATTATGGGGTGAAAAAATTATGGGGGTGGAAATGGGGCGAGGGGATTAATATTCGGAAACCGTATGTAGGCAGTATTTTCATGTTTGTTTTAAAGTATAAGTGTACAAATTCTTATCTAAATCGGATAAAAAGTTTGGTTTACCTAAATTATGGGGTAAAAACGCAATGGGGTTGGAAAGGGGGAAAGGGGATGAATATTCGGAAACCATACATAGGCAGTATTTTTCTGTTTGTTTTAAAGTATAAGTGTACAAATTCTTATCTAAATCGGATAAAAAATGTGGTTTTCCTAAATTATAGGGTAAAACGTAATGGGGTTGGAAAGGGGGAGAAGGGATGAATATTCGGAAACCATACATAGGCAGTATTTTTCTGTTTGTTTTTATAAGCGTACAAATTCCTATCTAAATCGGATAAAATATGTGGTTTGCCTAAATTATGGGGTGAAAGGTAATGGGGTTGGAAAGGGGGAGAGGAGATGAATATTCGGAAACCATACATAGGCAGTATTTTTCTGTTAGTTTTAAAGTATAAGTGTACAAATTCTTATCCAAATCGGATAAAAAATGTGGTTTGCCTAAATTATGGGGTAAAAACGTAATGGGGTTGGAAAGGGGAAAGGGGATGAATATTCGGAAACCATACGTAGGCTGTATTTTTCTGTTTGTTTTAAAGTATAAGTGTACAAATTCTTATCTAAATCGGATAAGAAATGTGGTTTGCCTAAATTATGGGGTAAAAACATAATGGGGTTGGAAAGGGGGAGAGGGGATGAATATTCGGAAACCATACGTAGGCTGTATTTTTCTGTTTGTTTTAAAGTATAAGTGTACAAATTCTTATCTAAATCGGATAATAAATGTGGTTTGCCTAAATTATGGGGTGAAAACGTAATGGGGTTGGAAAGGGGGAGAGGGGATGAATAAATGGGAACCATATGTAGGCAGTATTTTTCTGTTTGTTTTCAAGTAAAAGTGTACAAATTCTTATCTAAATCGGATAAAAAATGTGGTTTGCCTAAATTATGGGGTGAAAAACGTAATGGGGTTGGAAAGGGGGAGAGGGGATGAATATTCGGGAACCATATGTTGGCAGTATTTTTCTGTTTGTTTTAAAGTATAAGTGTACAAATTCCTA
Source organism: Vandiemenella viatica (assembly GCA_031002005.1). NCBI lineage: Eukaryota > Metazoa > Arthropoda > Insecta > Orthoptera > Morabidae > Vandiemenella > Vandiemenella viatica. Next base: position 195,391,235 of record JARYHS010012519.1, read on the forward strand.
TCTAAATCGGATAAAAAATGTGGTATTGCCTAAAGTATGGGGGGTAGTATGGGGCGTGGGGATTAATATTCGGAAACCGTATGTAGGCAGTATTTTTATGTTTGTTTTAAAGTATAAGTGTACAAATTCCTATCTAAATCGGATAAAAAATGTGGTTTTGCCTAAACTATGGGGTGTTATGGGGAATAGGGGCGACTTTTTGCAATTTTTTTTTTCACAGGAACCTTCGCAGGCGCACACTCGAAAACTCTCCAAAGTTTCATTGCAATCTGATAAATGGTACAGGAATGCATAGAAGACGAACATACAAACAAACAAACATTGATTTTTATATATAAGATGTTTTCCCTTTAGATACTAATTGTCTTAGTCTTTAAACAAAGGACTGAATCTATTTAATTTATGAATGTGACAGTTCTTTATTTGAATTAAATTTTTAACTATCCAATATAATAAGCAGGAAAATGCTTTAAGGCAATGAAACAAAGAAAATAAGAAGGAAAATTGCTTAAGGCAAAGAAAAAATGAAAGGAGAGTGAAATAAAACCCAGCACTTGCCATAGATGATGACAGGTGGAAATGATGAACACAAAAAAGATGAATACATGTATAGTGGTATTTTGTAGTTGAACCTTATTCTTGCAAGTACATGAGACACTTGGTGAGGTCTGATCTGACCTTATCAATACATGATTAAGGTTAAAAATATTGTGAAGTGTGTTCATGTTCATGTGTTTACCACAGCCCTCTGGCCTTCTTCTATGGTGACTGATGGGTTTATTTTCATTATCTTTCCTTGAAAATGTTAGTACTTATAATTTACTGTTTTCTTTAGAAAAGCAGGATTAACTATCTGTAGAAATCTTTTCCTTTCACTTTTCTCCTTATGCAGCATCTTGCTTCCATGATTATTTATATTCCCTTATTAAGATGGAACTAATTTAACATCTTTATTATTCTTAAGAAAATGTAAAATTGTTTTCATATGCCTCTATTTTACTTATGCTGTGTCTACGTATTTAGTTCCTGATATTAATATACCTACATACTGTTAACTCAATTTTTTTCTTATTTTATATTTGCTTAATACAATTTCGAAAGCTGTTCAATGAAATTTTAAACCTGTCCTTTTTTTTTAACTTATCTTTAGATAATTTGAGAGAAAAATTTCCATGATAATAATTTCTTGTATTTTACATTATTATTTTTTATATGGTGCTAATAATATCATGGTTTGAGCTGGAGCATTTAGAACCAATATCAATTTTTTTCATCAGTTTTCAAATATTCAAGTCATTCTCTTTATTTACCTGACACATTATACTTGCTCAAATTAATTTTATTCTCATATTCATAATATTTTATTGTTAGTTCATATCTTTCTATTTTATTTTACTGATTTTTTTAACTGAAAGAAGTAACCTTTAATAGTTTGGCTTTTTTATTAGACATTAACAAATTATATAACGTGGAACAATCTTCAATTTATCTGTCACTTAACATCATTTTTCTTTTTGTTCTTCCTTCAGAATCAATGTCTGATATACTACAGTGTCTTCTTCTAAATACAAATACTACATATATTTCAGTCTTTGTTTCATTATGATTTTAGGCTTTGTTGATGTGAATTTGTTACAAACTGGGGTATGAAATGCACAGATTTCAAAATTCTTCATTTATTAGTGTGGGTGATGAGATAACATGCCAAACAAGTAAGAAATAGGAATAGTACATGGAGGTGAAGGGAGGATCATTAATATAGTCTGGTACTTGATATGAGGCATAAAAAGTGGAAAAATTTTCTTTTGTAAGCAAGGGAGTCAGCCATTGGAACAAATTACCTATGGGAATGATGAAAACCTTACCTGGAATACTGAAAACCTTATTGGGAATACTAATAAAAGTTCAAATTAGAATTTGTAAAGAGAAAAAAAACTAGTTTGGTGGAGCTATTGCAATCAATTAATTTTAGGATGAAAATAAAAGGAAAACGATTGACCATGAAAGCAGGTGTGTAAGGAAATTGTCTCTGTGATATGTGCTCCATTACAATAAAAAGAAATAAAGTATTAAATTAATACATAATGGGAAGTAAATTAGTCATGATCATTATGAAGCATACTAGCATTTGCCAAAATGTTTATAACATCATATGTGAAAAGCTGATACAGATTTGTTTCTTTTCTATCTCCATGCATCAAGTCATTTAAATTTTTTATTGTATGAACAACAGAGTATATATGTATGGAAAGTGAAATTAAACCTATCACATATCACAAATGGAGACAGCAGTGGCACAGCAAACAAATAAACACCAAAACACTTTATAATATTTTGGCATAAACCTTAATCATGTTTGGTAATGTGATCAGATGTTTACACACAGAGACTAGACTTATTAGCTTTCAGTGTGCACACATCTGATTCAATTACAATATATCTCACCTCTAAGCATGATTAAAGCTTCTCCCAAAATATTGTGAAGTATCTTCATGATTATTTGTTCATCATGGTATAGCTGCCTTCATCTGTGAGCCGTTAAAAAAATAAATAATGACAGAGAAAGGTACAGTCATCATACTTAATTGTAGGCTGGCACATAAACATATAGACACATGTACACAACAACATGAAACTTTCAGATGTAAAATACATGATGTGACCTGGAGGCAGTTTAGTCCTACTACATTTTTATCAGTATTCTATTCGAAATGCACCCTAAACATTACAGAAAGATATAATACAATTGTGATGTTAATTGAAAATTTATCTTATATCATAAACAATAGTGTTTGAAAATGATGGCAAGAATTTAATTTCTGCCTGTTCAAAATTTATAATTATAACCTTTTCTGTGTAGATAAGGACAGTTTTGGTTATTATTATTAATTGTTTTAATTTAATTTAATTGCAATGGAGCACAGGCTCCGGTGGCAATTTCCCTACACATCCATCTTCCCCCTATCCTGCACCCACCTACATTTGCCCTCTATAAATTTTATCTTTTTCCTGTTAGAAATTTCAAATAATATCAACTTTGCTACTTTAAATTCTTTTGCTATTTAATAATAGAGATTAGAATCAGTTACCAAATAATAATTTTGATGGAGCTTACACTCTGATCAAAATATCTTCATACATCTAATTTGGTATTATGTGGAATTGTTACATTCAAATTCTTTCACTGCATTAGTTCAATTACTTAAAAACTTAAAATAAATTTTTTTGATATGCAGAAGTAAGTTATAGGGAAATTGTCTCTGGGGTACGGGCTCCACACAATTAATCAATAATAACAATAGGCCCACTCAGGCTTCAATCACATGAGTACCATGGAGAAAACTCTGTAGGAAGGTAAAGAATTGTAGGAGTGTGGACCTGGCTCCAGCACATCCCTTCTAGTACCAAATATGTTGTAATGGGAATACAGAGCCCTACGTCTGCCAATCCTGCAGAAAGCAGCAGTAGCCATAGGAACCTATTACCTTTTCCTTGTTTTAGAATAGTAAAATGTTCAGCATTTCATCCTATTTACAATCAGTAAACAGTATTCAGGATGCTTTATAATTCAAAGTTAAGGATTTCATTCTCCTAAAGATTATATTTAATTTCACAACAGTTATTTGAAGCAGGAAAAAATATATTAAATGGTTTCGATTGAAGCAAAATATGCTTGTTACATTGAGAATCAATGGTTAACAGAGATAGTTTCAGAGATATGGAAAACATAAGGACACAAACAGAACATAGAAATCCGTCGGTAAATTATCATCTCCAGCATACAATATTCTACCAACAAAGGGTTTACACCCAAAAATTTCAATGCTTTGTGTTCTTACTTTTTTTTCTTTGTATATATATTGTCCTTTGTTTTTATGATGTATGTGTGTCAATGATAATGAGCCATCACATTTTGTATGAGTTTGTTCCTTCTGTTTTTTAAGATATATTAATTTTATCCAAAGACAAATCCTAATTTAGATATCAACTTAGAGTACACAGTTTTTACTTTCTGCCATGCATGCCTGATACACTAACAATATAGTCAAATTGTAGCTTAATACTTGTTAGGATTTAAAATAATTTCTGAGGGAAGGGAATCAATAAAAATAATTATTTTTTTAACATCACTGTTTGAGATATTGGTTATAGGCTATTAGAGTAACATATACATTCTACTTACTGAAAGCAATAAGGAACTTAAATCAATTCAAAGTTATACAACTTATGGATAAGTATTACATTCCACTTTTTATCATTGTTACAAGAAACCACATAATTGTTTTTTTTTTTTAGAAGTCAGTGCATATACAATAATATTAATGTCAATTAATGAAATTTCAAACATTTTGTGTGGTAACTTGTTATTTTTATCTCTGTTTAAACTATTAAAAAGTTAATAAAATCATAAAAGCTTCAAAAAAGTTTATAAAAAGTTAATTCTTATAATTATTTATATAGATGTATCAATTTATAGAGTCAGTTCAGCGAAAGTGAAAACACTATGAAGTGACAGGCTAAATCAGGTTATTCACATTTAGTTTAATGTTTCAGTCATAAGAAATGAACAACTGCTTTGTTATAATATTTACAATTTTTTTGCTGAGTTCTTAATAATCATTGTAGAATGTTTACATGCAGGGAAGATTTATAACTTGTTTATGAATACTTATTTCACATGAGCTACAAATATTACTGATTCGTAACTGCTATTGGTTATTTCTATGGTAAATGAATTTTTCTATTTTCTCTTTAATACTTTCAAACATTCAGTATCAATTTCCAAAATGCTTGATTTGTCAATTATGTATGATGTTTCCTTGCTTGTAAAATCGTTGAAAAATAAAATATTATTTTAAGACTATGAGTTTTATTAACTTTTACCTTTCCCACACTGTTTGACAGCGTCGCAGTCGAGTTCTGTGAGCAGTGCACCAAGTGTGGGTCGACGACAAGAAGATACTCCAAGATCTGTATTTGGCCGTCAGAGCTCTACACAGAATGGTGAGGATACAGAGGACACTATGAAGAACTTAAGGAAAACCTTTGCTGGAATCTTTGGTGACATGTAAATGTAGTTCACTGAGTGTCATACATTGGTTTTAAAGAAAAATTGAATAAATGTGTTGCCAAGGGATAAGTGATGAAGAATGGAGAGGATTAAACTAAAGTCTTTGAGCATTTCTGTTATAGTTTTATTGCTTTGATGCTGGTGATGTAATAACTACATTTCCATTTCACTCTTAGCTTTTCAAAATACCATAAATTTAAAATAAATATTAGTTTATTCAGGCCATTTTATGCCTCTGGGATTCTTTGTTTAGCCCACTGTAGAAACAGAAAGAAATTCATTGGTTATATAAAGACTGCAGTAACAGGAATTACTAGAAATTTTTGACTGTATATTGACAAAAACACCAGATATAATGTGTGACAGAAATTTTTTAAACTAATAATACACATTATTTCTCTCTCTTAAGAGAATGATGAAAATGTTTCAATAGAATTCATGCCATTCAAAAAATATCATGAAACATTCTCCAAATAACAATCACAAAATGTTTAATTTTTGCCTGTCATTTACTGTCACTGGAAACACTCTACATGAATTCAATATCATATCACACAGATACTGTATATGAATTAGCGGATTCACTGTATCATGTTCTCTTTTGTCTTAGTTTTTCTGTTTATATTATCTGTCGTATTAAAAATTGACTATCTGTCATCAAATAAGACTTTCCAGTGAATTACAGTAGCTCATGGTTTTTACAGGCATATTGGAAATTACAATAACAAATAATCCATCGAATGTGAAAGTATTTTATCATAGTTTTTCATAATTATTCATGTTGAGAGTTATCGTTAAAGTCTAAATGATACTATTAAAAAAATAAAAAGTTGTACAACTTTGATATGCCCTGATGGTAGCTATACTAATTTGTAATAATGTTTAGATATAAATATATTTTATGATATTTGTTAGCTCAGTTATGAATGGAATTGTTTCTCCAAAGTTATTAATTTTTTAAATAAAGCATTTTAAGAATTAAACCAAATAGCTTACATCCCCTGGTTGATATTTTGATACAAATAGCTTGTGTTTTCAAATGATGTAAACAAACAGTACTGTTTAATATTAAAGGTGTTGCTATGATGTAAGTAGTGCTAAACTGCCTAGATAGATTCAGTACATGTAGACATTTGCAATAATAAAAGTGGTGTTAGTGACTTAAATACAGTACTTGCCGTGAGTGTATTTGCATTATTGTGCAAGCTATGTTGTGATATATCATATTGCTATTAATTAGCATGATATTTAAGTGAGTGTGAGTATTTAATGAATATTTCTTTGAGTGAATTGTTATTTTTACTATTAAATGTTAAAAAAATTAATATCTGTAAGTGTACTTATGATACAATTATTTTGTTGCATACAATGTTACTGAGAATGAATAATGTCATTCTCTTGTGGGTATCACGTCGAGACAAATACTGTTATGATAACTTCAAATGTAGTTAGTTAGTAATCAAATAGCAATATGTAACATATTAAATGTTAATTTGATATCCACACTTTATAGGAAGAGTTGTAGACTACAAATAAATCACAATTCAAACGGAATTTAATACATATTTACCGGTACCTAATTTCATTCCAAACAAACATTTGTTTCATGTTTATTTATTCAGATGAATTTTCGGAACAAAAAAATATATCCAGAATTGAAATATTTCCATATATTGTTTACAGTAGGTTCAATTGAATTTATTCTTTTTAAATATACATGTTCTGAAAATGACACTTTATATGTTTGATTATTTTTCTTACTCATGTGTACTAATAAAAGTTTAAAAATCATAAATAAACCTACACTTAAATTATAAAAAATATGTAAAAAAAGTTGTAATAATCTGTGGCAGAATATCAAAACTCTAACATAATATCAATCTTAAATGTCTTTTTGATGTTTATCAATTAGTTATGCAGTTCTAAGACTGTCAATTCTGAAGAACAAATTGCTCTGCCATATGTTTTATTCAAGATTAATCCCTTAAAGTATATCTGAAACCACTATCATCATTATTACTTACACTGATCCTTGACCAGAATAATAATTAGCTATTATAGATCTCAAAGTTATCAGGTATTTTGTAAGATGCAAATAATATTTAAAGCTAACTGAATTATAACTACTTTTCAATTTTCAAAAACAAAAAAACAAAAAACATTGGCCTTAATTGTTCTGAAAGAAAATGAAATCATGACAGTTACAAAGAATAAATGAAAGATACATGTTATCAATATTATCATGTGAAATGTATTACTCTTACCCTTAAACAAGTAATTCATTTATTAATCATTTCATTACAGTCATTGGTGACTGTAAAATTAAGCTCACAGTGTAAAGCAGAATTGAAACATTAACTGCTATTTCCATCTTGCTAATGTCCCATATTATAGATTAGTTTTTAATACCCTTTTCTGAAAGTAGATTAGTAAAATGTATGTTATTCTCTGACATGATCTTTTTCCTGCTATTCTATAATACATAGTCACTTTTATTTCCTTATATTATGAATCCATGTAACTGGAAAAAGGAGAATGAGATATAATTTTATTTGATTGAAGTTTTTATTCATTTTCAGACTTGATTCGTTTTATTATTAAGTATATTTCTAACTGTTTACATACCCTCTTATTTTTGTTTTGAAATCATGTTCCTTTATTACTAATATTTATGCAAAAAATGCTTTAAATCATAAAATTTTTGTTATATGTAGTTGAGTTACATTCTTAAACGCCTTTATAAAAAATCAAGGAGGAAATGCTTTTGAAAATGACAAAAATATATATGTAAACAGATTCTACATTGGATCTGTAATGCATCAAATTTTAAATGTGAATATAATTATATGTGTGATAAAAATAATACACTGCTTCAGAAGTTGGTAATAAATGTGAAACTTTATAAAGAAACAAACTTGTTTTCATGATTTTACTGTAAATATGTATTCATAAAAATGATTTTAATTCCATATCCATTCAGGGCATGTATGCAGTAAATAAATAGGAATAATTCATGAAATTCTGTACTATAAAATTAAATTAATTTTATAGATTTATATATATATATAATTGTTAAGGCTTCACAACCAACAATGAATTTAAAACACTGAAAACTATCTTTCAGAAATGGCAGTGTAAATTAATAGTACAAGCAATATATGTAACTATCATACGCAACATGCATCTGTTACTTGCAGGTTCACATATACACACATTAAATTCTGCGTTGATCTCTCACATATTTGAGGTCACATTCTACATAATATATATTTGCATTCATCTTATATTTTGTATTGTTGCTTCACTGTACCTATAATTGTGGCAACTGATAAGTATTATCATTGGAAATGGTGTAAAGTTTAAAAATAATGGTAGTTAAAAATAAATATGCCTGCAAATGTTAATAATATAGACAAATTAACAAATTAGAGAATGGGCTGGTGGTTCAGCAGCTGAGGCATCTCACTGGAGATTTAAAGAGACTGGTGCAAATTCCTGTCTCAGCAGGGATTTTTAAAACCCCTTAGCCAGACTTTCACCTATGGCACAGTATGCTGTGTAATGTGAAGAGCGCAACAATGCTTCCATGGCTCGGATCCCACATTAAACTGTAGGTCTCCTATTCCTGGAAGGATTAATTGGTAAGGCCATCCTATCTTTCATATCAGGCTCAGTGTGCCTACTATGGAAGCATCCAATCAACCTTTGGTCTGAGGACCATGCTTAGCTTAACAAATTAGACAAATTTAGACAAATGTAAATTAACTAGGGATAAAAATATTAAATCTATTATAAGTATGAATGCTAAAAAAATAAAAAATAATGATATTTTAATTTCAAGAGTCTAGCCAGAGGTAGAAGCCATAGGGAAGCCTAGGATCAAGGGTACAAGTATTACAATTTCTGGAAACACTCTGATAGCTTTAATTGGAAAACATTATTGGAAGTTGTTGGAATTTTAATAGGCTACCCATAGGAGGACTAGGCTACTGATTTTAACGGTGCCTGTGCCTGTTCATTCAGTTGGACAGATGGTTGGTATTTAGTACTATTTAAGGCACCTCACTGTTTTTGAACTCAAGTAAGTGCCTACGTGTACACTTATCACTATTCCAATTTTGTATTAATTATTATTATCACTAGCTTCTAAACCCATCAAAAATAATGGGTGAAAGTAACTTTCTGGCAACCGGTTGTGATTGACTAAATAAATAGAATTGTTGGTATGTAATTCTCATTTCCTTAATTTGTACATATTTCGGTTGTACTTTACGCAGTGATACAGATGGAACTTCTACTGAATTAATGATGTCAGAATTGAATTAAGGAACCAATGAAATTAAAAATAAATTAGGAATTCCAAAACCTTATGTTGTAACTCATAATATTGGCTTTATTTCTGCTTCAGGTCTCATTCAGCACGATAAATACGGAACTACTTCCATCCATATAATTATAACTTCAGTAACTTAGAACCTATGAAACCAGTTAAAATTATTTATAAAGCTAAATTCATTGTGAATTACTCTGTGAAAAATGTGTCAGTTGTCATGCTGGTCCTGTCGACATGATCAATATTTCTGTTCAAAATTCATAGATTCTATTACCCGTGTATGAATACATTCACTGTATTGCAATCTAAATTTGACCATCTGGAAATATTTACATGTGTCAGATATAGTGACATCAGCAATAAAAGTAAATAATTTAAACACAGTATATACTTTTATTTTAGTGTTTTGACAAATTATTTCTTCAAGTATATTATAACAGTGACTTAAAATATCTACATCAGATATTAATATCTTGTAAGCCTGTCAATAATGAAGTGCTGAACGCAGTATTTTAGCAATTCGTTTCTTCGCTAACTAAGTATAATTTTCGTCAATAATGCTTATAATCTTGAAAATGATGAATTACAAATATTTCTTAGCTTACTGTAACAACAGTATTGCTATACAGAGAGTATAAGAAAAATTAACATTAAACAAAAGCAAGTAATAATTAAAATGTAAATTTTTACAAAATACGTACTTTTCTTTTAGTGTACTAGCAGCTTATTTGCTTGTAGATGCTTAGCAAAATAGAACTGTTATTAAATAACGTGCATAACCTGGAATATCTCCGGTTGTTGTTGGTTGGGCAGCAGAGGCAGGACACGCGGCAGTCATTGGTACATTATGACCAAGAATAGCATTTTATATATAGAGATTATTATTATTTTATTAATATTTGTAGGATACTTCCAGTTTTATAAGTCTTTCTTTATCAACTCTTTTCAAATGTATAAAATTTTCTCGGGCCTCCCACTGGGGAAGTGTGTCAGTCTAATATAAGTCGTTGAAGTCACTCTCTGATTTCATCTTCTGGCGAATATTGTTTCTTCACAGCTGATTTTATCATTTATGAAATATATTCATAGGTATTGTGATATTATATCATTTCTTATTGTGTCTAGTCTGTAACAGTCATTAATGTAAAAACCTTCAGTTTGGTTGGTTTTATTCTGCAAGGTGGAGTCTAATTATTATTGCAGCCATACAGTAGTACAGGCATTCCAACTGTCCAATAATATTTTAGAAGGTAAAGGGGGAAAAACACCCAACACTCACCAAAGTTGAAGGGAGGAGGGCAGCAGCAACACAAAACAACACACAAACAAAGAAAATACAATATTTCGGGTGAAAAACCCTTTTTCAAGTTAACAGAGGTAGGTGGCTGGGCTTGCGCAAGACTTGCTTTCAACGCGGATGAATGGCTGCAATGAACGCAAATCTTGCTCTACTCTGTTAACTTGAAAAAGGGTTTTTCACCCAAAATTTTGTATTTTCTTTATTTGTGTGTTGTTTTGTGTTGTTGCTGCCCTCCTCCCTTCAACTTTGGTGAGTGTTGGGTGTTTTTTTTCCCTTTCTTTTCCATGTAAATATTGCCCCGCTGCATTTCTTTCCTTTCATTGTTACCAACATTTTAGAAAGATATCTTTAATGATTTTATACAATTTTAATTAATCTGATTGCAGTTGAATGCATGCTCTAGTGGCAATTTCCATAGTTATCTATTTACCCCTCCCCTCTATCATATTCACTTTCGCCTCTTTCGATAAGGCATTTTCTACCCTAATGCTTGGCAGAAAGTAACTTTTTCATCCAATCCAATAGATTTCAACTAATTTAATAATTTTTCATGGTTCACTCTGTCAAATGCCTTAGTAACCTACTGCTACACTATCAACTTGGCCTCTGCAGAACATGCAAAGGAAAAAAATGGCTGGTGCTAAAAAGAGCAAACTATTTTTTTTTTTTTTTTTTTTAAAATGTCCTCCACCCTACTCTTTAAGAGTACAGCCCAAAGTGTCAGATATAGGAACAATTAAATTGATATAATTAGCACATTTTAACTTTCTGCTCACTTATGGAATCTCCCAATTTCTTTTATCTACAGCAAATAATTTTCCTGTTTATGGCATAAGTTCATAACTACCAGTTGCCTTCACATTCTGATGGAATCTACAACATATTCCCTCCATACTTATGTGTGTAGTTTTGGTAACAATTTTTTATATTTTCATTTTGCCTTTTACAACATGTACCCCTCTATTTTACCTTTTTTCTTTTCTAGACAGCTTACATTCTTTCTCATCCCCACCTAGTTTCAACCACTAATGATCATCATTCTTGTTTCTCTTTAAAATAATTCCTCCTTATATCTTTCTGTCAGGGTAGGTATAGTGATATTTAAAAGGAAACAACAAATTTTTGATTATAATTTATTTATTTATTTATTAAGCAATAACCATCACTGTTACTGCTGAGGTAAAAAATAAAAACAAGGAGTTAAATGGACTAATTTAAAACATACATAACTCTTTTTACATAATTACACTGCCTCTAAAAACTAGTCAATTCACATGTTAAGGGAGTAATTTCGGTACATTCCTCCTAAACCCTGGATTTTGCTGAACTGTCTGCTTGATGGAAAATAAGACGTGGGCACCGTATGGATTGATGGTGTATACCAGCCATACTCGAGAGAAGTTGTACGATAGAAAGGATGTGGTGGTGGCTTCCTTTGACATCCATAACCATGGAAACAGTCTGAAAAGTGAGAGATTATGCATACAAATATCGATTTATAGACATAATTTAAAGTCCATGGAAAAATGTTACTTGTCAAGAAACTAAAAAATTAATTTAAAAATATGATTTCTTGTATCTTATTTTGAATCTGAAAATTTGTATTGTAGGTGCATATAAATATATGTATACAAAATAGGACAGGAAAATAAACTACCATTTAACACTGATGATGGCAGGCAGTGGCGGATCCACGGGGGGCAAAGGGGCTCACGGCTCCTCCAAAAGTATTAGGTCCACCCCTGATATTAATAATTTTTGGGATTTGGAGAACTTTTTTTTTTTATTTGAGCTCTACTGATTTTTCAAGAGTGGCATGACTGTAAAGTCAATCCTTACCTGACTCAACCCCCCCCCCCAAGCGAAATCCACTCAAGGCCCCCCTCCGAAGTGAAATCCACTTAATGCCCCCCCCCAATTGAAATCTGCTCAAGCCTCCCCCTTCCCCCCCAAACCAAAATCCTGGATCTGCCACTGATGGCAGGACAGCATTGACACATGAAATATTGCAATTATTGGATATATAACATTTCCTCAGTAGTCGAATGCCATAAAAGGAAGGGTGTTAAGAACCAGTTGATTACAGCCGACCCATTGGTCAATGCCATATTTGCACTATATTACTTACAAGCAGAGGTAATAGGCCTATCCCAGAAAATCACAATGTCCCATGTGTGTTCCTGTTTATGCCATCCTGCTTTGGGCCTTAATACCAACCTCAAGTTCGCTATATAAAGTTATAAACCTGATAATTATGATGTTTCACATGTGTTCATGTCTCTCTTGTGTGTCACAGCAATCTTGCAACCATCTATGGCCGCCAACAGTTTATTCCTCCATGCTAATTTTAATTTGCTATCTAGCTTCGTTTGTTTCCTTGCAATATGCTGGTGTTATTGTTGATGAGTGGAATTATTTATATTTAGGTTTATAAATAATATTGCTAATTTACCTTACTGTTATTAGATACTGTCATTTCTTTATCGTCAGATTTATCTTTTCAGCAAAAGCAAAAAACTTGGTAATTAGCATAAAAACAAAATATTACAGCTAAACTAGGTGATATAAAGATATTTAACAATTTTACAATCATATTTGCCAAAATAAATAAGAAAGCTCTTACCACAGTAGCAGGGGCGTAGTTACTATGGGGCTAGGCGGTGCAGTGCACCGGGGCCCCTACGCTCAGGGGGCCCCCAAGCGCAGTTCAGAGGGCCCACAAGCACAACTCAGGGGCCCCCAGCCTCAGCTCAGGGGGCCTCTACCAGCAACACAATGCAAAAAAAAAAGGTCGTCCATCTGGCCTGAGGGCCCAAAATAATTTTTTTGCACAGGGGCCCTTGTTGACTTAGCTACGCCACTGCACAGTAGGAAACTGCTGCGGTATGGAAACAAGGAAAAAAACGTAGGTCCACACATGAGCATTGAAATTTTTGGGTAAATATCCCTTCTTCAATAATAGAATGTGGTAGCTGCCTGATGGAAACAGGGGCTTGACTGAAGGTGCAGAACATTAGCTGACAGCTCCTGGTTGACGAAAAATCAACATGGCAGATAGTATGGATAGGAGTTGAAAGGCGTAAATCTGAAAATTGTGAATTATATCGCAAGAACAATTCACGGAGATGGGGAAGTAGTTAGCAGAAAATACTGACCAGTAAAATTGTCTTTCACATTAATATAAAACATGTATATACACAAAAAATTAAAAAAATATATTATATTAACTAATCTTTGAGTAATATAAAAAGAAATTGTCCAGTTTTGTATATAAATGCTTTATATTTATATAAAAGAAAATTCTAAAAGTCAATATTTACTGCCGCCTACTTCCGTGTAACTGTTACTTGTTCCCACGATATGGTTCACTCAGGGGGGGGGGGGGGGGGCCGATTAGTATGCGCAGACCGACAGGGCCGGCGCTAGGAATTTCGGGCTCGGGGTAAAATGGGCGACCTTTTTTTTTAGCTCTACAAAATGGCCAGGTGACAATGGACGTATTCTTGGCTTCGTGGCCAGAGGGCCCTTAAGTCCATGATCGGGCCCCCCATCAGCCGGCGGGGGCCCGGGTACTTTTGACCCGCTTAGCCCCCCCCTCCCCCTAACGCCGGCCCTGCAGACCGAGCTCAAATTTCTGGTTCTGCGCATGACGTCACCGCAGGAGCACTATGTGTTGTCGGAGCATTTGAGTATACGGGCGCGTGGTGTATTTCGATTGTGATTTTGCTTGTAACTTGGTTTAAATTGTGCTAACATGCCTGGATGTGCTGTCGCGGGCTGTACAACTTACAGCAGAAAAACTAAAGGTGCTGGTGTCACGTATCATACCTTTCCAAAGGATCTACAGCTCAGGAAAATATGGGTTCAAAAGTGTTATCGTAAGGATGATTTCAGTACAGCAATAGCAACTGTGTGTTCGCAACATTTTGTGCCAGAAGATTATGTTCGTGATTTGCAAGCTGAGTTACTAAATTTACCTCCAAAGAAAATACTTAAACCAGGTTCTGTGCCGAGTGTTAATCTTCCTATGATGATGTTTAAAGCTCATTGCACGTCTACTGCCATTCAAAGTTCACCAAACAACATCAGTCAAAACCAAAGCAGCAGAACTGATAGATATCAAGCCAGATATGTGAGGAAAAGAGCTGTTGAAACTCTTGCCGGTGTGTCGGCTAAAAAAACAAAAATGGACCAATGCACTTCAACCTCAAATATTGATTCTGAAGAAGTTATGTTACTAAAAAGACGCGTGAAAGAACTTGAAGAAAAAAAAGAAAAAAAAAAAAAAAAACTGGAAGCCACATGTTTAACTTTGAAGATTAAGAACAAATATCTGCGTGAGGAATTGAGAGCGACTTCCCAGAAACAAACAGAGCTCAAGAATAATATCAAGAAATTAGTACACAACGAGGCGACAAAAGTACTGAAAAACATATTTTCGGAAAACCAGATTAAATTTTTAGTATCAGGAAAGAAACATGTTAAGTGGAACAGTGATGATATTTGCAAAGCAGTGCTATTTCCAAAAAGTGCTATTTGTTTTTGAGAAATAAGCTTCATTTTCCGCTGCCAGGTTTGTTAACTTTGAAACGGAGTATCTCCCGTTCTTTTCGCTGTCTGACAGGTGTGCAGCAAGATGTAATACAGCTAATGAAAGCTCAGGCATTAACATTTTCCTACGCTGAACGTGTGTGTGTCTTGTCATTTGATGAAATGAATGTGGATAGTAGCATCGTTTACGACCAGAAAGAAGATCGTATTATAGGCCCGCATAGTCAGGGCCGGCGTTAGGGGGGGTCAAGCGGGGCAAAAGTACCCGGGGTCCGGGACACCAAAGGGGGGCCCGCCGGCCTGGGTGCCTAACTAAATAGAAACCAAACACAAATTTTAAAATCTGCACCAATAATTTTGAACATTTTTGTATTAAAATGTTCTGAATTTGTTAAAAAAAAAAAGCAAAGTGTAAAGTAAAAATATCTTCGGGGGGGGGGGGAGGGTAGAGGGCCTAAGACCACTTACCCGGGGCCCGAGAAACCTAACGCCGGCCCTGCGCATAGTAAAGTACAATTTGTTATGATTCGTGGTCTTTTCAGTGGCTGGAAACAGCCCATATACTACGATTTCGACGTTCAGATGACATTGGCATTGTTGAAGACGCCGGCTACAATGTTGTTGCTATTGTTGCTGATCTCGGCACAAAGAATCGCTGTGTTTGGAAAGAACTTAATGTAAGCGATACAAATACGTGCTTTCAGAATCCGAGAAATACTGATAAAAGAATATAGGTGTTTTCAGATGTTCCTCATCTATATAAACTGCTTAGGAATCATTTTATTAATGACGGGTTTATTCTTCCGAGTGGCAAAAAAGTTGCGAAAACAGTGGTTGAAAAATTAATTGAATTGGATAGTGGTGAAATAAAAGTGTGCCCCAAGCTTACGCAGTTTCACTTATCAGTTATAGGAAGGGAGCGCCAGAGGGTATATTTGGCATTGCAACTGTTTTCTAACACCACAGCACAAGCAATTCGCTATTTCATGTCAGAAAAAGAACACGTTGCTAATTTTTTCGAGCTTGTCAACGACTCGTTTGACATTATGAATAGCAGAGTACATTTTGACAACAAGCCGTTAGCATGTGGATATGGTGTTCACCATGATATTCAAGAAAGAATTTTGAGACAGGTGTATGAATGCTGTGAAAAAATGCAAGTTGGTAGATCAAAACAACTTCTTCCATTCCAGAAAGGATTTATGACAACCATCCGATCTGTATTTGGTCTGTACTCCAATCTGCAGAGTTTACAAGTGAAATACATTTTGACAGCTCGCCTGAATCAAGATTGTTTAGAGAATTTTTTCTCTCAGATAAGAGGCATTGGTCATTTTCATCTGAAACCCTCAACAACAGATGTGAAACACCGGCTACGGCTACTATTGTTGGGAAAAAAATGCAACTCACATTCCCCTATCAAGTGAAACGTCCGTAGAGATGGATGAAAGTCAGGTTATTTTAACGTCTCAACTTCTACAGGGGATATTACCTGATATTTCTGAACTAGGGTTGTAGCGGATCTCCACATCCGCATCTGCAAATTTTAAAGCGGATGTATAGAGGATGTGTGTGTGTTTTTTTTCTGGTTCTAACCCTCGTATTCGTCCACGCCCGTAGGGAGATTTATATATAGCCTATTGTTTTCTCTTTATATAAATTCGGCATATCGTTGCTTAGCTAACACCACCATGCTTTTATTACTATTTTTACGGTCCTGTTATAAGAATAACAATGACTTGAGCAGTATTGTTAGCTAAGTGACGGAGCTTGTATGTAACAAAGAGGTGCTTTGTTCTGAGGTGACCGACTAAAAGGGCTCAGGTGACATTTGCGTTCAAGGGTCGCCCTCCTGGAAGGATGGTCTATAATCCTCTACCTTCCTGGAAGGACGGAGTCGCCGGAAGAAACGTACAGTCAAGCCCTGATGGCTTCTAAGGCTTTTCAAGCAACACAATTGTCGAATACTGATCTGAGAGGTTGAAAAATTGCCAATCTGCCATGTAAATACGAAAGAAATTGTATTTCTTTACTATTTTTAGTTCTGAGTATTGTAAAATATCGTCCGAACACCGCCTTCGTAAGCCAGTAATTAAGATCCAGCAAAAAGAGTTAAATTCACTAAAGCTTCTTTATTCTCTGTCTTACCACAGAAAATAAAATGTTATCTACTAAAGCCTACAGACTAAAATCCAGACATAAAGAGTTTTTACTTAAGTACCCATTTTACTCCGTGAAAGAATTTTCTTATTAGGGTTTAGTAATTAAAGATGACTGACAAAATGGTTTATGGGAAACTATGGAAAACCCAAATCTGGATGCCCGGACGGGGATTCGAGCCGGCGTCCTCCCGAATGCGAGGCCAGAACGTTAACTACTCTCTCACCACGCTCGGCGGAAATTTTCAAAGTTATTCACATTTACTAAACTAGTGAATGATTTTCTTTTTGTGGAAACCGTTTACAAATGCACCAATTAGGCTATCTTGAAAGCGTATTCATATGTGGTAATAAACATTGGATATTACATATTAGCAGTTAACATTCGAAATTGAACATACTAATGGGATTTTCAATACATAACTAACTGTTAATCAGTAGCTGTTAATATTTAATTATTAATGGTTATAAGTACTGTCCCGCATTCCCGAAACTCTTTTCACTTGCGATAAAAGCGTGCATATCTAATCCAACCACAACACTTGCAATGCCTGAATCTAGTGTACATCACAGTTCTGTGAAGCTTGGATTAAGACAAGAAATTATTATGAAAATTACTCCAGCAATCAACATCTATATTGATGCGATTTGTCAATTCAGAAAAAGAATACTCTATGATCTATGTTAATTTTTATATTCAGCATTATACGTTAAAAACAATACTGTTTGCTAAAATAAATGATATTTTCTTAACTTCACTTAAGTAACTTTTGACAAGGAAGAAGATATGCCCAGTATAGTTAGTTTATTTTTTATCATAACTACAGGTATCTCGACAAAATGCATTCTGGAATCATCTGTTGCGACTAATTAGTCGCAAGTGTGTACGCTCTAACATTTTTTGTTTTTGTTTTTTGCTACTTATTTTCTATCGCAAGCGACAGAAAATCGCTAGAGTGCGCCTAGCCTAAAGACATCTTGAAGTCATACATTTTCCGGATATGATTTAGTAAATTTCTAGTACTTAATAACTTATTTTAATAACTATTTTCCAGGCTTTGAACTGGCTTAGTGATTGAAATGCACGTAGCATACAATCTTTTAAGGATTATTTTAAAATTTGTTTGAATTAAGCCTCGTCAATATTTATTTATTTACATATTTACACTGTCTCTCTATTTACATTATTTACATTTTTTATTTTTTTGAGTGTGTTAAGAAAGCAGGTCTAGCCCAGATGTTGTAAGTATGATATCGCTTTCAAACAAGAACTAATATCACCGACTGTACGAATAACGCGAAAACAATAAGAGCCTAAACAGATGAGATGTACTGGATAGTCAGGGAAGAATTTTTCTTGGAATTCTCAACTGCAGGTAGGCGAGGGCAGGTATAACTACCCACCGAGCTTGGGTTGAGCGGTTTTGTCATAATTATAATCTTACTCGTATATTCGCCATCTCTCAAAGACTACGTCTTGCATCTTTCGGTCATTTGTGGCTTGATAAACGGAAGCGACTTCGTCACATCCTTGATCTTGCCTCTGTCGACCCTCAACTGGCAATACCACCGTGTTTATTCATTGCCAGTATCAGGCTTCATCTTTTCTCTCAATATTTGGTGAGTATACTGTGACATCGATCTCGCAGAATAGTGGCTCACTCGTTCAGACCTAATCGAGTCAGAAATATTTATTTCAGGGATAGATATCAGGAATTTCTTTGGACAAAAAGGTGTTACTGCTACACAGAAAAGGAACCTCGATGACTCATTAAAAGTTCCAGATCCAATACCTTCGAAAGTGCGTCCCACAACTACTTCTAAATTCTCAACACCAACTTCTGACTTCACGTTTCAATAATGTCCTTTCACCATTAGCCCTGAGTCTGCTAATATCATTACTCCTGATGCTACTGACTTGGATGACGTCAACCAGCCCGCTTCGGTTTCCACCGTTAACGAGCCAGAGTTCGTTAGTAGTTCATTAACAGTTAATCACAGCTTTGATTTATGTTTTTTCAGCTCTCTTAGTTCCTTTATGCTAGTTTCAGGATGAAATTCAAATTTTTTGGTCTGCTCATTTCTAATTGTGTTGTTAAGCTCGTTCTCCCAGTTAGACCCTCCCGTTTCTGATTCATTGTCCCTAATGCTCTCACTAAACCAGTTACTTAAAATCTCTACCTTTTTTATATCCTCAGTAACTTCTTCTCCATCCTTAGCTATAAGTGTCTCAACACTCTCCCTTCCTCTCAGTTTTCTAACATAGCCATAGAAATTTCTACATGCATTAGTCAATGGTCGCCCTGCACTGTCAATACTCTTCATAAACCCATCTTCTTAGCTATTATTAATTCCTTGTTTAGTTGTTTCAAATATTCCCTGCTATCCTGCTGTCTCATAAGTCTGTTATGTTCCCTTCTGACAAACCTCTTTAACCTCCTCACCTCCCTATTATATTACACAGGTTCTCTACTTCTCTTTATTTTATGTTTTGGAATAAATTTTTCTTCCCCCTTTCTTATCATCTTCTAGATCTCTTCCAACCTTGACTCCACTGTACATGTGCCTTCCTTCCATTTGCTGAAACGTTCTCAGAAATATCTCTCACATGTGCTTCAATATATTCTCTGTATCGTGACGAAAAGTTGACTGGGCGACTGAAATAATGACATCAGTAATATGGCGTCAGAGTAAGCTTTGGAACTTTTGGAGGAACTTTTTCGTTATGGGATGTAAATAAAGTTTTATTATTCCAATGTTTATTACTATTACCGTAATTAGTGTTAAAAAACTTTTTACATATACATTCCAAGTCGTGGGTAACTGCTAGTAAGTTATTAAATTTTTGCGTTCATGCATTATTAGTACATATCTAAGGTAATAAGGTTTTTAGATACGTATGTAAAACCCTACTCAAGCAGATAGATAATATCATAAAGTCCGAATCGCACAATATTTGCAGTAAGCAATGCTCGTCATAACCAGTTTCGTTGTCTTGCCAAGTAAAAATCTTTTCCAGAGCGTTAAAAATTTTCACTAAGTTGTCTCATGAAATTGTAGACGGCCATTATGCGTCTCAACTAGGGATTGCAATCCAGCAAAGCGGCATCACGCAATCCCACATCATTAGACAGTCCGGCGGATCCCGCACAAAATTAAGAGGATCCGCAAAATACGGCGAAAACGTGTGTCTGCGTGCCCCACTTGTCCTCTGTCGGATGTATTGCACTGTTTGTCTATACCCTTACAGTTGGCATTTGACTCGTGTGAACAAACGTTTGTTTTTGTCAACCATTGTCATTTGTAAGTAAATAGATACACTTTTACGTATTCATTAAAACTTACTTTTCTTTGAGGGTACATTTCTATAATTTCAGTTATGTTGCGTATTTAATAAGATTTTATAACTATATAATAAGTATTTTTATGTGTCGCACTCGTTATCTGAACAACACAGTTAAAGCTTTTTATTCACGGTTTCAGTATCCAATTTTCTGTGCTTGCAGATAAAGTAATTTGCGGTTGAAAATTTGATTATTCGTTGATAAGAAACTCAATGCGTCTGGACGAAAGCCGCCTGCTTAAACGTGCCTCTCTGGCTTTCGATTAATCCCTCTTGCAATGATTTGGTCAATTGCCACAAATCCACAATACATTATTTTTGAGTGAATAGCATGTGTTCTTTCAACTCCTTGTTATTATTTTAAAAAATTGCCACTTAAAGTAAAACTGAAATACCTGACAGTTTATGTCTTGGTGAGTAGTTTATTTTAATAACAATGAATCAACTCAAGGAATCAGGAGACATAACAATTAATCCCACAAAAACAATTCTTGTAAAAATAGGCCAAGTCTCATATATTGTCTCTGCCAAGTCTCGTGCTTGTGCAGTGACAAAAAGTTATGAGATCTTGTCTGAACCAAGTCTACACTTTACAGAGTATATTCTTTTTGTGAAATATAATGCTTTTTCTCGGTATTATGGAACATTTATTTAGAATAATAATTTAAAAAACTGGTAACTTGGCCATTATGCATACTATGTTTTCAAACTGATATGATGTGTTGTAAGGCACATTATATGACCTAAGAATGAATATTTTGCATTTTTGATTATTTATTTAAAAATTGGTTTAGATTTAAAAACAAAATGTAAAACCTCGAAATATTCTTAAGACATGCGAAAAATTTTGCCTTGTTAATTTATATCACTTAACATTAAAATTGATTTATTAATTTGATTTATTAATTTAATTAACAGCCGTTTATTATTTAATTCATTAATGCTTTAAATAATTATGTTTTAAATACATGCGTTAAAAAACTGTTGGCGCCAATCCCGGCGGATTGGTGCAAATCCCGCGGGATTGCAATCCTTAACCCAACGCCAGTGGCGGATCTACAAAATTTCCGAGTCGGGGAAAAACTTGAGATTGCCGCCCCTTCAAACATGAATTTGCCGCCCGGGGCGGTACAAGAGCTATTCATTGATTTTGCCGTCCCCTGGATTTTGTCGCCCCCCTGAAATTGTCACGGTTTGACCCCCCCCCTAGATCCGGCACTGCCCAACGCATCTCGCAGATACCTTGCATTGTAGCTTCAAATTGTTTAAAAAAATTTGATGCCTTCTAGCGGATGAATTGGCAAATGCTAAAACTTTTTTCATTGTGCCCGAGGTATTAACGGCAATAAATGACTGGCTGACGTAGCTAACATGTTATCAACAACATGATTGCTACATTTACAGCACATCAAAATTTGGGACAGAGACTTTCGACTGTTTTCGCAGGTGCTACATCTGTCAACCGAAGGTCAATATCGCCTAGATCGTTATCTAAGCCAATCGTAAGCACCACAGAAAGTCACAAAACTTCCTTTATTATACCATAGTGAATATTCCTAAATGAAAGGCTCAGCTGTGAGATATGTGTTATGTCGGTTGTTTCATCGAAAAAAAATAAAAAAAAATAGAAAAGTATTTAATTACATTCACATTCGGTATAATACTTTCTTAAATGATTTCCTTGCAAACATCAATCAACTAATTTTGTACAATAATTTTGCTGATGTATGTTCAAGGGCGTATCCAGGATCAGAACTAGAGAGGGGCAGGATTTCAACTAGGGGGGGGGGGGGGGCAACTCATTTTGGTTTCGAGGAAGTGGGGTGGGGGACTGAAACATGACATTACAAAATCAAACTTATTCAGGAAACTATTTTTATCATTGATTAATATAGTAACCCAACTACTTAATCTAAGGACCTACTATGTAGTTAATTAAGATGGTAAGTCAGTTAGTTTTTTTATGTAAACATTAATTGTCTCGGAGTTTCAATTTCGATTCACACTCATCAGACATAATCCAGACAATCTTTCTCTCCTAAAGTGCTCCTGAACTAGTTCTTCACTCGTCGAAGAGTACTGAAGGCAACCTAATTTTTCTTCTAGGGGGGGGGGGCAGCAGCCCCCCTCTGCCTCTCGCTGGATACGCCCATGTGTATGTCGTATTTGACTTAGAATTCTCTAAATGATGCTGCTATGCTGTGTGACGAGATTCTACACAGAATTTTAAAAGTGCACTAAAATTTCCTTCATCAACTACCGTGTTGTCATTACTTCTTTATCAAAAAATTTGTCATCATCGCGATGACCACGTAACGATATATCTTGATGAACACAAAAAATTATCGTTTTGGCAATTGGTCGTAAGCGTTCCTTATTTTCATTAATCTGTGTCATTCTTTGACTGCTAATTTGGTTTTCGGGTTTGTGAAAAGTTTTTTTTCTAGCTTCGACAGCTATTTCGTGGTAGGGCCTACTGATTTCGCTGTTGAGTTAGCAACACATCATTTTCACCAAGAAAATAATCGAAAGCTATTATTGGTTCTTTTAAGAATCGTTTTAGTGTTTTTGACTGTGTGCCAACTCAAGGGCGTTACTGTAAATAAAACATAGGGCCTACTATTTGCTGTAAGGGCCTGGTCTTTATGCTGTAAAACAAGCCAGAGAAACTTATCAAGGTGTGACTTCAACATTTTTTCCTTTTTTGATTACAACACAGTGTGGGAAAATATAAATTGGAGAAGGCAACCAATACTTTTCGAGCAATATAGCATTTGTTGAATCGTCTAGGTTTTTTCTTACAAACCATCCAATATCTGAGGAAAATTGCGATCGAGAAAGCGAACTTCTTATCTGATCAGAACTGGAAGTTGACGTACACGAAATCGGCATGCATGGAACAGCTTCAGCCAGGGCCGGCGCTAGAAATTTCGGGCCCGGGGTAAAATGGGCGACCTTTTTTTTAGCTCTACAAACTGGCCGGCTGACAATGGGCGGATTCTTGGCTTCATGGCCTGAGGGCCCCTATAGTCGGTGATGGGGCCCCTATAGTCGGTGATGGGGCCCCCCATGAGCCGGGGGGCCCGAGTACCTTTGACCCACTTACCCGTCCCTGGCTTCAGCAGGAGTAAAATCTTCTTCTTCATCTAAGGTTAAGGTAGCTGTGGAAGCATCGGCAGCACACATATCATATGCCTTAGTGCTTAGGTAAATTTTTCGGGTGTTTATCAATCTCAAACCCAGGTTTTTTTTTTTTTTTTTTTTTTTTTTTTTTTTTTGTAAAAGAATGAATCTATCTTTCTAAATAAACCACTACATGCATTACGTTTCGACTCACCAACACCAACACCTTTTTCGCTGCATCCTACAGTCAAAAACACCCATGGTCCCATGCATAACAACGCGACTGTAACGTCACCGAACATCGGAACGCCGCGAACGAATGGGGCGACGGGCGGCCCGCCGTTGCAAAATCAAAAGTTGCAATCGCGCGTACAGTATTGAATTCACAATGACCGAACGGGTGCAACAAAATATTATAAACAGCATACACTCGCATTGTGGCGGTCGTGTATGTGTTTATGAGATCTGGCCACCCATCATTCAAAGTAATCTTATTTAATTAAAATTAGTGAGATTAAAAATATTATCAGATGTCGATTTAGGCCGAGCCCAGGGTGGGGGGAGGTTATGACCCACCCCTCTGGATCCGCGCTTGATTGTTCGTCGAATATATAAGTTTTTAAGTCAGTCTACGACTTAGTTCTGACTATTAATCAATAAAACAAATAATATTTGTAATGAAAGCTGGATTTACCAAAGCAAACAAATCAAATTGTTCAAAATTGATGTAAGGTAGCGATGCTGGGAAAGTTTTTCACATAAAACAGTGATTTTTAAACAGTAGAATTTTAGATCGGCAAAAGTTTCCTCAAAGTATACCTACTAAAATCTGAAAGTGTAGTTTTATGCTGAAAAGTGCACACATTGTCATATAAGTTACTCCTAGTTACAAAAAGTTATATACAAATGAAATCTTTTTAGGCATTGTATATATGTGAAAGTTAGGCTTTAGAGGATAGATTTCAGAAGCTTACATAGTTTAGGAAGAATTGTCATTATAAGCTAAATATTGTTTTATAGGAGCAATATTTGCTGAGGCAGTAGTTAAATCGAAAATATTGCTTGAATGTTGTGCAAATGAGTAGATAATGAACTAGCAACAAGCATTCGTCGTGACACTATACCAATATTTAGTTGAGATGTCATATTAATTGCAATGATAAGGTACAGCTAAACATATCAAAATGTAAATGCATTTGCATTAGCAATAGGCTATTTGAAAATGATAAATAAATCACAGACATTGATAATGATGAACAGCAAATTCTTAACTGAATGGAAGCGACGTTACGAAAATTACGGGCATATTTTGGAAAGAATTATTAATTTGCTAGACAAATTATGTAGTTGTAGTCATTTATTTCATGTACCAGATCATATAAATAAAGTCCGACTAATTTCAACTGGTTATAAAAACATTTTGTTTATGACAGCATGCGATACTCAACTTCGAAAGTTTTTTTTTATGGCTTTACGCCTCGTCGACACTGAGGTCATTAGAAGTGGAAAGGGGTGGAAGCAAGGGACAGGAAGGAATTTGGCCATGGCCTTTTGAAGGAAACATCCTGGCATTCACCTAGAGTGATTTGAGGAAACCATGTAAAACCCAAATCTGGATGCCCCGATGGCGGTTCAAACCGGCATCCTCCTGAATGAGAGGCCAGTGCGTTATACCGCTCACAAACCACACTCGGTATCTTTGAAAGTGATAAATCGTTTACCTACATACATTTAAAGTACACAGTTTATTGAACATCATAAAAAATTAAATAAACTTATCAATGTGGTCTTCACAAAAATACATTGCGGTTTTTGCAGACAAATAAGTTGCTAGTTTGAGACTTTTTTCTGTATATTTCCCTTGTTTGGAAGGTAAATAAATAATATGCTCGCTATGTATTTACACTCTCACACTCTATCCTAAATTGTAGAACTCATTTTATCAACAAAATAAACAAACCGTCACATTGTTTACAGCTGCACGAATTGAGATGTGACATCACAAGAAAAGAAATGATGGCTATGAGTGTTTTAGTGCCAATATTCAAATCAGCATATAAAAATATAACATTTTGCATTTTTCTGTTAATTTTTCAAGAAATATGATTTTGTTCGGTTATAATAGATGTACAGGTACAGTGCTGACTACTTTCTCAGAATTAGTCAAGTACCCTATTATTTAATAATAAAAAAACTATTATGCGTAAATAACATATAAGCTGCATTCACACTACATAGTGTTCACTTACCATTTAAATTCATTGAATGTTCAATTTTGAAATTAAATGTGTAACTTAAGTTACATTTATTTAGCTTTTTAAAATTATGAGAGAGTCAATAAATGAGGAAGGGGTTGTAGGGAAAACTGTAGGTGGGATTACAGTAATGTAATTGAGGAGTAAAGCTTAAATCTGATATTAAATAAACTGAAAAGTGCTTGTTTACAAATGTTTTCTTATAAAGATAAAATTTTTATATATTCATATAAAAGGAAAATAGGTTATCACATCACATAATTTTTATGGGACTACTCTATAAGTAAAATTTAAGAAATATCTAGTATCACTGTTTATCTTTAAGATAATTTATGTAACATTAAAAACTTAATTAATAAATATAATTAATTAATGTTTTATTCTTCTATATTGCTAGAATTAGTTGGCAAAAAAAAAAAAAAATATTTGTGGCGAAGGGTTTGACTGAGTGTGAGAATTCGTTGCGCTGGGGTGAATGTAGTGGAGAGGGAATATTGGGAAGTAAATGATGATCTTCCATGGTATTTCAACTTTTTTGGAATAGAAGAATTTGAGAGCAGGAAGGAAAGGTCAGAGAGATGGGTGGAACAATCATGGATAAGAGCAAAACAATCAAGGCCCTTCAGATTTAACCTACAGATGTGAAAAGAAAAGATGGAGGATTCAGTGTGGAGAGTGGGATGGATGGGTTGGAGCTGGCTACAGGTCATATGGGAAATATGGTAAAAAGCCAGACCCTTCAGAAATTGGGGAGGGTGGTTAGGTTTGACCCATTACCAAAGTGAGGAGGCAGAGGGGAAGAGCTTTACATAGATTTAATTGTAGGTATACAGCAGACACCTAGGAGTAGTTGCATGGAAATAAAAATTAAGAACAAGACTCTGCTGCTAGATAGAGCTGTAAGGCCCACTTCTGCAGGATTAGTTAAGCGCAGACTACCAGGTCACAAGTTTTTTCAACCCTAGTACAACATTATGGCAGGTGATAGACCAAGAGCTGCTGGTGAGGTAAAAAAAGAAGGGTGACCAAAGTGATATTAATTGCAATTGCATTTTTCGGGAAAATCATAAATACTGAAGTAATTGTTGAAGCTGATGAAACTGGAAGAATTATGAGAAGTGCAATTTATCGAGGGTAAAAGTAGACAGGTACAGAAAAAGGGGGAAAATGTGTCTGTAGGGAAATTGCCATCGGAGTGTGCACTCAATCACAGCTAAATTAAATTAAATTAAATAAAAGAGAATATTAGAACAACACAGGTGAAGTGTAATGTTAAAAATATCATGAAACAAGTTATAATATTGTTACTAGTCCAAATCGAGAAACGTGATAAGATAAGGATGATATAGAAGTGGGCAAATTCTCAAGCAATAAGAGGTAATGGGGATAGTGGGAGATAGGACCAATTGGGATGGAGGTTTGAACTGCCCCTTGCATTCAGGAGGATACCTTGCATTTGAGAGGATGCAGGTTTGAATCCCTGTCCGGTCATCCAGATGTGGGTTTTGCAAGGTTTCCCCAAATCATTTCAGGCAACTGCTGGAATGGCTCCTTCAAAAGACTATGGCTGCTGAATTTCTTCCTGTTCCTTTCCTACTTCTAATAACCTTGACATTGATGAGGCATAAGGTCAGAAGCAAAAAAAGAAAACATTTTGAAGTACTATAGGTTGGACTCAGTCTCATAATGCCAA
The DNA here is from genome assembly GCA_031002005.1 of Vandiemenella viatica. NCBI lineage: Eukaryota > Metazoa > Arthropoda > Insecta > Orthoptera > Morabidae > Vandiemenella > Vandiemenella viatica. The sequence continues at coordinate 195,419,063 of JARYHS010012519.1, forward strand.
TTGTTACTCTCCTCTATGATAGCAAAGTGTTAGGCCAGCATAGTGTGCAGCAGAACATGTATGAATTCCACACCAAACTGGGATGTTCGAACTGGTTGAACTTTGGGGTTGTCTCATCTAAACAAGAGAGAGTTTGAATTCTAATAGAGGAGAGGGAAAAAGCGAAAGACAGATTGTTGTGTTTTATCAATAGGAAGGGTGGGAGTGTGGTGGGCATCCATTTAGTCACATAAGGTCTTCTCATCTACTCATAAAACTAAAGTTCAACATCAAAATATTGTATTATGTGTCTTTATTTGTGTTCATTGCTGCCTTCATCTATATTATGTGTTGGTTTTATTTTTACTAGTTTTATATATATGCGGCAGTCTCCTCTTGCATCCACCTTCCACAATGTTGTACTTGTTGATGAAGGGCTTTTGTGTTTTTATTTGCTATATGTGATCACACCATACAACCATTATCTAAGAAGTGATGGTTCATTTCCCTATACCTATTGCTGCTTAGTGCCTATTACATATACATACACTGCTACGATATAAAAAAATCTTGATGGAATACAAAATTAAGATAGAAGTATAAATCATTGCTTACCATAAATGATGGCTGCATAGCATCAATACACGCAAAGGATATGAGAGATGACACCACAGTAATGTGGTGAGTGTCAGTGCATACACATCTTATCCCCTTGCCATGTATCTCAGTTTTATAGATGACGAAGGTGTTAGCAGTTCATCACAGCCACCGTGCCTTAATCTATAGGGGATGATGGGTTTACTTTCCACATCCTTCCATATTTTCACTATTACTATTATTACAATTATATTTCAATCAAACATTTGGATATTTGCATTACCTCAATTGATCAACCCATTCTACACTCCTTCCTCCATTTGATTCCTGTCCACTCATTGTTACTGCGAGACCTCAGTTGGCTTGCAACCTCCACCATGTGGCTACTTTGTTCTACTGTTGATGAAGGGCTATAAACTAAAAAATTTCATGTCCAATGTGTGTTCATGTCTGTCTATATTTAGATGCCATCTTGCCTTAAGCTGTGGTAGGTGGAGATTACTCTCCTATCCAAATGATTGATTTTTTGTTACTTATGACTTTACGCCTCATTGACGTCAAAGTCATTAGAGGCAGGATGGGACTGCGGACAAAGAACGGGAAGGAATTTGGCCGATCTTTTGAATGAAGCATCCCAACAGTCACCTGGAGTGATTTGGGAAAACCATGGAAAACTCAAATCTGGATGCCCAGACAGGGATTTGACCCGGAATTCTCCCGAATGCAAGGCCAGAGCTTTAACTGCTCACCCACTATGCTTGATGTGTTTGATTTGCCTCGTATGAAGTGACTCTTGTTTCCTACGCTTTATATGTTGCACCAATTACAATAATAATCAGAAGGAATATGCTACTAGGCAATGAAAATAAGAAAGTACCGATATTGGGAATGTAAATCTTTTACCTATCAGAAATGAAGGCAGGATGGCAGTGACAAACATGTATTATGATATTTCAGTGTAATACTTTATGCATGTCAGTAGACTTGGAGTGTGCAAACTGCATCCCCTTAGTGTGTCTCATCTCTTTGAAAGAATGCAGTTTTATACTGAAATATTGTAATATGTAATCATTTGCGTTTGTTGCTACCCTCTTGCCTTCATGTTTTACAATTGTGGGTCCACATCCTTCCATATTTGTATGTATATTACACTATTTTTATTACATAGAAAAGCAATCTGAAAAATTCTTGGCATTTTTTCAGAGCTGCTATATTATTTTATGAAGTAACAAAGGGGTTATAAGAAATTTATATTTGTTTGTGGAGAGTGATAATCAACAAATTTTCATAAAAAATAATCACATTTTATGAGAATGATATTAAAGGAGGTAAAGGACCAAGAACCTTTCACAGAACTTGAGCACATACTGTAAGCAGTACTTTTGAGTGAATACTTACAAGGGTTTTCAAAACGTGGTGGTATATGATTTGTTCTGTAATAGTCAGAAGTTTTTAAGGTGTCATTCGGAACATCTGCACGGGGAGGTGGACAAACAGCTGTCATTTTTTAAGCTGATTATACAAATCCCTGCGAATGAAAGAGGAATAAGTAGGTTTTATTTTAAAAAAAATATAGGCTGCATACATGACTTCAAATCTTGAGACCACAAATACACATGAAAACTGTTTTTACCCATACTGTACAATTCACAAAAAAAAAAAAATGTGGAAGGCAGAGGGTGCTTTGGCCATGATTAATCTCTGCTTTGTGCATTTCAATCCTGAATAAGCAGAGGGAAGGAAACATTTATATAGTATCAGCACAGTTTTATAGAATTCCACTTAAAGTGTGTATTGTCACCATATAACAACCAAGTATTGACACTAGTCTCTTAAGCCAATTATAATTTATGGCACAATGTGCCCCGTAAATTTGGATGAATTTTACAAGGAAGAACCAAGTCTAAAGTAACCTATCATGGGAGGCACATATTAATGAAACTTACCAAAAAATAAATAAAAATTTCTTCATATTGAAAAGAATATCCCAGTACCTCCAAAATGATATCAGACTAACAGTGTATTATGGATTGATACACTTCCACTTAACATATGGCATTGAAATATCTTGAACAAGATCCATTCAAAAAAAGGGGTAATATTGTTCAACAAACTCCCCAAGGAAATAAAGTTGTTAAGTGGTTCAGAATTGAAAGCGAAATTAAAAACATACCTAGATCTCCAATAAACTTTGGCCACTAAACCCAGCACTTATTATCTATACCATTTACATTTTTTGTATTTCTGTATTTACTATTATCCATGCTATTTACATTTATTTTACTTTTCACTTATAGTTATATATATATATAATAAGATAACAATGAAAAAAAGACACTAAGTAGCGGAAAGGAATCAAATTAGGATAGGGAAATGAGGCACCACTTACCTTTAGATGATGGATGTGGGGCGCGAACACACAGAAAAGACACAAACACAAATAAAGAAATTTTCGGGAAAAAACCCTTCTTCAACAAGAGAACATTATTAGAGGTGGGTGCACCCGGAGACTGCCTCACGGAAAGACCGCCGGTCGAGAAAATGGTGGGGGAAAATTCAAACATAGGAAAAGTAGAGGGGCAGTGAATCAGAGCTCATACCCAAGCAAAATTTTTAATATCCAAACTAATTTCTGGTTGGTGGGAAGATCAAAATATAATATATATTGAAATTTTTTAAAAAAATATTATACAAATAAATATATATATATAATAATAATAATATTTATGAAGTAAACATCACCTCAGGTTAGTGGTGGTTCAATATAGGTAGTGGAAAGGAGAGGAATTAAATATATATATATATAAAAAAATATGACCGCGTATTATCTTAAGTTGAGACCAGGTGGTTGCCTTGTGCCAAGTTTGTACTGGTAGGCAAGTTCCCACCTTCTGAGTTCAGAGAAACTGCTGCTATTAGGGAGAACTCTGATAGCACGGACTGTGTAACAAGAGTTGAAATTATTCAAGTCGTGGGTTATGGCATGGGCAGCAACTGGGTGCTTTGGGTTCTGTGTGAACACCGTCTGACGGTGGCCATTCATTCTTATGGAGAGTGCATTTGTGGTCAAACCTATATATGAAGCCAGGCAGTGGTTGCATGTTAACTGGTATATTACATGCGTGGTTTCACAGGTGGCGTGTCCTATGATAGGGAAGCTTTCCCCTGTGACCGGGTTGATGAAAGTGGTGGAAGCATGGTGTATGTCACATATCTTGCAGCGTGGTCTATTACATGGGAAAGAGCCTTGGGGTTGACTGTTAGGAAGAGGAAGACTGTGTTTGTGGACTAGAAGTTCGCTGAGGTTAGGAGGCCTGCTGAAACAAGTTCTAGGAGGGGCAGGGAGGATTTTAGGAAGAATGAATCTCATTTCAGGTGTTGCGTCCTGGTTGGCTTTTACTTCCGCGAGCGGTTCGGAAGATAGGAGCTCAGGTGAGACTGTCTAAGGTTACCTTTTAGAAGTCTCAGAAATAAGTGGATTTTGGTTTTCAGACAAGGGAACTCGGTGTGGAAGGGTACTGATAGAAATAAAAACACATACAAGCTGAAATTACAATCAAACTTGCAGCTCACGAAGACCGACTGACATCTATTTTAGACCTAAATCCCAGGGAGGTGCGTGGCTACAAGGTACTATTCCTCCAACATTTCCAGCTCAGGGAATTCCTTCTGCAGGAACTGGATCCTCCGCATCAACTTTAAATAAACTCGGTAAGAAAAGTATCTCCCATAGGGATTTACCAGCTTAAATTCCCTATGACTACCGTCCATGGGATTTCAGAGGCACTAAGTCCTAAACCAGCATCGAAGTCTGCTACCGACGGCGACTACTGTGCCCTGCACTAGTCTGTCTCTCCGTCCTACTGCTGCCCTAATCTAACAGTCCTGCTCTGTTACTGCTCCGCCCTACTCTCTAATAACTGCCATGCCCCGCACTGGTCAGCTCCGACCCCACACTCTGGCGGTCGGTCCTACTCTCTTACTGCTCCGCCCTACTCTGGCTCTCGGTGGACCGGCCACCTTCTTTTATACTTCTTAATGACGACATTATTTGTGTCCTCCTAACCTTCTAGAACCTTCTGTGGCGTTGGTCGCTTTGTTTACGTTCTTGCATCAGTCCTATCTGCCCTTCCGTGTTTCCCGTCACGTAGGCTTCCGGGTCGGGTCGTGTTAATGGAATCCTCCGCTCCTGTCAACACTCAGCCCTATCACCCTCGCTCCGACCTTCTGCTTTCTCCACTTTTAATGTTATCGCGTTGCCTCTTGTTGACTACATATTGCTCTCCTAAAAGCATCCCGTGTTTCTTCGGTTTCGTATCGCTACGGCGTTTTCCTACGCCTACACTCTTATATTTACTTGCTGCTTCTTGCACCACTTAACATAACTAAGTGTTCCCGCGATTATTTCGCGACACAGGGCATGTTTGTAAGAAATCATAGCCCTGCCGGAGGACTCTGTTGATGGATTCGAGGCCTGGGTAGTACTGTGTGACCAAGACTGGATTGTGGTTGGTTTTTGCGGGTCTGGGAGGCTATGATTTCTTACAAACATGCCCTGAAATGAGATCCATTCTTCCTAAAATCCTCCCTGCCCCTCCTAGAACTTGTTTCAGCAGGCCTCCTAACCTCAGCGAACTTCTAGTCCACAAACACAGTCTTCCTCTTCCTAACAGTCAACCCCAAGGCTCTTTCCCATGTAATAGACCACGCTGCAAGATGTGTGACATACACCATGCTTCCACCACTTTCATCAACCCGGTCACAGGGGAAACCTTCCCTATCATAGGACACGCCACCTGTGAAACCACGCATGTAATATACCAGTTAACATGCAACCACTGCCTGGCTTCATATATAGGTTTGACCACAAATGCACTCTCCATAAGAATGAATGGCCACCGTCAGACGGTGTTCACACAGAACCCAAAGCACCCAGTTGCTGCCCATGCCATAACCCACGACTTGAATAATTTCAACTCTTGTTACACAGTCCGTGCTATCAGAGTTCTCCCTAATAGCAGCAGTTTCTCTGAACTCAGAAGGTGGGAACTTGCCTACCAGTACAAACTTGGCACAAGGCAACCACCTGGTCTCAACTTAAGATAATACGCGGTCATATTTTTTTTTATATATATATATTTAATTCCTCTCCTTTCCACTACCTATATTGAACCACCACTAACCTGAGGTGATGTTTACTTCATAAATATTATTATTATTATATATATATATTTATTTGTATAATATTTTAATTTTTTTCAATATATATTATATTTTGATCTTCCCACCAACCAGAAATTAGTTTGGATATTTTAAAAAAAAAAAATTTTTGCTTGGGTATGAGCTCTGATTCACTGCCCCTCTACTTTTCCTATGTTTGAATTTTCCCCCACCATTTTCTCGACCGGCGGTCTTTCCGTGAGGCAGTCTCCGGGTTCACCCACCTCTAATAATGTTCTCTTGTTGAAGAAGGGTTTTTTCCCGAAAATTTCTTTATTTGTGTTTGTGTCTTTTCTGTGTGTTCGCGCCCCACATCCATCATCTAAAGGTAAGTGGTGGCTCATTTCCCTATCCTAATTTGATTCCTATATATATATATTTATATATATACCCACCCAGTTATTATTCACCTCTTTCAATAATAACATATCGTCATCAGTATCAATCTAATATTTGAGCTTACTCTCCCCATCCCCTTTTCCACCTAAACTACCATCCGCGCCTGAGACGCCATTCACCATTCGGCCGTCTATGTGTACACATGTGACACCGCCTGGTGCTTCACCTTCTGCACGTTTAAGGCTGCTGTAGGCCAAAATATTGCGCTTCTGTTGTGTTTGTTTTTTGTTCATCGTCCCAGCCACCTTCATCTGTGGTAAGTATTGGGTCATATTTCCCAATCCTTCCTTAGTTATATATATATATATATATATATTGAACATTGGATAGGATAAAAAAACCACCGCTTACCAAAGAAGGGGATTCCAGCGGCGTTGGTACACGAAAAAAACACGAACACACAAAGAATAAAATTTTCGAGCATGGCTCTTCCTCAGTAGAAGTGAGATGGCTGCACGCAAGTGCTGCTGGCAGCCATCTCACTTCTATTGAGGAAGAGCCATGCTCGAAAATTTTATTCTTTGTGTGTTCGTGTTTTTTTCGTGTACCAACGCCGCTGGAATCCCCTCTTTGGTAAGTGGTGGATTTTTTCCTATCCAATGTTCAATATATCCGCTTTTAGCGCCTTTGTTTCCTAACAATCTATCTATCTATCTATCTTCATGTGGCAGGCTCGGATGTGACCACATCTTTCCCCCTGCCATATGTCTCGCCTCCTACATGAGTAAGACTAAAAAGTCGAAATATTGTGTAATTCTTTTGTATTTGTGTTTTTACGTGTTTCGCCCTCCTGCCTTCATCTGTGGTAAGTGACGGGTAACTGTTTTTTTCCCTATCCTATCTTATTTTTATATATATATATATATATATATAAATATATATATATATATATATTGGTGTGCACACCTCCCGAATCACATGACCCATTTTATAAACCTTGAATAAGGTGTAAACCGAAATATTGTATATGTTTTTGTTCGTCATGTATATTTTTCACTCGTCGGGGCCTCCAACTTTGGTGAGTGATTAGTCATTTACTCTAGCCTTTGTTATTTGAAGATTAATAGATATTATATAAACACACATGTTCCAATTCTGTAAAGTCTACAGATATGGAAATGAATGAATAAACAAATAAATTCTGTTTGCATTATTTCCTTGTAAATTCTCCCCATCTGTAAACTTTCTTTTCCTTGTCACCAGTTTCTTGATCACATTCCTCCATATATTCATATACTGAACTAACTATTTGTCTCAACAATGCCTTTATAAATTTCATTCTTCAATCTGCATTATATTTTCTAATCTTTATCTTCCTCTAAAAAACTTCCTTTCAACTGTTCTCTCAATTAAATAATTCATGAATCCCACATCTATTAAAATGTGACCACTACCAAGTCTCTTCTTTTAGAGTGACTTTTCAAAAAACTTCTCTACACTTTTGTAATTTCCAGAATATGTTCATCTCATATTTACCATAAAATAATTTCTCTCTCCTCCTATCACTTTCATTAACAATCACAATATTTCTCCTGAAGTACTTGTTTATAATACTGATCACTGTGTTATAAATCTCTTTTGCCACATAAGGCGAGTTTTCTATAATTCCTGTACTAAGTCCTTAAGTTTACAACCAAACATATATTAATAAATGAATTATGATATATAAGTAACTAATGCCTACAAATCTGGAATAAATAAATTTCTCTAAATGAGCTCTTAAATTCATTTCCATTTTATACTCCTAACTTAAAAAAAAAAAACCATCCTAAGTTCTCTATTGTTCTTCTGGTTCATAGAAGGTGCTTGATATCATCATTGTACACAGTATGAGAGTCAAGGAAGAATAATGTGTTATTTTGACTCTTTCAGACTTAAGAAGATAAAATTTATATCACAACCACTACAAGTGACTTAACACTATTTTGGAGGATGTAACAAACCGAAGGGTGTATGAATCGACATTGTGGTATGATACTGCTGAGCTTGGGCATGTCCATGAAGATGTTTATATCAATCACAAATATCGTTGGTGTGTCTATATACTAATTACTTAAAAAATAGAAGCTTTTTTTCATAACACTGAACTTTCACAGTTAATCTTTCAAATACACATCACAGCTTTTACTAACGGCAACAATTAATAAGCAAATGTTTGTTCCATTGTGGATATACCAGAGTTGCTAAAAACAAAATGTAAACTGGCATTATGGAAACAACTACTCTAGTTGCTTCAAGAATAGATGCTGAAAAAGAAATCCTAATTTGTGTCAAAGTGTTTACCACTGGCATAAGAGTTTTAATAAGGAGGATAAGACAGTGATAGTCGAGCATGTAGCGAAAAGTGCAAATGGAAATGTAAGTTATAGCATAGAAAGTGACCTGAGAAAGATGGTAAATGGTGCAGTGGAACCCAGTTGTGAGATGGATGATTGTGGAAATTGATGTGCTGCTTGGGAAAGGTATAAGTTGTGTCATGGATGTTGTGCCTATGGACACCATTGGAAGATGTGGATTTCACTAGGCGTGACCTCCTTTCTAAGTTGTTAATTAATGGTGTACGGAAGCTCAGTTCCAGTTATGATGGTTTTGGCACTGAGCTCCTTTAGAGTATAGGCTGCTGGTGAGAGGACAAAAATAAGTGACCAAAGGGATACTGAATACAGGGAATATGGGAGAATAATTAGTGCTAAAGAAATAGTTAAAGCTGATGAAACAAATAGGTTAGGGTGGGGAAGAGTTACAACAAGGATGGCAAAGAGTAATGCTGATAACATAAAAAAAATCTGAAGGTTTGTGATGAAGGCAGTGAATTGCAGTGAATGTGGGAAGCGATTTCACGGGGAAAATGCAGTGGGGAGAGAAAAGGGACTGTAAATGACGCTGTTCAATGATATTGACCAATTTTTTAATGATGGGAAACTTTCAGAGCATGAATGAAAGATCAAGGAGATTAGAAAAATCATCAAAGAGAAGAGTGAAATAATCAGGTGTGAAATAGTAAGACATCACAAAAAAAAAAACCCAGTGAGAAATTGTGTGGAGCTAACAGAGACAGAACGGAAAGAAGGTGGGTTAGGCGGGGAGGGAAAAAAGATGGTTTGGAGCCAGCAACAGGTCATAGGACTAATAAAACAAACAGGTTGAAGGGGATATTTCAAGAATCACGTGGAAAATAGATTTGATCTGTTATGAAAGTCTGGAGGGGAAGATTTATATAATAGTGATGGAGCACACACCACACACACATTTTTACCCTTTCTTGTACCAATCTACTTTTGCACTCTATGAGTGTTAATTTTAAATTCTTCCAGCATTTTTGATCAATTATTCTTCATTTCCATTAGTAATTTATTACAATTCTCAACTCTCTTACGAATGAAAGAAAATTTTCCCAAACCCTTATGCCAGAAATCAAGTACCAGCTTTGGTCATGCTCTTCTTTTCCCTTGCATGCACTTCTCTTAATTTTCCATGCCTCATCACCAACATACGCCTTGTACACTCCCACCACTCTCTTCACCATTCTCCTGTCGTCCAATGAATCACTTTGGATATCCTTTATCATATCAGCTACTAATTGTATTCTGCGGTAATTACCAGAGACAAATACAGCAGCCCTTCTCTGCAGCCTCTTTTTTTCATATGATTTGAGTGGATGAAAAAGTGTTTTTTTTTGGCAGAAGAATTTTTAAATGGTAGAAAATCAAAAGATGAGGAAGTGAAAATGGGAGCACCACAAGGACGAATATTGGCAGGGGCATAGCTACCGTAGGGCTAGGCGGTGCAGTGCACCAGGGCCCTCACTACAGCTGAGGGGGGGCCCCCATGTGTAGCTAGGGGCCCCACAAGCACAGCTCAGAGGGCCCCTAACAGCATCTTGGCAGAGCTAAAAAAAGGTCACCCATCTGGCCTGAAGGCCCTAAATATTTTTGTTTGTTTGTTTTTTGCACCAGGGCCCTTGTCGACCTAGCTGCGCCACTGTATATTGGGTCAACAGCTATTCATTATTTTGAATAATGATTTGCAGTCAGAAGTTAGGTGATTTGCAGATACCATGAGTATATAATATAATCAAAATGGGAGAAGACAGTGAACAACTGCAGGGTAACCTGGACAAAACTTCTAATTGGGTAGGTCAACATGGCATGAAGATAAATACTAGAAAAGTCAACTTATTAGGTACACAGATAAAAAAAACTACAGGTCTCTGCAGATGGAACAGGTGATCCGTAGGCATAATATTAAAAATTTAATTCTAACTAAATTAGATATACCAAAAACATAAAATAAATTAGTAAAAATGGTTCACATAAAATTGTTACTGAAGTCTCAGAGTATAATACCATTTGCGAGCTATAAGCAAAACTTTCTAAAAGTCATGAACACTTCAACAACCAGTGAATTTTTTTTTTCTTTTCTTTTTCTGGGTACGACAGTGTTGTTACATTAATGTGTCCATAATCTAAATACATTTCCAGTCTGCATCAAAGAGGATTAAATTAATGAATGTTTGTGAGAGCATTATTGTAGGTGTAAGTCTTAATGGAGAGTGTTAAGTGCCAATAAGAAATGGTGGGTTAGGTTAATGCTATATACGAAGGTAAAAACAAAATAATAATATTTAGATCCATATAAGCAATTGGTATGTAGAACTATTTTTGACATTTACTGGTCCATTGATTGAGTAATGCTGATCTATGTATCTGAAACACACAGTGTATTTTGGCAGGATGTGTTTCGGGAAACGTTCCGTCAGACAACCTAGGAATAGTTTGGTGTACGATGGAGCCATGTGGGTATCTGTGAGAAGGGCACAAATCTAGTGATACACTTGAAAATTAAAGAGTTTTTGGAGATAATGAAATAAGCCAAGGATGTAAGAAAGGATGTACAGGGAAGGTTGTGTGGGAGATGCACATCTAGCAAGTATTCCAGGGAACTAAGACCTTGATTGTGGGGGATGTTTGTATAGAGGGAATTAACATTAAAGAAGACAAGGAAGGAGTCTGGAGGAAGAAGAGACTGGACTGTGGATAGACACTCAGGGAAGTGTGGGGGGTCTTTGATGAAGGATGATAGATTATGAACAAAGGGTAGGAGATGTTGATCCAATAAAGCTGAAATCCATTCAATGGGTGACCCCACATGTCACAAATATAGATGGCTCAGCATGAAGAAGAAGAAACATGGTGGGTGTAGGTAATTCTGAGTAGTTAGATGAGAAATGGACTGAGAAAAGAGGCTTGATAAGGGCCCATGGAAGTCAATGAAATTTCTTATTTTCTGAGATATGGAGATGGTAGGAACTATAGTGTGTGGATGGTAGGTGTTGGTATCATAAATATGCCTCTGTCTCATAGTACTGTAGTTGTACTACATCACAACTGAATTAAATTACTCTAAAATTTCTCCAATTTGCAATGATAAAATTGTAGGCATTACAATTGATAGCTAAGCAATATAAATGGTAGAGCCAATTTTAATCATTGTTTCAAATTTGTTCAAGATAATCGAGGTGTATAATGTGTATAGTCCACTGATCTGATCACAATATGGTATGATAAATACAGGAAATGGAGGAGAAATTTGAGCCATTTCCTCTTGCCTGCATGCTATAAAAACATGGTGTACAGCCGTCTGAAACTATTGCTATAGGAGTATCATCTGGAGTTTTCAGGCACAACATGAAGTTAGATCCTGGTGATTTAATGGTGAGCTTCGATGTGGTCTCTCTTTTTACTCGTGTTCCCTTGGTCGACTCCTTAGATCTGTTAAGGAGGTATTTTGATCAAAAAATGATTGATGTTTTCCACCATGTGTTGACAGCCACTTATTTTAAGTTTGAAGGAGAATATTATGAACAAGTGGACGGTGTAGTATGGGTTCGCCGTTGTCTCCTGTCATTGCTGATTTCTTCATGGAATTTTTTTAAGAAGAGGCACTAAACCACGCACCACTCCAGCCGAAGTGTTTTTATAGATATGTCGATGACACCTTTGTGATTTGGCCCCATGGCAGAAACAGTCTTGACCAATTCCTTGCGCATCTCAATTCTATCCATGAAAATATTCAGTTCACAATGGAATTGGAGGAGGACGGTTGCCTGCCGTTTCTTGATGTGCTTGTTACTAAACGTGCCGATGGTTCGCTGGGACACACTGTGTATCAGAAGCCTACCCATACTGACTTATATTTAAACGCCAACAGCTGTCATCATCCGGCACAATGAAACTCTGTACTAACTACCTTGGTACAGAGAGCACAAAGGATTTGTGACAAACATAGCCTGGCTGGTGGATTGGACTATCTCTGGAAAACGTTTTTAAATAATGGTTATAATCAGGTACAGATTACTCGTGCGTTTAAACAGAATGAAAATCAACGGAGAGATCAGATTGATACCAAGGGCCTTGCGTTTCTGCCGTTTGTGGGTGCCCTAAGTTTCAAAATAGGTAGACTGCTATCACAACATGGAGTCAAGACAATTTATAGACCACCCACTAAAATTAGTAACTTGGTCGGCAGCGTTAAAGATGACCTAGGTTTATGAACCTCTGGTGTATATTATATACCATGTGAATGTGGCCGCGGCTACATCGGACAGACGCAGTGACGCATTGTGCAGCGATGTGTAGAGCACGCCAGAAATGGGGCAAGAAGAAAACTCTGTGGTGGCCGAACATAGAGTGCAAGAGGGTCACACTTTTGAATTTGAAAAAACAACAATTTTAGCCCGGGTCAAAGATTTTTGGGCCAGCATTATTACAGAGGCTGATTTTTTAGTCAACAGGGACACTGGTTATCAACTCAGTGCGGCCTAGAACCCGGCTATTAAAATTCGCGTCGGTAACGAGGAGAAGAATGGATGACGTAATCGTGTTGTGTTGGTTTTTGTCTTCCACTGTTTCCGTAGCAGCCGCTGAATAAACAAACAGTTAATCATTGACATTTGGTTGAGAATGAAGGCAGAGAAGGGCGCCTTCGAAACGTCCCACAAATGTTACATCTTAACACGGCTGGAAGCCCAAGAAAAATATATTAATACTATTAATCTTTATTTGGTTTTTGGTGGAGTTAGCATTACAATGTACAGTACCACAGGATGAATAAGTTTATATGACCATAAGTAATTAAAAGTAGTACTATACATCGCTAATGATAAATAAATAATGAGAAGACATACTGCAGTGGAAATTTTAAAAATCTATCAATAAATGAAATAAAAAAATTATAAACCTAACATCATTAAATCCAATTAAGGTGATAGAATGGATAACCATCAAACCAAGCATATAATTCTATTTTAACCTGTCATAAAATAAATTTTAAATTCTTGAAAAATTTTGAACTCACTAGATGGATAACATTATAGTCAGAAAGACCTGTTCCTGAAAATGAGATGTAATGGGATTGTTTATTCTTGAAACATGTAATTAATGGTAGAAGTGGAAGTAGTGAAATTGCAACGGGATTCTGCCAGGAATTGTTGTCATAATACTGCAGTGGTCAAACGCATGACACCGCTAGAAACACTTTTGGAAGTAGGCCTACATTTATAATGCATTGATGTATTAATTTTTACTGTCTTTGTAATGCTACAGATGTTCTCTGTAGTTTATACAATAAATATACAATAACAGTTTCTTGCTGGTACAGGCCGTATTACAATATAATTTCTGCTTGAAAATAATACATCTTGTGATTGACTACAGCAGTATTACGATGTCATTACTGAATGGTGTTGTAGCAGAATCGCGATCTCCAATAGACCCAAATTTTTCCTGTCGACTGATTTTGGTATCTAAAACTAACTGTGCAAGCACCTAAGTACACTTAAACGTTTGCCACTTTGCATTCAATGCATTACGATTATGAGTTTGTCTTTTGTGCAAATGGAAATTATTGATGATGTGCTGATCACTGGTTAGTCTATCCTGCCACAAAGCTGTGAAAATATTTGTCATTTTGTTGTAAGTTTGAATATTAAACTTAGAACACGCAGATTAAATGCATTCCTGGTCATTCCCATTATAAAAAACTTTTTTTTGCTGTCATCAGTCTTTCGACTGGTGTGATGCAATCCTCCATCCCTTCCTATCTTGTGCTAACCTCTTCATGTCTACATATCCCTTACAACCCACGTCCTCAATTATCTGCTACATATATTCTAATCTCTGTCTTCCTCCACAGTTCTAAGGTTCAACTGTTCCCTCCACTAACAAATTAACCAATCCACCATGTTATCAAAATATGACCTACTACCCTGTCTCTTCTTTCTGTAGGCTTCTTCCACAAACTTCTTTCCTCACCCATCATTTCCAAAACTAAAAACAAAAATTACATAAAATGCTTAGCATTATATTTACATGTAAGTTGATGTAAAACAGAATACTTCTGTAGTCAATAACAAGACATATTATTTTGAAGCAGTAATTCCATTGTAATTCAGCCTGGACCAGCAAAAAACCTTTAAATGTACTTCCAAAAGAGTTTCTTGCGGTCTCATGCGTGTGATTACTGCAGTATCACAACAATTCCTGGTGGAATCGTAATCTCCAGTAATCACAAAAATTTTCAGTGGTCTCAAGGCAATAAACAATCAAAATTATCTAATTCTAGGAACAGTATTTTCGCTAAAATGAAATATGATCTTAAGTGCTGAAGGGACATTAAATTCAAACAAATTCTAAACATTCTAGAACAAGTGACACTTGTTTGATACCTTTAATTGAAGAAGAAAAAATGGAAATTGATTTGAGGCAAGTACATCGAAAAAGTGTTTTTGAGCAACAATTTTAGGCCTCACCATTCAATTTAGTTTTACATTCCAAACATAGGGAAAGTCTAAATCAGCTTTCGATAAGACAAATTCAGTCAATGCCCAAACATAAAATAGCAGTATCCATGACAACAATGCTTTAAAAACAAACAAAAACTATGGAGATCGCTATCGCTGACACAGATCTGCATTTCATGAATTATCCACTAACCTAAGAAAGATGAAATGCTATACATTTATGACGAACACAGCGAGGCGGATAATTCAAGAAGTGCCCAATTATGCTTAATTTTCTGTTCCGGTATAAAAAGAGCAACATCAACCATAGATAACATATTGTAACAGTTACTTGCTCATCTCTGCGTAACACTGTGATTACGAAGAGACATGACTGCATTGTCTCTGACATTGACGAAAGTGGGGTGTTTGTGCAATTGCTGAGTTGTGTTTGTTTTGATGTGTGAAAGTTGATAGATATGTGTGGCACATTTGTCTTCAGCCTGCATTTTAAGAAATGTGTTCCAAGCTGAAATAAAGTGTTTATAATCATATATGATCGTATTGTTTGAAGAAGTACGTCTAGTTTTGAAATTATTTCTTTCTTTTCTGTTTTTCATGTAACTAATAGGTTTACTGTGAAGTGTCTATTTTCCAGCGTATTTTTTTTTATACATTAATACTTTGGTGCATATTTGTTGCTGTTAATTTTCATTGTTGTGCCACCATTAGACAAATACTGTACTGACTTTCTACCTAATGAGCGAAAATCAAATTTTGTTGATCTAATATTATCCATTGTGGTTATGTGATTAAGGGAGAGCTGAGGCTGAATTATTTTTTACATGCAAGGGAATTACCAAAACTACATTTGTAGCTGAGATGACTTTGAGAAATGTGTGTGCAACGATCCATATCGAATTTAGCCAGTAATGCTTCATATGTGATCTGGAAATAAGCCCATAATTCATTAAATTGTTGTTATTTGTTTTCAGAAATTATCATTGAGGTTTTATATGTGCAGGCAGTGTTAACAGCTGTGAGAAAATGTTGTTAAACAGTCTGAGATAGGCCTACTGGGGACAGTGTCAAATCAAATGATTGTGTTATTGAAAATATAATGGTGCTTTTAGCAAACCATGAATTGATTCCTGACTAGTACAATAACTTCTGACTGTCATGAGATACCTGGAATCATATTTTGGGCAGATCCAAGGAGGTGCTAACACAAATTCCAAGTTTATTTTTAGTAGCAACTGAAAGCAGCCATCATCCCCAGGAACATATTTCTTCTTTTCATTGAACTGTCCATAAACAAAAACAACAGAAGTAATTTTTGGGGAGTAGTTAACATCGCGATACACTTCATGTCAATAATGTGATGCTCATGAAATTACTAATGTTAATTACAGTAATAACTAAATTTCTCACACCTTATTTTGTAACAAGAAAATTCTGGTATATGGTTCAAACTAAACACAGTCTCAACTAATATTTTCACTACAAAATGTTCACAATCATGTACACATATTAAATGTATCACATACAACATTTTGGGTAATAATAATCCATATGTCTGGATTCCTATTTCCCGTGTCACAAATTTTCACAGTTATTTTCGTCATACACTTTTGCTATGAATTGTAACTGGACTAATCCATGTGAAATAATACATTCACTGCATTGAAATGTAAACCAATTTTTTGTTGGTACTGTTTGGTGTAGTGCAAATATCAGTGACAGTCTCTTGTTGGCTGTACATTAATTGGTGACTCACTACTACATTTTACATTTAAATACATTTATTTTATGTAGTTGTAATAAATTGACACCCCCCCTCCCCCCGTGTAAAACTCACTGTATAATATTTAATGCGATGATATTTTTTTTTTTAGAAATTGTGTTGGTCAATTAGTAGATGTTCTGTATCCAAGTATTAATTTCTCACTATTGGTCCAGCACTGATAACACTTTTTATACAACAGCGTAATTTTGCTACTACATTAATAAATTCGTTAGTATTTAGGTCGCAATATAATCCTTTGACACAGTAAAACAAAACCATAGCACACAACATTACAGTTGACCTATTTTTGTGCCTTGTCACTATTAGTGTGGTCTGGCTGTATTACAATATAAACAAATCGCGAATAGGTTACTGTCCTGTGATGAGTCAAATCTTCTCTTGACCACTGTTGCTTAGTTACCTGTCATGTTGGGAGTGGTGTCAGCCTTTAACCGGTTACGAAAAGTTAACTACTAGGTCCGCATTACAATATAACTGCAGAGCCCTGTTGTATGAAATTATATTGTGTACATATTTTATTTTGTATGCATGATATTTATTTCAGTTTCAATCACGCAAAGGAATACAGGAGAGCGGAATCAAATATAAATCAATGGGTTAGGGACTAGCAAGAATAGTTTCTATGACTTTTTTCATCAAATTGAGTGTCTTTTTCAAGCCAATTTAATTATTCAGTAAAAAATTAGTTAAGTAGGCTACTGCAATATGTATGTTAATGTATAAATAAAGCACGCAGACAATAAGCTACTGACTATAATACATCATGGCCAATCACAAGTGGCCTTTAGCCATGAATAGAACTGAGCTCTGCTGAATATTGCCAACAGATATTTTGGTGCTGCCATTTGTGAGTGGTTCACCCAAAACAATAATAATAAAGTTTCTTGGTATGACTCTTCCTTTTCATAGTTACCATAAACTCATAATTCTTCTCAGCATCTCTTTGACTCTACCCAATATTTATCTGCCCAATTCCAAAATATGGTTTCCCTTAATGGTGTATTCTTTGTCCATGAAACATTCGTTACAGTTAATTAGAAACGGATATGATATTTCACCCAAAAAGAACATCTACACAATTGCAGTGTGGTTTTATTGCCAACATTCAAAATTTAAAAGTTTGTTTTTATTTGATGCTGCAGAAAAATGCATGTAATGTTCAAATTTCTACATCTACATATATACTCTGCAATTCACAAAATTGTGGGTGGCAGAGGGTGCTCAGCACCAAAGCTAATCTCTTTGCTGTGCATTCCAATCCCTAATGGTACGAGGGAAAAAAGAATTCATATAAGAATCAGTCCGGCACCTTATTTCTCTAATTTTATCTTTCCTGTCCTTCCGACTCAAATGGGTTGGTGGAAGAAGTATTTCACTACACTCAAAAGTGAAAGGGGGAGTACGCATGTTTACCAATAAGTTTAAACGAAACGTGTGTCGTCTATCTACCAGAGACTCCCAACCTAGTCTACTAATCAGTTCTGTGACGTTTTCATAAGGACTGTAGCAAGCGGTCACGAATCGAGCGGCTCTTCTCTGTACTTTCTCTATACTTTCGATCAACCCCTTACGAAATGGATCCAAAATAGCACAACAATAGTCCAAATGTGGACGCACAAGAGACTTGTACGCTATCTCCTTTGTTTGTTCATTACAATTTTTCAAGATTCGACCTATGAACCGCAGCCTATAATTTGCTCTACCTACTAACGAATTAATGTGTATGTCCCATTTCATGATATATTATTTAAAATTGTAAAAAATAAAAATATTTTATACAAAAGATGAATCGAAAATTATTTATGTCTAGATGTGTGGATACAAATGTCTCTCATTTACGTGCCTGTCAAAGTTGTTTCATTGAGTATTGTAAAAAAAAGTGAGACTCTTTGACCATAAGGCTGAACAGTAAAGGAATATCCTGTTAAACTGTAATTCAGTTCACATATTCTTTAGATGGCACTATTTACAAAAAAGTGCACATTAACACAATCAGATATATTTATATTACTGAAGTAAAGTCTCTCAAAATCTGTGTAGATGCATAAAAACTATTAAGCAAGAAATACACATCTCCTGTTATTGTTTTTTGGGGTAATATCAAGATGGGGATACCACTGCGGCCTCGCATAGTAAACACGCAGATCACGTGGTATATATGATGTATTCAGTCTGCACATACCAACACAGCAACAGCTATAGATAAGATCTGAAAATTGGATATCTGCAATATCATGCGTTATGGTTACGCTTCTCTTTGGTCGAGGCTGCATTACGACCGAAACGCATATTTATAAAATATGATTTCGTCAATCATCATTTGAGTTTATGTTGTAATGTAGCCTGGACCATACGTCAAAATGATGTCATATATACCACGTGATCTGTGTGTTTACTACGCGAGGCCGCAGTGGTATCCCCATCTTGATATTACCCATTTTTTGGTAGAAATTTGCTGACATACTTTGCATGGCAGCAAACCTTCTACAATGATTTTTGGGCAGAGGTTTTGTCTTGGTTGGAATTCAGTGTGGACTGGAATGAAAACCAACACATTTTGCTACAGCATAAAACAGTTGTAATTTATGGTTGTTGCAAATTAGATATATTCTTGTCTTTTTCATGAAAACTTGGCTGCTATGTTACATTTGTTATAATGGAAGAGGAATATACCCATGTCATATAATGAAAACTTGCCAGTCTTCTTACATTTTTAGTTGCCCTTTCATGTCAATGGTATCCGAAGGTGCTACCATTCATTTCAAAGGTGTATTTACATATGATTGTTGGTGAACACCAAACATTGGCAGATATGGTAACTTACATGAAGCTTTATGCCTGATAAATGTTGTTTTTCCCCTCTCTAGTGCACATTTTTTCCTGTAATTACATCGTCTAAGGAAGGTGTGTTCCAAACTTCACACATAGGACATTCCTTGACTGTTCAGCCTTATTGTCCTCTATAGCCAAAAGTGATATTTCTTGCAACTGTAAGACCATAATTATCATAATCGGTAATATTTTTTGTCATTAGTATACACGTGGCCTCCATTTAAAGTAGAAATTATTATTTTTTTAACTAAAGAAAACTAAAAAATTGAAGAGAGATTCTTGGGAAATTATGAAGGATCTGAGAAAGGAAAATTATATTGTACCTTACCTTGAAATTTTATATAAAATGAGTGGAGTTTTGCTGTTTACCAGAGACTGGGCCGTATTTAGGCTCTGTGGGCCCCTAGGCCATACATGTGGTGTGGGCCCCCGTGTCGGCAGTGGCCCATGTGCCTCCGGACGTGGATGCCTAAATTTTTGAAATTCGGCTCCAAAAATTTATAGGCGACCTTTTTTTTTTAGCTCTACTACTGGTCCAGGAGCAGGACCCAGGATTGTGGTGTGGGCCCCCCTCTTTGTGGTGCGGGCCCCTAGGCTACAGCCTATGTAGCCTATGCTTAAATACGGCCCTGACTGGGAAAGAGCGATAGTAGTACCAGCTCACAAAGGAAGGGTGACGAATAGGGTGGAAAATCACAGACTGATTAGTTTGACATCAGTGATATGCAACTATATCAGAAATATCTGTGAGGAAATAACTTGGTTTTAAGATCGACAAAATGGCTTTAGTCAAGGATATTCATATGAATCTCAGACCGTGGGCTATATGCAAGATATTTTGGCTAAATTGGACAAGTTGGCCAAGTTGATAGTGTGAGAAGGTAAATATGGGTGTGCCACAGGGTAGTGTATTTGGACCATTTCTGTTCATTATTCTAATGAATGATTGTGTTGATGGTTTATGTTCTGGTTGTTTGCAGATGACATGATGGTATATAATAGGATCAAAATAGGTGAAGTCTGTGAACATTTGCAGATGACACCTGGATAGACTATCTAAATGCGTGGTTCAGTGAATACAGATAATTGTCAAGAAGAGAGTCTGCTTAGTAGGCACACATAAGGTTTTTTTTATGATTGTAGGGTGGGGACAGAATTGCTTGTTGAAGGTTTAAACTGTAAATATCTTGGCATAACGTTTGATAGTAAATTCTACTGGTTAAAGCTCATTGGCAGGTGGTAGGAAAAGGTCACATAATGCTTCATTTACTGGAGAGAATGATGAGATGATGTATCAGAGAAGTGATGGAACTGGGTTACAAAACTGTGGTCAAACCGTTGCTTGAGTATGGTGGTGTAGTTTGGAACCCACATTTTGGGTATCAAATATAGGGCCTGCAAAGAAGAGCAGCTAGATTTATTTGTGGAAATTATTGTAGTACCCAATCAAAAACTGATATTATAAAGGATCTGCATTTGGAGTCATTGGAAGACAAGATGAGGATGAAGAGAGTACTGGGGATGTACAAGGCATATATTGGTGATGGGGCTTGGAAGGAAATTGCTTGAAGAATTAGGAAGATTGCATGGAAGGGAAAAGATGACCATAACCACAAGCTCGCACTCTATTTCGTGCATAACTGAGTGGCAAAATTTTCTTTTCTAGGTAAGGGTGTCAGGGATTGCAACAAATTAAAATGCTGAATAATTTACCAAAAACACTGAAGGAATTTAAAATTAAAATGTGTAAATTGCAAAAGTAGATGGGGGAGCAATTTAACACTCAAATTATATAATATAATTAAAAAATCGTCATATATATATATATATATATATATATTATTTCTATAAGGTGTTTTTTTTGTCACAAGCCATTATCTCCCTTCGTACATAATCGAAATCTATGAATGAGCTTATGGTCACCACTTTGGTCAAATCATACTTTAAGAAAGAAATTTTTCGGAATTCGACCCTTAGAGGGCAAAAATGTAAATATTTCTGAAATGATGTTTTGTTGTGTCACTATCCAGTTACCTCCCTGGATACCTAACCGAAATCGACAAATGAAGTATCATTTTAAAGGTTAAAATCTCTGCATTGCTGAAATCATATATTAAAAAAGGAATTTTTCAGAATTCGACCCTTAAAGGGCAAAAGTATCAATATTTCTGCAATGCGTTCGTGTGTCAGGAGCTATTTATCTCCCTTGATATCTATCTGATACAGATAAATGAGGTATCATTTTAAAGACTAAGGTCTCCACCATGGTCACATCATATTTTAAGAAAGAAATATTCTGGAATTCAACCTTTAATGGGCAAAAAAATCAGATTTCTAAAATGCGGTTTTCTGTGTCATTAGGAATTTATCTCCCTGGATAACTAACCAAAATTAATAAATGAAGGATAATTTTAAAGATTAAGATGTTCACTTTGGTGACATCATATATTAAGAATGGAATTTTTCGTAATTCGACCCATAAAGGGCAGAAGTGTCAATATTTCTACAATGTATTTTTATGTCATGAGCCATTTATCTCCCTTGATATCTAACCGATATAGATAAGTGGAGTGAAGGAGTCGGTACACAAATTTTTATGGGAGATGAGAAAGGTCAACACAAAGTTTGTGCATTTTTAGCATCTTGTGTCTTTTATTTGTTCACATTGATGAAAAGGGGTCTGAAAGAAAAGCATTTTGCATGAGTTCAGGCATCATAACGTACAAATTTAAATAATGTTTTGAACAATGGAAGAAATGACTGGATAAGTGGAGTAAGTCTAATGGAGAATACTTTGAAGGGAATTAAAGAATTTTATAAAACATTGAATAAACAAACACTAAAAAAGAAATTCTAGTTAATTTTTGGTACCCTCTCAGACGACGAGCGTTACATATATTGTGATACATTTTCTCTCCATTAATGTTGGTGAGCCGAACACACAAACAACTACAAAAAGTTACCATCTGTTCAGTATAGTCCCCTTTCTTAATTATCTTCTAGTGGGTTTAGTTTTACGAACTAATGGGTTTAGTTTGCAGTTTCGTTGCACAGAACAAACATTAAAAGGTATTAATGATATTAAATAAGCAGACATATTACAGTATACAAAAAATATTAAATATTACTAAATAAGAAAAGAAAGGGAAATTAACCCACCACATACCAAAGTGGACGGATGCGATGAGAGAACACTAATGCTGACAAACAACTACACAATATTTCGGCATATGCCTTGCTCACAAATAGAAAAAACGGACCATTAGGCTCGGAACGTGTGCACAACGAATGTTACCTACGTTCGTTGTGCACACGTTCCGAGCCTAATGGCCCGTTTTTCTATTTGTGAGCAAGGCATATGCCGAAATATTGTGTAGTTGTTTGTCGGCATTAGTGTTCTCTCATCGCATCCGTCCACTTTGGTATGTGGTGGGTTAATTTTCCCTTTCTTTTCTTATTTATATCGCCTAGAAGCCGCTTCCATTTTCCTTAGTTGCATCATAAATATTACTAAAAATATTTTAAAATACTACTGAACAAACAAACAAAATATTAATGACAATAAATGTGCTTGATGAGCCAACAGAACTTTAAATGTTTGGTATGTATGTAAAGATTGATGAGGATTAATAAAGAAACACAATTTATAGCAGTTTGTATATGATTTAATTAATGACCTGTTGGCAGAATAAGATTATTTGCACATTCTGGGCAGTGTCTGAAATTCACTGGATAAAAGTTCTGGAGAACAGTGTGAATACAGCAACTCTCAGATTATGGAGGATTCAAGAATCTTCTATAGCCATGTTAGCATCTCGAATGTTGAAGTTGAAATTGTTGTTAATGATGAATTAATTACAAATATCTAAGAAAGATTAAATAAATTTTGGTGACAACAATAACAAAAACAAGGATAATTCCAAACAGTTGTGGAGGCTGGCAGTTTCCATAAGCAGCTACCTCACTCTATGGTTGAAGAAGGGATGTGTTCCTGAAAATTACAATGCTCTATTTGTGTATGTGTTTTTCCACTCTTGGATGTCACAGCAATCCTCAGCTTTGGTAAAGGAGCATGCACAAACCAAGTGGCTCAGTCCAGGGGGGGGGGGGGGGGTGCTGGCTGGAAGGCTGTGCTGGGCTACGTGGGGGGAGGAGGGGTTTCTGAGCCAGGCCACGTAGCTTTCCTTTCATAACATTTTTCACAGTTAAAATGAGGAACAGAACACACAACAGCATGTGAATATTTATTTCCCTCAATTAATTATATCCTTATATAATTTACATTCATCTAACAAGAGAAAACAGTACAAAATGTCTTCTGGAATCAAAGCGGAAAAAAAGCTACATGGGGGGGGGGGGGGTAGAGGCAAAAGCCACGTAGGGCTACATGGGGGGGTGGGGGGTTTCACAGTAGGCCAAAATGGAGCTACGTGGTTTATGCACGCTCCCTAAGCAGTGGTTATTCTCCTATCCAAATGTTTAATGTGTATATATATACATTGTTAAAAATAATGGTCTCTTAAAAGTGAAACAAATTAAATATTTAGATAGACGAATAACCACAGCTTACCACAGTTGAAGGCAGTATGGCATTAAAACACGGATGATCATTTACACACATTAAGCATTTAAATTTTCAGGTGTGTGGCCCTTCATCAACAGTAAAACAAGGTAGATGGAGATTGGCATCTGACTGATAGCTCAGAGACCACTGGCCAGTGCCATAAAATGAGCGAAAATTCTAGGTGGAGATGAGTGTGGAGAGGAGGTTGAAGAGCATAAAACAGAGTATTGTAAAATTGGAAATTATACCCAAGAAACACATTATGGACAACAGAAGGATTGGCAGGGGATAGTGTACATTAATTTTTTGTATTAATATGAAGAATATAAAACGTAAAATGCATTAAAATTCTTGAAATAAACTCCCAAAATCTAGACCACCCTGTTCCTCTCACAAAACTTGAGACTTCAATATCAAAAACTATTTCACAGTCAGAGCCCTTATATCACTTCCCTTTCTTACTACGTAGGAGAGAATTGGCCTGCCAACTCATCCTGGAGACCAGATGTGTCCCGGTCCTCAATCTCTGATAATACCTGCCTTCCTCACCCTGGTATTCCCAACACTTAATTAATTTGTGTATGCATAGACCGCATTTTTTTTTTTTTTTTTTTTTGCCATTACCATTTTTAAAAGTGCAAAATAAATCTTCTCTGTTACACTTTCCCCTTTTCTTACTTTTGATTAATTTCTTTCCTGCAATTTATTTACAATAATATTACTGTTGTTTCCCTAGCGCATGAAATTGTCAAATCTATCATACATCATCCCCCCATCCTGCACCCACCTACACTTGCCCTCTACAAATTTTAACTTTAAATTATTTTAACGTTTTTGGTAAATTATTATCATTTCTCTTGGTAATCCCCGACACCCTTACCTACAAAAGAGAATCTTCCTACACCCTTGTGCCTGAAATCGAGGGCCAGCTTGTGTTATGGTAATCTTTTCCCTTCCATGCATTATTTTTCATTCTTACACCGATATCTTTCCATGCCTCATTGCCAATATATGCCTTGTACACTCCCATGATCCTCTTCACCCTCCTGTCTTCCAGTGAATCCCATTCCATCTCATTTATCATATCTGTTACTGATTGCGTTCTGTGATAATTTCCAGAAACAAATCGAGCTGCCCATTTTGCACCATCTCCAACTCCTGTATTTGATACTCAAAATGTGGGTCCCCTACTACACTACCATATTCGAGCAATGGTCTCACCAAAGTTTTGTAACCCAATTCCTTAACTTCTCTTGTACACCCCCTCATCACTCTCTCCAGCAAGTGTAGGACCTACTACAGATCAAGGCTGGAGGGCCAGATGAACAACATCATCAACTTCCAGGCCACAGGCTGGGTCTGCCTTGTGTACAAGCCTCTCTATTTTCTGCTTTCTTCCCACCACCTTTCTGTCACCACCTTGATCTAGTTCTCTCCTCTCATACATCCATCCCTTGGGCTTCCTCGGGGTCATTTACCATGCATCTTCATTTCGTGGATTTTTCTAGGAATTATCGGCTTCTCCATTCTCTTTACATATCCACATCCTCTTAGTCTGATCTGCTCTATCATTTCCTGTATCTAGGTCCTTTTTTTTATGGTGTATCTAATCATTTAATCCTTTCCATTGTATTAACACCCATTCTACCTCTTAAAAATTTCATTTTGCTTGCTTGTATCCTGCTGATGTCCCACTTCTCCATTGTCAAGGTTTCAGAACCACATGTCAGGATAGGCTCTTAGTATGAGCTGTAAATTACTCTCTTGCTTCTCTGTGACACATCCCTATTCCTTATCAGGCTACTGATGCTCCTTAAAAATGCTTCTGTCCGTTTTTCTCTTTCGCTTATCTCACCATCATTTCTTCCACTTTCCTCTATCGCACTACCCAAGTACTTGAAACTGTTTTACCTTCTTCAACTGTTCACCTGCCATCATGATTCCCCTGGTTATCCTGTTCTTCTTTCTTATTGTTACCATGTATTTGCATTTCTTGACACAAATTTCTCCTTACAATCTACCCATCTGCCACTGAAATTCCTCTTCACCATTTCCCCAGATCACCAGGTCATCCACAAAAGCCACCACCTTCATGTTTTCCTCTTCCATCCTCACTGCCAACTTCTCCATTATATCATCCATGATTTCAATGTGAAGTAGTGGTGAGAGTGCATTTCCTTGTTTTAGTCTGTTCCTTTGTTTCAGCCAATCTGTTCGACCTTCCCCTATTTTCCCTAGTATAGTTCCATCATTGTTTCTTTTTGGACTCCTCTGTTCTCCTAGGCCTTCAATACCTTACTCCTGTGTTTACAATCATAAGCTTTCTCAATATCAAGAAATCACAAAATAGATCCTTTCCATATTCATAATGTTTTTGTTGTAGCTGTCTTATCACATATCAGGTCTACTATTCATCTTCCTGATCTGAAGCTATACACTCTTCCTGTAGCTCTTTTTCCACCATGTCACGTATTCTTTTTTTTTTTCAAGGATCTTCTCATACACTTTGCCACAGTGACACATCATCATGATCCCTCTATAGTTTTTAAACTCCTTCCTGCTTCTTTTTTTGAAGATAGGTACAATTATTCCTGTCTTCAGGGGTTGCGCCCTGTTTCCATACCTTTCTCATGACATGATTAGCCACTGCTTTACTACTGCTTTTGCTGTCCTTGCCATTTCCGCACTCAATTCATCGATTGAAATTGGTAGCTGGCCTCGCATTTGGAAGGACGCTGGTTCAAACCCTGTATAGGCATCCAGATTTGGATTTTCCATAGTTTCCCCAGATCACCCCAGGCATATGCCGGGATGCTTCCTTCAAAATGCCATGGCTGAATTCCTTCTCGTTCCTCATCCCCAGTCCCAACCCGCCTCTAATGACCTCTATGCTGACAAGGTGTAGAGCCATAAGCAAAATCAATTCATCGATAATTAGTGCCTTTTCCACCCTTCCTCTTAACCAGAGCTGTTTCCACTTCTTCCCAAGTTAGATCCTTTCTTTCTCTCCTACATGGTTGTTGTCCTGCTTCTCATGTAGAACTGAATCATCCTTTGTCCAATCTGTGTTCAGCAATGCTTCAAAATGCTCCTTCCACGTCCTTTTAGTTTTTCTGTGGTGTTTGTTTCAAACCATTTTTCATCCAGCGTGTTTGTTTTCACTTTGATCCTTCCTCTTCCTTTTTACCATTCCATATTGTACTTTCTTATTGTCTTTGCTACCTCTTTCATCATCTCAGTCCATTTCTCCAGGCACGTCCTCCTTTCCTCTGTTACTATTTTCTTGGCCTCCTTTTTCTTCACATATTCATCTCACGTCTTCGGTGTTCTCTATTTGAACCTTCTCTTTCGTTCCACTGCTCGTTTTGCTCTATCATTCCACCATGCCATTTCTTTCCACACTCTAGTGTTACCAGTTCTTCAACACACTGTTTATGTTACTACAACTAATGTTCGCTGCTCATCCACTTTCCCCATTTCCACTGTGGGAATCTTACTCCTTACCATTATCATTTATTCCTCTTCATTATTCCTCTCCTTCAGTTTACATACCCTTAATCTCCTATCCTGTCTTCCAGATTTTCTCCTATCTGCCACTGTCCTTCACTTCATTACCAATAACTGGTGATCATGATCTAATGCCTCTGATGGTATTACCTTTATATCTTCTACACTTTTCTTCAATTCCCCAT
>JARYHS010012519.1:195447931-195522220 GCA_031002005.1 Vandiemenella viatica
TGGCCTCGCATTCGCTAGGTCCGCGAGTTTCGAATCACCGTAGGGCCATCGAGTTTGGGTTTTCCATCGTTCCCATAAATACACTCCAGGAGAATGTCTGGATAGTTCTTTCACAAGTCAGTGGCCGAATTCATTCCCGTCCTTTGCTCTCTCTGCCCTTTTCCGTCAATAATGTTCTCGACGTCGACGAGGCGTAAAGTCGTAAGGAAATAGTCCCTTTTGAACATTAGTCAGATTTACTTGAAGTGGTTAGCAAGCGATGGATTTCACTACGTGACTACGACATTTTTAACTACGGCCCTATGGGATCCTAAATACGATATCGTATGTACTGATGACCGACGCCACGTGTCAATTTCAGATTTCTAATGCAGCCCTGTAGCGTTAACTTGTAAACTGCACAGAAGTTCGTTTGATTGAAATCAATTTGTAAAAAGGAACATAAAATCGGCACCCCTGTCGATTTAAGGAACATGCAAGAATTTAGGCACCAGTATTCGACGCAGAAGGTATCTGTAATCGAAACACTATTCTCGTCTAAGCTAAGAGAGGCGACCATGATCACAAGCTTGCGCTCAATTTCATGCATGAGGGAGTGCGAAAATTTTCTTTTGTTTGTAAGGTGTCTGGGATTAGAACGAATTGCCAAGTGGAGTAATGAATAATTTTCCAAAAACGCTTAAGGAATTTAAAATTAAAATTTGTAAATCAGTATAGTAAATGGGGAGGAATTTACCATTTCAGTTAAAATGAATTTTTTTTAAAAATATAAAAAGTGGTAAATGGATGACTGGGGAATTGCCACCGAAGGGTTAGCTCCATCGCAATTAAACTAATAATAATAATAGGAAAGCATACGCTGATTTATTTATTCGTGATCACATTTGCATATTTATGTTAAGTAGATGCAACGAAAACTTGTATTGAACTAATAGTTGCAGTATTTCCTTATGTTGCTATTCCTCTAACAAGGTACGCGCCCCTGACTATGGTCAGCACGCGAACACGAGGACCAGCTCAGTAACCTGACAGTGTTGCCAGCTTTCTGGATCATCGTATTTCCTTAAGTTTGATATTTAATGCTGAATACAGGTGCACTATTCACTCCAGGTACTCTTTCCTATGATACATTATTTGTTAGACAGCTTCTCCGCGCTAGGGTGAATGCAACTTGTATTCTTTATATTTCTTTCACAGAAAAAAAAATCAAGAAATGATTTGTTGACAAAAATTAAGCATATCCGTAAGATAATTCGATAATGACCTGAAGTTATAAACCAGGTCTCCAGTTCTGTCTGTTGACTGCAGGTCTCAGTTTGCTGTATTTAGTCAGCAGCTGACGGCACAAAGAGTCCGTCTGACATAGGTTAAAATATGTTCTCAAATTAATAGTCGCTTAATAGACCTTATACTTGTTTACAAATCTGTTGATATATTTTTAAAGTTGTAATGATGATTATATTCCTTGGTGATATAGTTTAATAGTACGTTAATATAGCGTGTCATTAAGATTTTTGATGTCTTGCTAACTCTACTTAATTCATATAGAAAGAGAAGCAGTATTTATTAATTAAGAGGATGAATAGCATTTTGCTCATGACAGAATTTAATTTCACCCGTTCTGCCAGTTTCATTTTTTTTAACCAGTTTGCGTCACGAGTGATGTCGCATCTTTAGGGCCCTATTACACTAGGCGACTTGGCGGCGCAACCAGCCGCGGCACTGGTGTCTCTGTTGGCGACGCAACCAGGATTCTGGTGGCGCCGCCAGCCAGCCACTCGCACAACCGAGCAGTCACTTTTCTGTTATCCTCGCATTGTACGCGAATTGTGTAGCTGAATCTGTCCAGTGAACTACAGAATGTCACCTTGGAAATGACAGGAAGTGAAAGTGTAGAGAAGACAAAGGGGTAAAGCAAGAAGAATTTCTCATTTTCGTATCTTTCCCGGTAATATCAACCTTTACTAAGTACAATGATTAAAAGAAAGACGATTTAGACATTCTTAAGTAATTAAAAAACTTATTGTCGTGTGAATACAGTTTAATTGCGATGGAGCTAACATCCGGTAGCAATTTGCACATTTACAGCACTCTCTTCACCCTCCTCCTTTCCTCCAATGAGTCCCAATCCAGCTCCTGTATCATATCAGTTACTGACTGGGTCCTGCGATAATTTCCACAAACAAATCTAGCAGCTCTTCTTTGCACACCTTCCAACTCCTGTATTTGATCTCCAAAATGTGGTCCCAAACTACACCACCATATTCAACAAATGATCTCACCAAAGTTTTGTAACCCAACTCCCTAACTTCTCTGTTACATCCTCTCATCACCCTCTTCAGCAATAAAGGATTTTGTAACCGTTTTCTACCACCTGCCCAATTGAGTTTATCAAACGTTATGCAAAGATTTACACTTCATCAAGCAAATCTGACCCACTCTGTAATCATAATTAACCTTTAGATCTATTTATCATTCAGTGGCGTAGCTAGCGTGGGTGACACCCGGGGCGGATATCGATGGTGTCACCCCTTGAAAACTTAAATTCAAAATATATTTTGTAAGTGTAAAATATGATATTAATAAAACATAATTAAAAATTATTATTATTTAAAATAATAGTTAAAAAATTATAATATAACAACATTTAAAAGATATACACATAAACTAAAAACAACTGCATCCACAATCTCCTCTTTCTAGTTTTAACAGCTGCAAACTCGTAAATCACATTTTCAGAATTAACAATTGAGTTACTTCATGCTCAATAGTCAATATGACACTCTCGGTGATCGAAAGTGGTTTTAGATTAATTTTAATTTATCTGAAGATCGGGCCTCACTTGCCCGATACTGTTCCGCACCGAAAGGGTTCTTAATGCTGGCACTCACTCAATGGAAGTTTGTCCAAATGACACGGTGTCTCATACGACACTTGGCCATCACCCGGCTATCATTGGTTTGGTTTATGTTTTGAAGGTGCGGACCAGTGTCGGCCTTGGATGTGAAGAAGCGCATAGAGAGAGCTCGGAAATTTCCATTACCTTACGACCAAATGTTGTTTTCATGTTATGTTTGCTTTAAAACATCCATGTTCATCGGATGTTCGTAAAAAGTAGGAAGAGTCATAGCATCTTCGCATTAAAAAATCAAAGCTTTGCCAGAGCTGAAGATCAATTTTTAAGACCCACAAAAATTGCAGCCGAGATTTGCATTTGTAACGGGGACCTTCTACACCCGAATCGCACGCCGGAACCAGACGCCAGAAAAATCTAAGAAGTAATGAATAATATGTATTCAAACACATAAAAGTGGATTCGTGTTTTCTGATAGCAAAAAATAGATGATATAGAAAAAATGTTCATTTTATCATGTTTGCATATTTATTTTTCATTACACCTACATTCGGACTGGTGACTGAAATAACTGCGTGCGATTTGGGTACTGAATGTCCCGGTTCAAATTTTTGCGGGCCTTAAAATTGACATTTACATCTGGCAAAGCTTTTATCTGTTAATGCGAAGATTCTAGAAGCTCCGTGGTTCGAATTTCACGTTAATCTGTAGGTCTCATTTCATGTTAGGTGACTTACGATATAGGTGCACTGACATTTTCTCAATAAGAAACTCTGTGACTTGAACTTTGAGATAACTTGAAATTATTATTTTTATCATACAAAATCATTACGACCTATATTTAAATTAAAATATGATATAATCTCCTTCTTTACTAACAAAAAATAATGAGAGAATCGAAACGAACCTCAAACAAAACAAACGCGTCAATGCGAAGTGATTGACATTTATTTCTGATGGCGTTGAAACACGCGAGAATGTGTCATTCCGATGCAGTGTGGTGATGATTTGTTAATACTGTGATGGGAAACTATTTTTGTACATAAAATATCAACCAGGTTAGGTGAGTACGTGAGTAAGATAAAAAAGTATTTTTATGCACTTTCGTACCAAAACTGTGCAAAAATAAAGTACAGTATAATAAAGTAAGGTATCAGACCTACCTGCTATCCCCAACACTTATTCCCTGAAACAATCACTTGAAAACGTTGAAGGAGACTAAGGACGGTAGGAACGCGGGTGAGCTATGGAAAAGTGTGGACGCGAGGGGGCGAGCCGTCACTCAGCCGACTGTTGTTGCGGTGACGATACAGGCCAGTATTGGCAAAGTGCAGCTCGACCTTTTACACTTAGCAACTGACACACAAATTGGCGCAAATTAAAATCCACACCCAGACGGTGTTGTGATAAATGAATGAAATTTGGCCCCAAGTATCCCCGCATGAAGAGTATTAAATGGTTAAAAATTAAAAGTTTTGTATGTAATAATATGAGAATTACGGTGCTATTTATTATATAAATTTCAATTTAAAAAAAAATTGTCATGTAATATGACACTTTATTGTCTTCAAGTTTTTGTTGGCTAAGTATGCCAAGGCGAAGAGTGACAACTCTCTACACCCAAATGTCTAACTGTGAGAGAGGTCGGAGAATTGACGTGTTTTTAAAGGGTGCATCATATCGTGAAATCTCCCGAAGGATTGGCCGTAGTGCAATGTCAGTATACAGACTTGTTTACACAGTGATTGAAAGAAGGTTCTAATACTCCTAGAGCAGGCATGGGTCCATACAGATAGATAACAGCACGTGAAGACTGCCAAATGGTGTGGGTGGCTGTTGCTGGCAGATGGTTGGCTGCCGGTCAGATCCAAGCAGTAGTTACAGATAGTCACCCCCCTCCCCCACCCCGGACGATTGTAAACTAATTGCTTGAAGCTGGGTCACACTCTCTGGCCCCTGTACAACGTGTCCCATTAATCTAATTTCATTGCTAGCATCATCTAACCTGGTGTAATGCGAAACACAAATGGACATGTCAATGGCGTACATTTGTGTTTAGAGACGAGTCTCAATTCTGTCTGTGGCAAAGTGATAATGGACGACATGTTCGCAGGCGTAGTGGATAAACGGCTTACCTACTGTTATTTCAAAACGTCACGTAAGTGTAGCCATTAGTGTCATGTTTTGGCGGCAATCAGTTTCGACAGCATGACTGAGTCGGCTGTTGTTGATGGCACAATGACAGCCCACCACTATCTGGACGGGGTACTGCATCTTATTTTCATACCCTTCATGTTCACCATCCAAATCGCATTTTCCAACAAGATAATGCCCGTCCTCATACTGCGGTAATCGTCACAAATGCCTTGGAAGGAGTTTCAATCACAATTTGGACAGCACAATCCCCAATAGAGCATGTCTAGGATACTGCAAGTAGACACATTAGATCACATGGTCACACAGCACAAAAAGTTTCCTAAAATTCTACCACTCATGTATGCATGTTGTGATTTTAATTTCCGCCAGTGTAACTATAGGGAGACCATAAGATTCCTCTATAAATTTTTAAAAAAGTCGAAAGCTAGCCATTTGTTATTGAAACGTTAATATAGGCTGCATTTAAATGACTTTGCAACCTTGGTATTTGCAGGACCAAGGGATATTGAGAGGAAAGTTAACAGAAGTAGCTTGATCCAAGTAGAAGCAATTCCAGACCCAGATGGGTTCCCATTGGTGCAAACCCAGGATCTGGTTCCCACAAGTTGTGAGACCCTGGGGGATACTGTATAGTCAGAGAAGCAACTATAAGTTCCTTCATAAAAATAGAGGAATAAATAAAATATAAAAACATAATTAAATGTAATTAAAAAAACAACGGGACAGATAGTAAAAGAACATGCCTTTGCGATATCTGCCGTCTTTACATGCAGTAATTAACAAGTATTTTACCACCCGCCTAATAAATAAGTATCTACAGACTCCTAAATATGACATTGTATGTACTGAAGATTTTTGAATTTCTAGCACCGCTCTGTAGCGTATAAATAAAGATGTAAACGGCTCGAATGTTCGTTCAGTTTATGATTAAAGCTCAATTTTTGTTCAGGAACAGAAGTTCGACATCCCTGTCGATTTAAGGAACCCGCAAGAATTTAGGTACCTTTATTCGACAGAGAGGTTACCCATAATAGAAATCTTCTTCTGTAAATTTATTATAGAAAATTCTTAGAGAATCATACGCTTATTTATTTCATCGCGATCATATTTGCATATTCTCGATCAATAGAAAGCATAGCAAACTTACGTGATCCTAGAGTTAAAGTGCTTACTAATGTTACGATTTCGCTATCAAGATACGCGGTACCGACTGTTTTAAACACATGCCCTACAAAATCTGATTACCAACGACAGACGATACAATCAACGAACACTTGGACTCGTTCCGATTGACTTGAAACCTGACAGTATTGCTAGTTTAATGCAGTTTTCCGAATCATTTTATTTGCATAAATTCGAACATGATACGGTTTCATGTCGAGTATAGGTGCACTGTGACAATAGGTAGGTACACAGACCGGATAACACGAAATGTACTCAATTTATACATCACGAATTTGTTAGATGATAAATTAAAAAATTACTAGAAAATACTTCAAAGCACTTGTGAATCTTAGCTAGAAAGCTAATGGAATTCTAAATAAGCAAAACACTTTTGAAACGCTTGTTTGCCTTTTTTAAAAAAAAAAAAAAAAAAAAAAAAAAAAAAAAAAAAAAAAAAAAAAAAAAAAAAAAAAAGAAAGAAAGAAAGAAAGGAAAATCTAGCATTTTTCTTGAAATAATTTAGAGGATTTACAATTTAACTGTCTAATTACCTAGATTTTAACAATTTTAGATATATATAATACATCCTTTAATTTTAAAACTACCTCTGTTTATACAAGAAAACTTACATTATATCCACCGCCGCTTCTAACAAACCAAACAACAGTGACGAACGGCAAGCACAATGAGTTACTGTGATTGTTGGAGCTACAGAGCGATGCTCTCTTTGTTTAAGCGTGCGGTGTTGCCAATAATTATATTCTACTGTAATGAAAGAGCACAGCCCCCTGGATCGTACTTGAAATAGCGATAGATCAACTTGAAACAAATATTCAAAACATTCAAGGTAGACGTGTTTCGACACCAAAGGATAAAAGAAGTCTATCAAAACATTAAAAAAAAATTGTATCACACTAATTTGGGTTACTAGTTTTGGAAATGCGGGTGTCACCCGCAAACGGGTGACACCCGGGGCGGACCGTCCCCCACCGCCCCCCCCCCCCCTAACTACGCCACTGCTTAGATGTGATGATAACGATCTAGGCGATATTGACCTTCGGTTGACAGATGTAGCACCTGCGAAAACAGTCGAAAGTCTCTGTCCCAAATTTTGATGTGCTGTAAATGCAGCAATCATGTTGTTGATAACATGTTAGCTACGTCAGCCAGTCATTTAATGCCGTTAATACCTCGGGCACAATGAAAAAAGTTTAGCATTTGTCAATTCATCCGCTAGAAGGCATAAAATTTTTTTAAAACAATTTGAAGCTACAATGCAAGGTATCTGCGAGATGCGTTGGGTTAAGGATTGCAATCCCGCGGGATTTGCACCAATCCGGCGGGATCCAGCGGGATTGGCGCCAACAGTTTTTTAACGCATATATTTAAAACATAATTATTTAAAGCATTAATAAATTAAATAATAAACGGCTGTTAATTAAATTAATAAATCAATTTAATGTTAACTGATATAAATTAACAAGGCAAAATTTTTCGCATGTCTTAAGAATATTTCGAGGTTTTACATTTTGTTTTTAAATCTAAACCAATTTTTAAATAAATAATCAAAAATGCAAAATATTCATTCTTAGGTCATATAATGTGCCTTACAACACATCATATCAGTTTGAAAACATGGTATGCATAATGGCCAAGTTACCAGTTTTTAAATTATTATTCTAAATAAATGTTCCATAACACCGAGAAAAAGCATTATATTTCACAAAGAGAATATACTCTGTAAAATGTAGACTTGGTTCAGACAAGATCTCATAACTTTTTGTCACTGCACAAGCACGAGACTTGGCCTATTTTTACAAGAATTGTTTTTTGTGGGATTCATTGTTATGTCTTCTGATTCCTTGAGTTGATTCATTGTTATTAAAATAAACTACTCACCAAGACGTAAACTGTCAGGTATTTCAGTTTTACTTTAAGTGGCAATTTTTTAAAATAATAACAAGGAGTTGAAAGGACACATGCTATTCACTCAAAAATAATGTATTGTGGATTTGTGGCAATTGACCAAATCATTGCAAGGTACCACATTCACTAGCAGGGCCGGCGTTAGGGAGGGGTAAGCGGGGCAAAAGTACCCTGGGCCCGGGCCCCCAAAGGGGGCCCTCCAGCCAGGGTGTCTAGCTAAATAGAAATAAATTTTTTTTTCTTAAAAAAGGTGTTATTTGATTTTTTTGGATTAAAATTTTCTGACTTCATCCAAAAAATCAAAGTTTAAAGTATATATATCTCAAGGTAGGGGGGCCCGATAACATTTACCTGGGGCCCGAGAATCCTAGCGCCGGCCCTGTTCACTAGCATCAGCACTACCAACTCTAGTTCGATCTGTGTCAGAATTTTCTGTTTCTTCTTCTGTATCCTCTATATCCATAATTTCAGAAGTAGTTACATTTTCTTTTACTGGTTGTTCTTGTATTGTACGCAAAAGATTTTGAGATTGCAATTTTAAATTGTGAGCAAAGTACACACTGTGCTTAAAGACTGCGCCGATAGTTCTGTGTTACGGTCTTTTAATTTTGAATTTAAATCTATTATCTTACAAGATAGGAGCTTTTTTTTTCAATCGTTGTTTTACGCCAAGGAAACGATTCAGAATTACTGAAAATTTAATGAGTCAGTATCACTATATGCTGAGAGTTTAACAAGTATACGATTATAAGGAAAGCACAATAAGTAATAAAAAGAGGCAAAAAAAAGTAGATAAATTTTAAATTCCTAATTTTTTGAAAAGATCCGTAGGTATACAGATAAATTCGTAGGGCTGGCAGCACTAGTTCAAATAGCGATTATCAATCCTAACAACGGGAATTCCTTCTCGCGCAACCTAGCCTCTTCGGGAAGTCCCCGTTAATAAAAGAAAATTTCAGTCAATGTTGCCAATAATTTCGTATTTTTTTTTTTGCTACTAAACCAGAAAAATATAGTACTGTAGATTTAAAAATTAATATAAGTACTTAGAATAAACTCTAAAACAGTAATATTAAACGATAAATTCCTTACAAATTTGAGATTTAGTAGTTATGAAAAAAAACATGTCCCAGAAAAAAAACAAGTTTTTTTCACAGATTTTTTCGTGTTTTTTTTTCAAGCCAGAAAAAAAAAACCGTTTTTTTACAACACTAGTATCAGACGAATTGAGGTGGCGGCTAAAACAACAATAAGTCAAAGGATATTACTAAATAAATAGGTATGCAAACGTTAAAATTACGAGAACATTAGTTTCTTATCAACGAATAATCAAATTTTCTACCGCAAATTACTTTATCTGCAAACACAGAAAATTGTATAATGAAACCGTGAATAAAAGCTTTAACTGTGTTGTTCAGATAACGAGTGCGACACATAAAAAATACTTATAAAATAGTTATAAAATCGTATTAAATACACAACATAACTGAAATTATAGAAATCTACCCTCAAAGAAAAGTAAGTTTTAATGAATACGTAAAAGTGTATCTATTTACTTACAAATGACAATGGTTGACAAAAACAAACGTTTGTTCACACGAGTCAAATGCCAACTGCAAGGGTATAGACAAACAGTGAAACAGTGCAATACATCCGATAGAGACCGAGTGGGGCAGCGAGTCACGCAGACTGACACACGTTTTCGCCTCATTTTGCGGATCCTCTTAATTTTGTGCGGGATCCGCCGTACTGTCTAATGATACGGGATTGCGTGATGCCGCTTTGCTGGATTGCAATCCCTAGTTGAGACGCATGATGGCCGTCTACAATTTCATGAGACAACTTAGTGAAAATTTGTAACGCTCTGGAAAAGATTTTTACTTGGCAAGACAACGAAACTGGTAATGCTTACTGCAAATATTGTGCAATTCGGACTTTATGATATTATCTATCTGCTTGAGTAGGATTTTACGTCCGTATCTAAAAACCTCATTAGATATGTACTAATGCATGAACGCAAAAATTTAATAACTTATTAGCTGTTACCCACGACTTCGTATGCATATGTAAAAAGTTTTTTTTAACAATAATTACGGCAATAGTAATAAACATTGCAATAATAAAACTTCATTTACATCCTATAACGAAAAAGCATCTCCAATTATTTAAAGTCAAATTATTTGCTGTTTCGATATTGCTTTTATTTTGACAGTAAATTGATTGCAACAATTATTTCTGCTTTAAAATAAAAAATTAAAACTAAACTTATGTAACCCACGATCATCAAGACTTATTTTTAATTTCCAATGCTTTCTCTGACGTCATATTACTGATGTCATTATTTCAGTCACCCAATCAACTTTCCGTCATGATACAGAGAATGTATTGAAGCACATGTGAGAGATATTTCTGAGAACGTTTCAGCAAATGGAAGGAAGACACAAGTACAGTGGAGTCAAGGTGGAAAGAGATCTAGGAGATAATAAGAAAGGTGGAAGAAAAATGTATTCCAAAACAAAACAAAAAAGGGAAGTAGAGAACCTGTGTGATATAATATGGAGTTGAGGGGGTTAAAGAAGTTTGTCAGAAGAGAACGTAACAGGGTTAAGAGACAGCAGGATAGTAGGAAATATTTCAAACAACTAAACAAGGACTTAATAATAGCTTAGAAGATGGCTAAAGACGGGTTTATGAAGAGTATTGTCAGTGCAGGGTGACCATTCACTAATGCATGTAGAAATTTCTATGGCTATGTTAGAAAACTGAGAGGAAGGGAGAGTGTTGAGATGCTTATAGATAAGGATGGAGAAGAAGTTACTGAGGATATAAAAACGGCAGAGATTTTAAGTAACTGGTTTAGTGAGAGCATTAGGGACAATGAATCAGAAACGGGAGGGTCTAACTCAGAGAACGAGCTTAACAACACAATTAGAAATGAGCAGACTAGCAAATTTGAAATTCATCCTGAGAATATCATGAAGGAACTAAGAAAGGTGAAAAAACATAAAGAGGCTGGTGTCGATAATATTACTGCTGATAAAAGATAGTAGGACGTGACAGTGTACTTTATTTTGAAATATTATTTAAATTGATTCTGAATACTTCCTGCTTACCAGAGGACTGGAAAAGTGTGATAGTATTGCCGGTACATAAAGGAGGGATGAGAAATAGAGTCGAAAATTATATGCCAATCAGTTTGACACCAGTGATAACTAAATTAAACCTGTCACTTGCCATTTCTCATTTCATTTTACAGTCGGTTATTTTTATATGTACATTACATCTATTCATTTTATATATATATATATATATATATATATTTAAATTCTTCTATCTCCCTTTATTTTCAATTATAACTTTTTGAATTATGCTATACAAAGATTATATTGATTTGTTTCACTTTAATCGCTGGTCAAGCCTATTCCCCCCCTCCCCCGCCCCCTTGCCGTTAATTCTACCACTACCACACGTTTTCCACCTGTGCTTCATTCATGTGGCGGGCTCGGATGTGACCACATCTTTTCCCCTGCCATATGTCTCGCATCCCACATGACTAAGACTAAAGTCGAAATATTGTGCAATTCCTTTGTTTTTGTGTTTTTACGTGTTTCGCCCTCCTGCCTTCATCTGTGGTAAGTGACGGGTAACTGTTTATTTTCCCTATCCTATCTTATTTTAAATTAATAGAGGGATTGATATGCAACCACATCAGAAATATATGTGAGGAGCGTAAGTGTTTTTCACGTAGGTAACATGGATATAGGCAAGGTTATTCATGCGAATCTCAGTTGGTGGGATATATGCAAGATATTTCGGATGAAATGGACAAGGGAGCCTAAATTGATAGTGTGGCACTAGATCTTTCAAAGGCTTTTGACAGAGTGGGCCATAAAATGGTAGTAAATAAGGTAAAAACTATTGAAGTGGATGAGAATGTGATTTGCTGAGTAGAAGAATTTTTAAAAGGTAAAAAACAAAAAGTTAGGGAAGGGAATGCAGTACCAAAAGAAGTGGAAGTAAAAATGGGAGTGCCACAGGATAGCGTATTGGGACCATTGGTATTCATTATTCTAATGAATAATTGTGTTGATGATTTACTATCAGAAATTGGATTGTTTGCAGATGACAAAATGCTATATAAAAAGATCAAAATGGTAGAGGACTGTAAACAGCTGCAGGCTGATCTGGACAGGATATGTATTTGGGTTGGGTTTTTTTTTTTTTTTTACGTGTGGCTTTACGCCTCTTCGATGTCGAAGCTATTAGAGGCGGGATGGGACTGGTGACAAGGAACTGGAAGGAATTCGGCCATGGTATTTTGATGGAAGCGTCCCAGCATTCGCCTTGAGTGATTTGGGAAAACCCAAATCTGGATGCCCGGACGGGGATTCAAACCGGCGTCCTCCCAAAAGTGAGGCCAGAGTGTTAACAACAGTTGGGTTGGTAAACTTGGGATGAACATAAATGCAAAGAAGAATCAGCTCATTAGATACACAAATAAAAAACTAAAAGTTGATTATGATTAAAAGGTGGGTAAAAAATTGCTCGTTGAAGTCTTCAAATGTAAATATCTTAGTATTACATTTGATAACAAGCATAACTGAGCAGGACACATTGGTGAGGTAGTAGGAAAAGGTTTCAATATTCTGCACTTGTTGATAAGAGTGATGAAGGGATGTACAAGAGAAGAAAAGGAAATGGGTTACAAAACTGGTGAATATGGTAGTGTAGTATGGGACCCACATTTTGAGTATCAAATAAAGACTGAGCGTGGTGGGTGAACGGTTAACGCTCTGGCCTCGGGAGGACGCAGGTTCGAATCCCCGTCCGGGCATCCAGATTTGGGTTTTCCATGGTTTCCCCAAATCACTCCAGGTGAATGTCGGGATGCTTCCTTCAAAAAGGCCATGGCCGAATTCCTTCGCGTTCCTTGTCCCCAGTCCCATCCCGCCTCTAATGACCTTAGCCGTCGACGAGGCGTAAAGCAAAAAAGAAAAAATCCAATACAGGAGTTAGAGAGGCTGCAAAGAAGGGCTGCTAGATATGTTTTGGAAATTACTGCAGAACACAATCAGATATGTTAAAAGAGCTTCATTGAGATTCACTGGAAGACAGGAGGAGGGTGAACAGGGTCATGGGAGTGTACAAGGCGTATATTGGTGATGAGGCATGGAAAGATATTGGTGTAAGAATTAAAATTAATTCATGGAAGGGAAAATATGACCATGACCACATGCTGACACACAATTTCAGGCACAAGGGTGTAGGAAGGTTCTCTTTTTTTACATAAGTGTGTCAGGGACTGGAATAAGTTACCAAGATAAATGATGAATAATTTTATCAAAAACGTTGAAAGAATTTAAAGTTTAAATTTGTAGAAGGCAAAATAAATGTAGTTGGGTCCAGGAAAGGGTGTGTAGAGAAATTGCCAGCGGAGCGTGTGCTCCATTGCAATTAAAATTAAATTAAGAACCTTTGACATTCGAATGGTAATATTAGTGGAGTTTGTGGTTAGTTTGAAATGCAGCCTTGACAGAATAACATCTACATCTACATCTATACTCTGCAAATCACAAATACTGTGGGTGGCAGAGGGTGCTAAGCACCAATCCTAATTCTGCGCATTCCAATCCCGAACAGATCGAGGAAAGAATGAATACATAAATGAATCAGTACGGCATCTTATTTCTCTAATCTTATCCCTCCTGTCATTGCGACCTAAATAGGTTGGCGGAAGAAGTATTTCGTTGCACTCGTAACTTAAATGTTTTCGCATATTCTCCAGCAAATTCAAACGAAAACGGACCGAGCGTGGTGGTGTAACGGATAGCGTTCTGGCCTCGCATTCGGGAGGACGGCGGTTCGAATCCCCGTCCGGGCATCCAGATTTGGGTTTTCCATGGTTTCCCCAAATCACTCCAGGCGAATGCCGGGATGCTTCCTTCAAAAGGCCATGGCCGAATTCCTTCCCATTCCTTGCCCCCATCCTTTCCCGTCTCTAAAGACCACGTTGTTAAAAAGGGACGTTAAACTGTTACAAAAAAAAAAAACGACATCGTCTGTCCTCCAAACAATCCCAGCCCAACCCATGAATCAGCTCTGTGACACTTATGTAAGGACTGTAACTAGCAGTCACGAATCGAGTGGCTCTTCTCTGTACTTTCTCTAATGTGTCAATCAATCCCTTGCGATACGAATCCCAAATTCCACAACAGTATTCCAAATGCGGACGCAGTAGTGTTTTGTACGCTATTTCCTTTGTATGAGCATTACAACCTCTCACAATACGTCCTATGAATCGTAGTTTGGAATTAGCTTTTCCTACAACGGAAGTTATGTGCAAGTCCCATTTCATGTTGCTTTGTACTGTTACGCCTAGATACTTCACGCTGACACGCTTTGTTAATGTATAAAGCACGATGGATTTAGTTCTGTAATTTATACGATGTAGCATAAGGTTTTAGGATTCCTAGTTATTTTTTGATTTCGGTGGTTCCATATTGCTTTTGTCAAATAGCGCATAAGCAATTGGAACTTTATGACAATTTAAACTACAACCTAAAACATGCATTACAAAATGAAGGTTGTGAGCGTTATTTAATAACAATTCTATTTAACTAAGCAACTGCGAAAAATAAATTCCTGGATCATTGTATTCAGACCTTCCTTTCTGTTGGGCTTTGAAGTTAGCTGATATGTAATCACCATTATACTTTTTGCCGTAAGAACATTTTTCTACTCCGGACCTATTAGTTTACCAGTTGCATTAATTTTCATGCGTTTAAACGAAACACATAATTGATTATGTAATAAAGTTCTTGCTTTAATCTCTGAAAAGCTATGAATAAACGTGACAGTACCGACTATGAAGTAGGAGGTTCTTTAGTGTTCTTAAAACACGAATTAATAATGACTATTATCAAACGAACTATTTGTTTTAAGATTCTTATCATGTTTAGGATTCACTTATTCTATTTATTTTAATGTACAAAACTGAGAACTAAATAATCGACGTGAAAAAATAAAACAGAATCCAAGCACGATCGTAGTGTAATCTTTTGTCAGTGTTTTTTTAAAGCAGTGCTTATATGGAATACAGAGTGATTTGTGCGTAGGGCCTATATATCTCCTTTCTAGACATAGTTATAATTTCGTTCTCCGTTCCTCAGTAGATACAAGTCACAAGCTGTTTTCGCAGATTTTTAGCTGGAACATAAGCTCTTAAAATCTGAAAATACCATCTGAATTGCTGAAGTATTTTTTGCATGATGCCGTTTCAAACCATCAGACACATGTAGACTACTCACAGGTTTATGATAGTATAGATAAGATTTTATTAGTAACTTTTATAAATTCGTGCATTTTAAATAAAAAGCCAAATTAAAGTTTATATAGCATCAATACCGAAATATACCTTTTTGTACTTGAGCACCATTGGCAGAAGACCACCTAACTGGACCGGCACTTCTCCACATTCACAAAACCGTACTCATTCAAGTGAATAACAAGTTGAAAAGAGAATAATTGATTTTGTTATTTGATTAAAATTATTTTGACATAATGGAATAAAAATATTTTTTATTTATGTATACTGTTGTAATTTTGAAGCCTGACCTAGCTGAACCTCGACTACGTGACACCCCCCCTCTCCCCCCCCCCCCCCCCGACCCGAAGGCTGGATCCGCCCAACTATTATCAAGCAAATAATGATT
Organism: Vandiemenella viatica; assembly: GCA_031002005.1. Classification (NCBI taxonomy): domain Eukaryota; kingdom Metazoa; phylum Arthropoda; class Insecta; order Orthoptera; family Morabidae; genus Vandiemenella; species Vandiemenella viatica. Next base: position 195,463,745 of record JARYHS010012519.1, read on the forward strand.
ATTTTCGAGATCCTTACAACTTTCTCTATCATTTTCAATTAAAGTGTCATAGTTTTATTTTTAATGTCAAGTACCCTATTGTTATTTTAATGTTTTAGGAAAACATAACTAAGAAACTATTCTAATTGCAACAAAACACAGCCTACAATATGTGATGATAAATACTTAAGAACTGCAAAATTTTACCTGAATTTTAAGCATAATAATTTTACTACTGAGCTGTATAAAATTTTTGTATCAAGAATAACAAAATTTACTATTTTATAAATTATTAAATGAAAAGCTATTAAATTTGTTGACAGAACAAAGCCTGCAATAGCTATGTGATAATCAGAACTGCAACAATTGAGAATCAAACTTCTTTTTTCTTTATTTTGATTTGTTATGAAACAATGGTGCTATAAAGCAGATACATGAAACATTTTGATACGAAAATAACCGCCGCTTACAAAAGTAGAATATTGCTGCGGCGTGGAAAAAAATGTAGAGGTTGAAAATTTTGGGCTGGTAACTGGTATCCCTTATTCAGAAATAGATGAGATACCTACCTGATGTGGGCTGGCAGCTATCTGAAGGTGCAGATCTGCAAAAAGTTTGCCGGCGGCTCGTGTTGGGGCAAAAATTAAGATAGCGGGAAGTATGGATGGGAATTGAAAGGCACAAACCCGAAAACAGTGAACCCCGTCGCGGGAACAAGTAATGGATGCACGGAAGTAGTCGGCAGAAAATATTGACTAGTAGAATTTTCTTTTATATAAATTATAAAGCATTTATATACAAAACTGAACAATTTCTTTTTATATTACTCTAAGATTAGTTAATATAATATATTTTATTTTTTGTGTATATACATATTTTATATTCATATGAAAGACAATTTTACTGGTCCGTATTTTCTGCTGATTACTTTCCCACCTCCGTGAATTGTTCCTGCGATATGATTCACAATTTTCAGATTTGTGCCTTTCAACTGCCATTCATACTTTCTGCCATGTTGATTTTTCGTCAACTAGGAGCTGCCATCTGATGTTCTGCACCTTCAGTCAATCCCCAGTTTCCATCAGGCAGCTGTCACATTCTATTGTTGAAGAAGGGATATTTGCCCGAAAATTTCAATGCTAATGTGTAGGCCGACGTGTTTTTCCTTGTTTCCATGCCGCAGCAGTTTTCTACTGTGGTAAGAGCTTTCTTATTTATTTTGGCAAATATGAATGTAAACTTGTTAAATATCTTTATATCACCTAGTTTAGCTATAATATTTTGTTTTTATACTAATTACCGAGTTTTTGCTGTTGCTAAAAAGATAAATTTGACGATGAAGAAATGACAATACCTAATAACAGTAAGGTGAATTAGCAATATTATTTACAAACCTAAATATAAATAATTCCACTCATCGACATTAACACCAGCATATTGCAAGGAAACAAACGTAGCTAGATAGCAAATTAAAATTAGGATGGAGGAATATAGTGTTGCCAGCCATAGATGGTTGCAAGATTGCTGTGACACACAAGAGAGACATGAACACATGTGAAACATCATAATTATCAGGTTTATAACTTTATATGGCAAACATGAGGTTGGTATTAAGGCCCAAAGCAGGATGGTATCAACATACCAAATAAACAGGAACACACATGGGACAATGTGATTTTCTGGGATAGGCCTATTACCTCTCCATGTAAGTAATATAGTGCAAACATGCCATTGACCAATGGGTTGGCTGTAATCAACTGGTTCTTAACACCCTTCCTTTTATGGCATTCTACTACTGAGGAAAAGTTATATATCCAATAATTGCAATATTTCATGTGTCAATGCTGTCCTGCCATTAGTGGCAGATCCAGGATTTTGGTGTGGGCGGGAGGGGGAGGCTTGAGTGGATTTCGTTTGGGGGGGGGGAGGCATTGAGTGGATTTCGCTTCAGGGGGGGGGCCTTGAGCGGATTTCGCTTGGGGGGGGGGGGAGGGGCTTGAGTCAAGTAAGGATAGGCTTTACAGTCATGCCACTCTTGAAAAATCAGTAGAGCTCAAATAAAAAAAAAGTTCTCCAAATCTAAAAAATTATTAATGTGAGGGGTGTACCTAATACTTTTGGAGGGGCCATAAGCCCCATTCCCCTCCCCCCGTCCCCCCTCCTCCTGGATCCGCCACTGCCTGCCATCATCAGTGTTAAATGGTAGTTTAATTTTCCGTCCTATTTTTTATACATATATTTATATGCACATACAATACAAATTTTCAGATTCAAAATAAGATACAAGAAATCATATTTTTAAATTAATTTTTTAGTTTCCTCACAAGTAACATTTTTCCATGGACTTTAAATTATGTCTATAAACCAATATTTGTATGCATAATCTCTCATTTTTCAGACTGTTTCCATGGTTATGGATGTCAAAGGAAGCCCCCACCACATCCTTTCTATCGTACAACTTCACTCGAGTATGGCTGGTATACACCATCAATCCATACCGTGCCCACAACTTATTTTCCATCAAGCAGACAGTTCAGCAAAATCCAGGGTATAGGAGGAATGTACCGAAATTACTCCCTTAACATGTGAATTGACTAGTTTTTAGAGGCAGTGTAATTATGTAAAAAGAGTTATGTATGTTTTAAATTAGTCCATTTAACTCCTTGTTTTTATTCTTTACTTCAGCAATAACAGTGATTGTTATAGCTTAAGAAATAAATAAATTATAATAAAAAAATTGTTGTTTCCTTTTAAATATCGCTGTGCCTACCCTGACTGAAAGATATAAGGAGGAATTATTTTAAAGAGAAACAAGAATGATGTTCATTATTGGTTGAAACTTGGTGAGAAAGAATGTAAGCTGTCTAGAAAAGAAAAAAAGGTAAAATAGAGGGGTACTTGTTGTAAAAGGCAAAATGAAAATATAAAAAAATGTTACCAAAACTACAAACATAAGTATGGCGGGAATATGTTGGAGATTCCATCAGTATGTGAAAGCAACTGATAGTTATGAACTTATGCCATAAACAGGAAAATTATTTGCTGTAGAGAAAGATGTATGCTTGTGAAAAAAAAGGGAGATTCCATAAGTGAGCAGAGAGTGAAAATGTGCTAATTATATCAATTCCATTGTTCCCATATCTGCCACTTTGGACTATACACTTAAAGGGTAGGTTGGAGGACAAATTTTTTAAAAATAGTTTGCTGTTTTTTTTTTAAGCATCAGCCATTTTTTTCCTTTGCATGTTCTCCAGAGGCCAAGTTGATAGTGTAGCATTAGGTTTTTCTAAGGCATTTGACAGAGTGAACCATAAAGAGGTATTAAATAAGTTGAAATCTATTGGACTGGATGAAAAAGTTACTTTCTGCCAAGCAACGCAGTATCAAAAGAGGTGAAAATGAATATGGGAGTGCCACATATTAGTGAAGTGCGACCACTGTTGTTCATCATTCAAATGAATGATTGTATTGCTAGTTTAGAGTCAAAATTCAGGTTGTTTGCAGATGACATAATGGCATATGGGAAAAGACTCTGAAATGCTGGAGAGTGACCTGAATAGGTCAACATGCAATGAAGATTAATGCCAAGCAGAGTCAGCTATTTAGGTATACAGATAAAAAACTAAAGGTTGTTTTTGATTACATGGTGGGGACAGAATTGCTTGTTGAAGGCTTGAAGTGTAAATATCTTGGCATAAATTTTGATAATATACTCAGCTTGGTAGAACCCATTGGGCAGATGGTGCGAGAAGGTTACAAAATCCTTCATTTACTGGAGAGGGTGAGGATGTACCAGTAAAGTTAAGGAATTGGATTAGAAAACTTTGGTTAGACCAATGATTCAATAAGGTGGTGTAGTATGGATCCACATTTCGGCATCATACACAGAAGTTGGAGGGTGTGAAAAGGAGAGCAGGGTAGCTTTGTTTGTGGGACCACTCAGTAACTGATATGATGAAGGAGCTAGATTGGGAGTTATTGGAAGACAGAAGGAGGGCAAAGCGAGTGTGCGGGGTGTAAGAGCTGTATGTTGGTGATGGAATTGGAAGAATATTGGTCAAAGTATTAGGAGTAGAACATGGAAGGGAAAAGATGAGAATGGAAACAAGCTGGAACTCGATTATATACATAAGGGAATGGGAAACTTTTCTCTTGTAGGTAAGAGTGTCAGGGATTGAAATAAGTTACTTAGGGAAGTAATGAGTAATTAATCAAAAATGCTGCAGGAACATTTTAATTAAAATTTGTAAATTTCAAAAGCAGATGGGTGAAGAATTTTAATATTGAAAGTGTAGGTTCGGGGCACAACGCCAGGGACCAAAGAAGGAAATGTGCTATCGGTCTGAAATTTACTACACACATTCCTAAATGCATATTATTTCATTAAACGCTGTATGTGAAGCCATCAAGCATATGAAAAATGTGTAAAGTTGTTTCAGATATGGGTAGATGGTTACAAGTTATCAAACAATAAATGTTATTACCACACACATTATTAAATGTTGCTATTTTTCTGCGTGTTTCTTACCCTTAACTATTGGTCCAGGCTGCATTTCAACCTAATCACAACTACTATTAACAAAAATTTAAACTAACTTAAATTCTCTGTATCTAACATCATTATGGTAGCGCCATGTTTTACCCTGGAAGGTAGGCTGCCATGCAATATATCTTAGCACTGAAATCCAATGTGTCATCATGCACAGATAAATGGTAAATGTTAATGATTTTCTTTTTATTAAGTGTCAGCAATTTGCAGGTGGAAAGTAGTTTTTATCCAACAAAGAAGACTTAAGAACACGTGGAATAAATATCAGCAGCTCATAACGTGCATTTATTCCGTGATTACTTGTAACGATCTAGCCATATTTCAAACAAATTTCTACATTTTTCGTACTTTTGACGGCTTCATATACAGCGTTTTATGAAACAATATGCATTTAAGAACGTGTGTAGTAAATTACAGACCGATAACACATTCCCTTCTTGGGACACTAGCGTTGCGATCGAGCCAAAGTGTATAAGATAATAATAATAAATACTAAGAAAAGTATAATTAGATGACTATGTAAAATGCTACCAGAGCATGCGCTCCATCACAACTGAATAAATCCATTTCAAGAATTTTATATCTTTTTTTGCTGTCATCAGCTCCATCCCTTCCTGTCTTGTGCTAACCTCTTCATCTCTACATATCCCCTACAACCCATGTCTTGAATTATCTGCTTCATATATTCTAATCTCTGTCTTCCTCTACAGTTCTTACCTTCGACTGTTCTCTCCACCAGCAAATTAACCAATCCAGCATGTCTCAAAATATGACCTACCAGCCTGTCTCTTCTCTCTGTAAGCTTCTTCCACAAACTTCTTTCCTCACCCATCATTTCCAAAACTCGTTTATTTCTTACTTTGTCTGTCCACTTAATTTTCAGCATTCTTCTGTACCACCACATTTCAAATGCTTCAATTTTGCTTCTTTCCGGTATTCCTAAAGTCCATGTTTCGCTACGGTAAAGTGCTGTGCTCCACACATAGAGTTTTAAAAAGTTTTTTCTAATTCCTAGATCAATATTTGAAACTAAAAGATTTCTCTCTTTCTTGAAGGCTCTTTTTGCTAGTGCACTCTGATGTTCAATAATGCAAATACCTAAAGATGGCCAAGCGACTTAACAGTAGTTATTGAAAAATGGCAACAACAGAAAATACCTCATTGAATCATAAAGTATGATTGTATTCCAAGTTTTTTCAGTCATAAAGTTTTACCATATGTTTCTGAATGAATGGACTATTCAGTTTAAAATGAAATTCTACGAAAATCAAATTTTATGAAAGTTTTCTAGCAATTCATTTTCTCATAATCTCGATTTCGTTGCAATAATCTGTGCCGCTGGTAGCCCGTCAACAAAGGACGGGCGAGTGGTGTCAGTGTTCGGAGACGACAATGAGTGTAATAAAATAAATATTAAAAAAAGGATCGACGTCGTTAATCTCTTGATCAGATATGATCGTTTTGCGAATGTTCCCTGTATTTTACCTGTAGGGCTTAGTCTGCAAAATTTAAAGAATATCTTTTTAGTGTGAAGGGAATTATCGTGCTTTGAGACAGACACCTCCCTCATTATATACGAGACCCTTTTTTTTGCGTATAGTCACGTGTGAATCTTCACCACGTAATCCATCAGACATAAACTTGCGCTACTTCTCTATTCCTTCTTGCTTTTGTTGTATTGTTGTTCCGCTATTAGCTGTTTCCTTAGCTGAGTTAGAGTAATGCGATTCTGAAATATGTTTGCAGCTAGCATATTACCTTGCTTGCTTGCGCTTGATGACTGCCCCCTGTGTTTTACCTATGCAAATTTCATATTAACCCATCAGCTATTGCGTTTTCATACTCTTTCCAATATTGTACTCGTATATGAATTTAAAATTACCTGCAGGAACATTTCCAAATTAGCTATCCTGCTAGTCGTAAATTTTGCACTTCGCAGAGAAGTTATCACCTAATGGTAGGTCCACAGATAAGCTGAATATCCCCAAAGCTATGCTTTTATCTTGTGTACCGCGAAGTGTATTCACAACATTTCCAGTTCGCTAATCTTCAGTGGGTTCTATGGTCCAGCTAATCGTTGCGACAATCCATAAGTTATCACTGTCATATATTTGAAAGGGAAACGCTCCGATTCCGGGAATTGCAATATGCTAAAATCGGGGTGAGGCATATTTGTCTTTATTTATAACTCTACTGATCTGATTCTCATGGGACACTTCCCATTGCCATCACCTCCCAGCTTTCAAAAGCTTAGGTGGAGGTCATTGTTCTCTTTATGGAACCCAGAATTTTCTTAGTTCTTTCATCTTCTAAGCGTCAGTAATATTATTATTTCTTTTATTTTCTCTGGAGAAGTTGTAATTCACTCCGGCGTGATAAAAAATCCTAAGTAGTCTTCCTTGTGTCAGTGTTAGATTAATCCCACAAACTGAGATGAACCAGATGATCAAAGGTTTCCGAGGCAATCGATAGTTCATTGATATATTCGACTCAGAATGTCTTTATCGCTGGGCGAAGTACTTTGTTCATTGCCTCCAAAGGAATCACGCAGTCCAAATCATGGAGCAAAGACTTGTGTTCGACACAGCCACTCATCTGCGTTGAATGCAAGTCTTGCACAAGCCCAGCCACCTACCTCTGTTAACTTTAAAAATGGTTTTTCACCCGAATATTGTATTTTTTTTGTTTGTGTGTTGTTTTGTGTTGCTGCTGCCCTCCTCCCTTCAACTTTGGTGAGTGTTGGGTGTTTTTTTCCCCCTTTCATTTCTAAAATATTATTAGACAGTTGAAATGCCTGTACTATTGTATGGCTGAAATAATAATTAGACTCCACCTTGCAGAATAAAACCAACCAAAATGAAGGTTTTTACATTAATGACTGTTATAGACTAGACACAATAAGAAATGATTTAATATCACAATACCTATGAATATATTTCATAAATGATAAAATCAGCTGTGAAGAAACCATCTTCACCAGAAGATGAAATCAGAGAGTGACTTCGTTGACTTACATTAGACTGACACACTTCCCCAGTGGGAGGCCCGAGAAAATTTTATACATTTGAAAATTGATAATGAAAGACTTATAAAATTGGAAGTATCCTACAATTATTAATAAAATAATAATAATATCTATATATAAAATGCTATTCTTGGTCATAATGTACCGATGACTGTTACACTCTGATGTCGCGCTTCCTGCCTCTGCTGCCCAACCAACAACAACCGGAGATATTCCAGGTTATGCACGTTATTTAATAACAGTTCTATTTTGCTGAGCATCTACAAGCAAAAAAGCTGCCAGTACACTAAAAGAAAAGTACGTATTTTGTAAAAAATTAAATATTAATTATTACTTGCTTTTTCTTCATTTAATGTTGATTTTTCTTATACACTCTGTATAGCAATACTGTTGTTACAGTAAGCTAAGAAATATTTGTATTTCATCATTTTCATTTTCAAGATTATAAGCATTATTGACGAAAATTATTCTTAGTTAGCGAACAAACGAATTGCTAAGATACTGCGCTCAGCACTTCATTATTGACAGGCTTACAAGATATTAATATCTGATGTAGATATTTTAAGTCACTGTTATAATATACTTGAAGAAATTATTTGCCAAAACACTAAAATAAAAGTATATACTGTGTATTTACTTTTATAGCTGATGTCACTATATCCGACACATGTAAATATTTCCAGACGGTCAAATTTAGATTGCAATACAGTGAATGTATTCATACACGGGTAATAGAATCTATAAATTTTGAACAGAAATATTGATCATGTCGACTGGACCAGCATGACAACTGACACTTTTTTCACAGAGTAATTCACAATGAATTTAGCTTTATAAATAATTTTAACTGTTTTCATAGGTTCTAAGTTACTGAAGTTATAATTATATGGATGGAAGTAGTTCCGTATTTATCGTGCTGAATGAGACCTGAAGCAGGAATAAAGCCAATATTATGAGTTACAACATAAGGTTTTGGAATTCCTAATTTATTTTTAATTTCATTGGTTCCATAATTCAATTCTGACATCATTAATTAGTAGAAGTTCCATCTTTATCGCTGCGTAAAGTACAACCGAAATATGTACAAATTAAGGTAATGAGAGTTACATACCAACAATTCTATTTATTTAGTCAATCACAATCAGTTGCCAGAAAGTTCCTTTCATCCATTATTTTTGATGGGTTTAGAAGCTAGTAATAATAATAATTAATACAAAATTGGAATAGTGATAAGTTTACATGTAGGCACTTACTTGAGTTCAAAACCAGTGAGGTGCCTTAAATGGTACTAAATACCAACCATCTGTCCAACTGAATGAACAGCCATAGAGACAGTTAAAATCAGTAGCCTAGTCCTCCTATGGGTAGCCTATTAAAATTCGAACAACTTCCACTTATGTTTTCCAATTAAAGCTATCAGAGTGTTTCCAAAAATTGTAATAATTGTACCCTTGATCCTAGGCTTCCCTGTGGCTTCTACCTCTGGCTACACTCTTGAAATTAAAATACCATTATTTTTTATTTTTTTAGTATTCATACTTATAATAGATTTAATATTTTTATCCCTAATTAATTTACATTTGTCTAAATTTGTCTAATTTGTTAAGCTAAGCATGGCCCTCAGACCAAAGGTTGATTGGATGCTTCCATAGTAGGCAAACTGAGCCTGATATGAGAGATAGGATGGCCTTATCAATTAATCCTTCCAGGAATAGGATACCTACAGTTTAATGTGGGATCCGAGCCATGGAAGCATTGTTGCGCTCTTCACATTACACAGCATACTGTGCCGTAGGTGAAAGTCTGGTTAAGGGGTTTTAAAAATCCATGCTGAGACAGGAATTTGCACCAGTCTCTTTAAATCTCCAGTGAGATGCCTCAGCTGCTGAACCACCAGCCCATTCTCTAATTTGATAATTTGTCTATATTATTAACATTTGCAGGAATATTTATTTTTAACTACCATTATTTTTAAACTTTACACCATTTCCAATGATAATACTTATCAGATGCCACAATTATAGGTACAGTGAAGCAACAATACAAAATATAAGATGAATGCAAATATATATTATGTAGAATGTGACCTCAAATATGTGAGAGATCAACGCAGCATTTAATGTGTTGTATATGTGAAGCTGCAAGTAACAGATGCATGTTGCGTATGATAGTTACGTATATTGCTTGTACTATTAATTTACACTGCCATTTCTGAAAGATAGTTTTCAGTGTTTTAAATTCATTGTTGGTTGTGAAGACTTAACAATTATATATATTTTATATATAAATATATAAAATTAATTTAATTTTATAGTACAGAATTTCATGAATTATTCCTATTTATTTACTGCATACATGCCCTGAATGGATATGGAATTAAAATAATTTTTATGAATACATCTTTCCAGTAAAATCATGAAAACAAGTTTGTTTCTTTATAAAGTTTCACATTTATTACCAACTTCTGAAGCAGTATATTATTTTTATCACACATATAATTATATTCACATTTAAAATTTGATGCATTACAGATCCAATGTAGAATCTGTTTACATATATATTTTTGTCATTTTCAAAAGCATTTCCTCCTTGATTTTTTATAAAGGCATTTAAGAATGTAACTCAACTACATATAACAAAAATTTTATGATTTAAAGCATTTTTTGCATAAATATTATTAATAAAGGAACATGATTTCAAAACAAAAATAAGAGTGTATGTAAACAGTTGGAAATATACTTAATAATAAAACGAATCAAGTCTCAAAATGAATAAAAACTTCAATAAAATAAAATTATATCTCACTCTCCTTTTTCCAGTTACATGGATTCATAATATAAGGAAATAAAAGTGACTATGTATTATAGAATAGCAGGAAAAAGATGATGTCAGAGAATAACATACATTTTACTAATCTACTTTCAGAAAAGGGTATTAAAAACTAATCTATAATATGGGACATTAGCAAGATGGAAATACCAGTTAATGTTTCAATTCTGCTTCACACTGTGAGCTTAATTTTACAGTCACCAATGACTGTAATGAAATGATTAATAAATGAATTACTTGTTTAAGGGTAAGAGTAATATATTTCACATGACAATATTGTTAACATGTATCTTTCATTTATCCTTTGTAACTGTCATGATTTCATTTTCTTTCGGAACAATTAAGGCCAATGTTTTTTGTTTTTGAAAATTGAAAAGTAGTTATAATTCTGTTAGCTTCAAATATTATTTGCATCTTTAGTTACAAAATACCTGATAACTTTGAGATCTATAATAGCTAATTATTATTCTGTTCATGGATCAGTGTAAGTAATAATGATGATAGTGGTTTCAGATATACTTTAAGGGATTAATCTTGAATAAAACGTATGGCAGAGCAATTTGTTCTTCAGAATTGACAGTCTTAGAACTGCATAACTAATTGATAAACATCAAAAAGACATTTAAGAGTGATATTATGTTATAGTTTTGATATTCTGCCACAGATTATTACAACTTTTTTTTACATATTTTTTTATAATTTAAGTGTAGGTTTATTTATGATTTTTAAACTTTTATTAGTACACATGAGTAAGAAAAATAATCAAACATATAAAGTGTCATTTTCAGAACATGTATATTTAAAAAGAATAAATTCAAGTGAACCTACTGTAAACAATATATGGAAATATTTCAATTCTGGATATATTTTTTTGTTCCAAAAATTCATCTGAATAAATAAACATGAAACAAATGTTTTTTTGGAATGAAATTAGGTACTGGTAAATATGTATTAAATTCCGTTTGAATTGTGATTTATTTGTAGTCTACAACTCTTCCTATAAAGTGTGGATATCAAATTAACATTTAATATGTTACATATTGCTATTTGATTACTAACTAACTACATTTGAAGTTATCATAACAGTATTTGTCTCGACGTGATACCCACAAGAGAATGACATTATTCATTCTCAGTAACATTGTATGCAACAAAATAATTGTATCATAAGTACACTTACAGATATTAATTTTGTTAACATTTTAATAGTAAAAATAACAATTCACTCAAAGAAATATTCATTAAATACTCACACTCACTTAAATATCATGCTAATTAATAGCAATATGATATATATCACAACATAGCTTGCACAATAATGCAAATACACTCACGGCAAGTACTGTATTTAAGTCACTAACACCACTTTTATTATTGCAAATGTCTACATGTACTGAATCTATCTAGGCAGTTTAGCACTACTTACATCATAGCAACACCTTTAATATTAAACAGTACTGTTTGTTTACATCATTTGAAAACACAAGCTATTTGTATCAAAATATCAACCAGGGGATGTAAGCTATTTGGTTTAATTCTTAAAATGCTTTATTTAAAAAATTAATAACTTTGGAGAAACAATTCCATTCATAACTGAGCTAACAAATATCATAAAATATATTTATATCTAAACATTATTACAAATTAGTGTAGCTACCATCAGGGCATATCAAAGTTGTACAACTTTTTATTTTTTTAATAGTATCATTTAGACTTTAACGATAACTCTCAACATGAATAATTATGAAAAACTATGATAAAATACTTTCACCTTCGATGAATTATTTGTTATTGTAATTTCCAATATGCCTGTAAAAACCATGAGCTGCTGTAATTCACTGGAAAGTCTTATTTGATGACAGATAGTCAAGTTTTAATACGACAGATAATATAAACAGAAAAACTAAGACAAAAGAGAACATGATACAGTGAATCCGCTAATTCAAATACAGTATCTGTGTGATATGATATTGAATTCATGTAGAGTGTTTCCAGTGACAGTAAATGACAGGCAAAAATTAAACATTTTGTGATTGTTATTTGGAGAATGTTTCATGATATTTTTTGAATGGTATGAATTCTATTGAAACATTTTCATCACTCTCTTAAGAGAGAGAAATAATGTGCATTATTAGTTTAAAAAATTTCTGTCACACATTATATCTGGTGTTTTTTGTTAATATACAGTCAAAAATTTCTAGTAATTCCTGTTACTGCAGTCTTTACATAACCAATGAATTTCTTTCTGTTTCTGCAGTGGGCTAAACAAAGAACCCCAGAGGCATAAAATGGCCTGAATCAACTAATATTTATTTTAAATTTATGGTATTTTGAAAAGCTAAGAGTGAAATGGAAATTTAGTTATTACATCACCAGCTTCAAAGCAATAAAACTGTAAAAGAAATGCTAGAAGACTTTAGTTTAATCCTCTCCATTCTTCATCACTTATCCCTTGGCAACACATTTATTCAATTTTTCTTTAAAACCAATGTATGAAACTCAGTGAACTACATTTACATGTCACCAAAGATTCCAGCAAAGGTTTTCCTTAAGTTCTTCATAGTGTCCTCTGTATCCTCACCATTCTGTGTAGAGCTCTGACGGCCAAATACAGATCTTGGAGTATCTTCTTGTCGTCGACCCACACTTGGTGCACTGCTCACAGAACTCGACTGCGACGCTGTCAAACAGTGTGGGAAAGGTAAAAGTTAATAAAACTCATAGTCTTAAAATAATATTTTATTTTTCAACGATTTTACAAGCAAGGAAACATCATACATAATTGACAAATCAAGCATTTTGGAAATTGATACTGAATGTTTGAAAGTATTAAAGAGAAAATAGAAAAATTCATTTACCATAGAAATAACCAATAGCAGTTACGAATCAGTAATATTTGTAGCTCATGTGAAATAAGTATTCATAAACAAGTTATAAATCTTCCCTGCATGTAAACATTCTACAATGATTATTAAGAACTCAGCAAAAAATTGTAAATATTATAACAAAGCAGTTGTTCATTTCTTATGACTGAAACATTAAACTAAATGTGAATGACCTGATTTAGCCTGTCACTTCATAGTGTTTTCACTTTCACTGAACTGACTCTATAAATTGATACATCTATATAAATAATTATAAGAATTAACTTTTTATAAACTTTTTTGAAGCTTTTATGATTTTATTAACTTTTTAATAGTTTAAACAGAGATAAAAATAACAAGTTACCACACAAAATGTTTGAAATTTCATTAATTGACATTAATATTATTGTATATGCACTGACTTTTAAAAAAAAAACAATTATGTGATTTCTTGTAACAATGATAAAAAGTGGAATGTAATACTTATCCCTAAGTTGTATAACTTTGAATTGATTTAAGTTCCTTATTGTTTTCAGTAAGTAGAATGTATATGTTACTCTAATAGCCTATATCCAATATCTCAAACAGTGATGTTAAAATATTAATTATTTTTATTGATTCCCTTCCCTCAGAAATTATTTTAAATCCTAACAAGTATTAAGCTACAATTTGACTATATTGTTAGTGTATCAGGCATGCATGTCAGAAAGTAAAAACTGTGTACTCTAAGTTGATATCTAAATTAGGATTTGTCTTTGGATAAAAATTAATATATCTTAAAAAACAGAAGGAACGAACTCATACAAAATGTGATGGCTCATTATCATTGACACACATACAACATAAAAACAAAGGACAATATGTATACAAAGAAAAAAAAGTAAGAACACAAAGCATTGAAATTTTTGGGTGTAAACCCTTTGTTGGTAGAATATTGTATGCTGGAGATGATAATTTACCGACGGATTTCTATGTTCTGTTTGTGTCCTTATGTTTTACATATCTCTGAAACTATCTCTGTTAACCATTGATTCTCAATGTAACAAGCATATTTTGCTTCAATCGAAATCATTTAATATATTTTTTCCTGCTTCAAATAACTGTTGTGAAATTAAATATAATCTTTAGGAGAATGAAATCCTTAACTTTGAATTATAAAGCATCCTGAATACTGTTTACTGATTGTATTGTATAGGATGAAATGCTGAACATTTTACTATTGTAAAACAAGGAAAAGGTAATAGGGTTCCTATGGCTACTGCTGCTTTCTGCAGGATTGGCAGACGTAGAGCTCTGTATTCCCTTTACAACATATTTGGTACTAGAAGGGATGTGCTGGAGCCAGGTCCACACTCCTACAATTCTTTACCTTCCTACAGAGTTTTCTCCATGGTACTCATTTGATTGAAGGCTGAGTGGGCCTATTGTTATTATTGATTAATTGTGTGGAGCCCGTACCCCAGAGACAATTTCCCTATAACTACTTCTGCATATCAAAAAATTTTATTTTAAATTCTTAAGTAATTGAACTAATACAGTGAAAGAATTTGAATGTAACAATTCCACATAATACCAAATTAGATGTATGAAGATATTTTGATCAGAGTGTAAGCTCCATCAAAATTATTATTTGGTAACTGATTCTAATCTCTATTATTAAATAGCGAAAGAATTTAAAGTAGCAAAGTGGATATTATTTGAAATTTCTAACAGGGCAAAGATAAAATTTGTAGAGGGCAAATGTAGGTGGGTGCAGGATAGGGGGAAGATGGATGTGTAGGGAAATTGGCACCAGAGCCTGTGCTCTATTGCAATTAAATTAAATTAAATTAAATTAAATTAAAAAATTAATAATAATAACCAAAACTGTCCTTTTCTACACGGAAAAGGTTATAATTATAAATTTTGAATAGCAGAAATTAAATTCTTGCCATCATTTTTCAACACTATTGTTTATGATATAAGATAAATTTTCAATTAACATCACAATTGTATTATATCTTTCTGTAATGTTTAGGGTGCATTTCGAATAGAAAACTGATAAAAATGTAGTAGGATTAAACTAGCCTCCAGGTCACATCATGTATTTTATATCTGAAAGTTTCATGTTGTTGTGTACATGTGTCTATATGTTTATGTGCCAGCCTACAATTAAGTATGATGACTGTACCTTTCTCTGTCAATATTTATTTTTTTAACTGCTCACAGATGAAGGCAGCTATACCATGATGAACAAATAATCATGAAGATACTTCACAATATTTTGGGAGAAGCCTTAATCATGCTTAGAGGTGAGATATATTGTAATTGAATCAGATGTGTGCACACTGAAAGCTAATAAGTCTAGTCTCAGTGTGTAAACATCTGATCACATTACCAAACATGATTAAGGTTTATGCCAAAATATTATAAAGTAAAAAAATTGATGGTAAAGAAAACAGCAACCAGTCACATTTGCTGTTTTCTTTACCACAAATGTGACTGGTTGCTGTTTTCTTTACCATCAATTTTGATATAACAGTCACGGAGTTCCACTGATCCATAATGGATAAAATAATATTATAAAGTGTTTTGGTGTTTATTTGTTTGCTGTGGTACTGCTGTCTCCATTTGTGATAAGTGATAGGTTTAATTTCACTTTCCATACATATATACTCTGTTGTTCATACAGTAAAAAATTTAAATGACTTGATGCATGGAGATAGAAAAGAAACAAATCTGTATCAGCTTTTCACATATGATGTTATAAACATTTTGGCAAATGCTAGTATGCTTCATAATGATCATGACTAATTCACTTCCCATTATGTATTAATTTAATACTTTATTTCTTTTTATTATAATGGAGCACAAATCACAGAGACAAGTTCCTTAGACACCGGCTTTCATGGTCAATCGTTTTCCTTTTATTTTCATCTTAAAATTAATTGATTGCAATAGCTCCAGCAAACTAGTTTTTTTTCCCTTTACAAATTCTAATTTTAACTTCTATTAGTATTCCCAATAAGGTTTTCAGTATTCCAGGTAAGGTTTTCATCATTCCCATAGGTAATTTGTTCCAATTGCTGACTCCCTTGCCTACAAAAGAAAAATTTTCCACTTTTTATGCCTCATATCAAGTACCAGACTATATTAATGATCGTCCCTTCACCTCCATGTACTATTCCTATTTCTTACTTGTTTGGAATGTTATCTCATTACTCACACCAATAAATGAAGAATTTTGAAATCTGTGCATTTCATACCCCAGTTTGCCTATAATCCTACCGCATCTGTAACAAATTTACATCAAGAAGGCCTAAAATCATAATGAAACAAAGACTGAAATATATGTAGTATTTGTATTTAGAAGAAGACACTGTAGATGATCTTAAGTATATCAGACATTGATTCTGAAGAAAGTACAAAAAGAAAAATGATGTTAAGTGACAGATAAATTGAAGATTGTTCCATGTTATATAATTTGTTATTGCCTAATAAAAAAGCCAAACTATTAAAGGTTACTTCTTTCAGATAAAAAAATCAGTAAAATAAAATAGAAAGATATGAACTAACAATAATATATTATGAATATGAGAATAAAATTAGTTTGAGCAAGTATAATGTGTCAGGTAAATAAAAAGAATGACTTAAAAATTTGAAAACTGATGAAAAAAATTGATATTGGTTCTAAATGCTCCAGCTCAAACCACAATATTATTACACCATACAAAAAATAATAATGTAAAATACAAGAAATTATTATCATGGAAATTTTTCTCTCAAATTATCTAAAGATAAGTTTAAAAAAAAAAAAAAAAAAAAAAAAAAAAAAAAAAAAAAAAAAAAAAAGGTTTAAAATTTCATGGAACAGCTTTCGAAATTGTATTAAGCAAATATTAAATAAGAAAAAAATTGAGATAACAGTATGTAGGTATATTAATATGACACAGCATAAGTAAAATAGAGTCATATGAAAACAATTTTACATTTTCTTAAGAATAATAAAGATGTTACATTAGTTCCATCTTAATAAGGGAAAATAAATAATCATGGAAGCAAGATGCTGCATCAGGAGAAAAGTGAAAGGAATAGATTTCCACAGATAGTTAATCCTGCTTTTCTAAAGAAAACAGTAAATTATAAGTACTAACATTTTCAAGGAAATGAAAATAAACCCATCAGTCACCATAGAAGAAGGCCAGAGGGCTGTGGTAAACACATGAACATGAACACACTTCACAATATTTTTAACCTTAATCATGTATTGGTAAGGTCAGATCAGACCTCACCAAGTGTCTCATGTACATAAGGTTCAACTCCAAAATACCACTATACATGTATTCATCTTTTTTGTGTTCATCATTTCCAACTGCCTTCATCTTTTCATTTTTTCTTTGCCTTAAAGCAATTTTCCTACTTATTTTCGTTGTTTCATTGCCTTAAAGCATTTTCCTGCTTATTATATTGGATAGTTAAAAATTTAATTCAAATAAAGAACTGTCACATTCATAAATTAAATAGATTCAATCCTTTGTTTAAAGACTAAGACAATTAGTATCTTAAAGGGAAAACATATTTTATAAATATTAAAAAAATAAAGCAACTGGAGAATAAAGGGAGAAAATTATGAGAAAATATTACATTTTCAGCTGTTTTGACTGTTATATTTGGATAGAACTGATTACATTTAATATCCATGATGAAGTGTAATATATATAAGAAATATGAGTCATGAAATTTTTCTGAACAATAGTGCTCAAACAGAGAACTATGATTAACAGAAAATATATTTGCAACAACGAAGAGTAAGGCTCAAACATAATGACACAGCAATGAAAAGTTTTATCCTAACAAATAAACAAAATTGTAAAACAAAGCATTATTTAGCAATAAGAAAAAATATTAAGTCAAAACATAAGCAAAACAGGTGACTATAAATACAAAGTGAATATACTCATGAGAAATATACATAAATGTGATTTTTAGACTGAGCCATTTATTATGCAATGCACTACATTTCTAAAGCATAAATTGTGAGTTGTGATCCACATTTGTGTACTAGTTCTCCAAACAACTGTGAATTTCAGGGAAGATTGGATTGAAACTGGTTTGAGGTGTCAAAGTGAACAGAGAAGGAACTAGAGAGTTTAGAATTAAATTTGAGGCTGGAGGGTGCTACGATAAAAGTAGAGAATTATGAGAGACATACATCAATTAAAAAAGGGAATGAGACAAGGTTGTAGTCTGTCCTCATAATTGGTATATAGAGGAAGCAATAAAGAAGTAAAAGGAAAATCTGAATAAGTGTTCAAGGCAAAATAATCAGTATATTACAGTTTGCTAATGAAATTGTCCTATTAGCAGAACAGACTAGGATTTTGGGAAGTTTCTAAATGGCATGAAAAATATTGAAAAAAGAATTTGATCTAAATATAAATCAAACCAGGACAAAAATGATGAAATATAGCAGAAATAATAACAATAGTAGTAGATTAAATACAAAAATAGCATCAAATGAAATAGGAGAAGTAAGTGTTATTCTGTTACATAGAAAGTAAAATTACAGCTGATGGCCAAAGAAAGAATGATGTTAAAAACAGACTAGCATTAGCAAAAAGAGCCATCTTGAAAGGGAGAAATCTTTCAATTACTGATAGATGAAACTCAGAAGGAACTTCTTTAAAACTCTATGAGTGGAGCTCAGAACTTTATGGTAGTGAAGCATGGACTTTATGAATAACTGAAAGAAGGAAAATTGAAGCATCAAAATGTGGTGTAATAGAAGGATACTGAAAATTAAGTGAACAGATAAACTACAAAATTAATGTGGTTTCGAAATGACAGGTGAAGAAAGAAGTTTATGGAATATGGAAGAGTCTTACAGAAATAAGAGATAATATTGTGGGTCATATTTTAAGACATGTGGAAATGATTAATTTGTTAGTGGAGGGAACAGACAAAGGTAAGAACCATTGAGGAAGACAAAGACAATTGATGATGTAGGTTGTAAGGAGTATGTTGATGGGGTAGTGTTAGATAGGTAGAGATGGTGGATTGCAACAAACCAGTCGAGAAAGATGACAGCAAAAAAAAAAAAGTTTTAATATTTAAAACTTTCTACTGCTAAACTCATATGTAATTGATCTCAAAGGCTGCAGGAGCCAGAATAATTAGTTTTCATTCCCTTGGGATGGTGCCTTGTACTAATGTTAATGCCAAAATGTTAATTAATTAATTAATTTAATTTAATTGCAATGGAGCACAGGCTCCGGTGGCAATTACCTACACACCCATCTTCCCCCTATCCTGCACCTACCTACATTTGCCCTCTACAAATTTTAACTTTAAATTCTTTCAAAGTTATTGGTAAATAATTCATCATTTCTCTTGGTAACTCATTCCAATCCCTGACACCCTTACGTAAAAAAGAGAATGTTCCCACACCCTTGTGCCTGAAATCGAGTGCCAGCTTGTGGTCATGGTCATCTTTTCCCTTCCATGCACTACTTTTCATACCTATTGTAATATCTTTCCATGCCTCATCGCCAGTATATGCCCTGTACACTCCCATGACCCTCCTCATCCTCCTCCTGTCTTGCAATGAATCCCATTCTAGCTCCTTTATCATATCCGTCACTGATTGCATTCTGCGATAATTTCCAGAAACAAATCTAGCAGCCCTTCTTTGCACCCTCTCCAACTCCTGTATTTGATACGAAAAATGAGGGTCCCATACTACACTACCATATTCGAGCAATGGTCTGACCAAAGTTTTGTAACCCAATTCCTTGACTTCTCTCGTACATCCCCTCATCACTCTCTCCAACAAGTGCAGAACTTTGAAACCTTTTCCTACCACCTGTCCTATGTGTCCTGCCCATTTAAGTTTGTTATCAAAAGTAATTCCAAGATATTTACATTTCAAGTCTTCAGTAAGCAATTCTTTCCCCACCTTATATTCATAATTAACCTTTTGTTTTTTATTTGTGTATCTAATAAGCTGACTCTTCTTTGGATTAGTAGTAAACAAGAGAACATAGCGCCATTGGGGGATCCTGAAAACTGGACATAATTCTTTTTACTCATTTCTGAGCTCTGGATACTTTATCCCCATGACTTGAACTGAACGATAAGATTATTTCCTATGTCATTAAGTATTTCAAAAATAAAAATAAACTATTTATATGTACTGAGATCATCTATACATGAAATTGGACAGTGGTGACAATTTAAGTGTCATTATGCAATGAAAGTAAGAATGGATAGGGAAAATAATCTGTCTTACCACAGATGTATGCTGGAGGGCAAAACAAACACGGAAACAGAAAGACAAGAACACATTTTAAAATATTTCACTATTAAAACCTAATTCATGTATGAAAAATTGGACCAATTGGCAAGGAGGGGTCTGCACGCACAACAGCTTACTGCATGACTCAGCTAGTCACAAATGAGGTCATTGTGTTTTTAAAAAAATACCGCACTAAATAATTCTAAGGAAAATGTTCGATGTTATTGTATCCAATATGATAAAAGGAGTAAAAGGACATTAAGAGAAAGTATAGAAAATAATTATTTGTGTGGTGTTATAAAAATAATTATTTAAGTAAAAAAATAGAGTCTCATAATTACAGCTAGTTGCTTAACGCCTTGTCTCCTCTCTCTGTGCAAATGGGTGAATGGTTTAAATCTAAACAATTTCATTTTGGTGTGCAGGGCCGCATTTAAGCATAGGCTACATAGGCTGTAGCCTAGGGGCCCGCACCACAAAGGGGGGCCTGCATCACAAAGAGGGGGGCCCTCACCACAACCCTCGCTCGCCTGGGCAGGTAGTAGAGCTAAAAAAAAAAGGTCGCCCATAAATTTTTTAGGTCGAATATTTTGAAATTTAATCATCCAGCCACTGGCGACAGGGGGCCCGCACCACATGTATAGCCTAGGGGCTCACAGAGCCTAAATGCGGCCCTGTTGGTGTGTATGTATATACTATTGTTGTTGCCATTCTTCTTAAAGACTTTTTGATAGAACATGTAGGCTAAATAGATGTGAAGTGACTTAACACAAATTAAATTAAACAATTCCTCATCAATAACAGTTTTGGATAAACCAGCAATAGTATTCTGGAACAAAGTAGAGATAGTAAATTCAAATAAGCAGGAATATTGATGAAGAAATAATGACAGCAAGGAAAGTAGTTAATGTGTGTAAATTTCCAACATTTCAATTTAATAGACCTTAAGAATGAGAGACATTAAAATGATTCATGTTTTTTAGCAATTTTTGTAAAGCTATACACAGAATGGATAAAATCTTCAAAAAATAAAAAGACTGTTAAAATGATGGTTGCATTACACTAGCAATCATTAGACATTTTTTCTGAACAGGGGTTAAAATTTAAAGTGACAACAGAGATTTAGAACCAGGAAATCTGGGTATCTTTGCTTTAAAAATGAAAAATTAGCTTAACAATTTAATCTTGGAGAAGATGTATATCTCTAGAAAAAGCAGTATAATTGTATGGTCTTAGAATATCAAGACCATAATACATGGTCTTGATAGCATCATCTCCATCCTCAAACAACAAAATTTGGCACGTCAAAAAACTCTTCACACCAATTATCCATGAACCTGAGGTAAGTAGAAATTTTTCCTACCTGCAGCCTCAGATAGCTAGAAATCTTTCCCTCCTCTATTACTCCTCTTTTCAAATTCATCTAGCTCTATGTATCTCACATTGGTTTCCAGAAACCACAATAAATAGGCCAGCATAATTATTATTACCACCTTAATCCCTAGACTACTCAATAAATTTTCCAGAGAAAATAAAGAAAGTATTCCCATAAAAAATGATACCAGTGCATGAAACAAGTAACAGGATGTATAATAACATGTGAGTGTAATGGCGAATTTTAATGTGAAATGCAATATTATTCACAGAATGCATAATAAAAGATTTTTAAATCCTGTAAATTCACCATTTCTTCAGAATGCCGATAGAAAAATCATTAAGATTAATGTCTGAGGTAAACTTAATCTATTTAAAAAATTTATCTCATTATTATGCTAATGCTGTTGTTATTATGAATGGTAATACTTTCAGGAGAGTTCACAGTATTCCGGGCATAGGCAAGTTAAATCCTTGTACAGGTTGACAAAAATTGTAAAATAAAATTTAAAAAATTAATATAATCTTTCATGTGATTCTCAGTACTGATGTGTACAGCTTCCATTCAAAGGGGACTAAATATTTCAGAAACAAAGGGCAAGTGTACACATATGTCTTATCAACATATAATCAATAAATTGTTAGGGAAGTAAAGGATCGTAACAAAGATTTTTATGGTCAGGTATTAGGCCTAAAGCACTTAAAGTGAGGTTATATGTTCAGTGAAGAAGAGCAGTTTTTATTTTAGTATCAATATCTTTGATTAATTTCAGTAATTAACACTACTAATACAATGAGTTAGAATTCTCTCATTATCCTATTTCATAAACTTTTGAATGACTAGAAAATATATCTTTTAAAACAATATTAAATAAGACAGGATAAGAACTAGTTCCAGTCAATAGTTAACACTAGTTTTTCAGATAATCAAAATACCAGAAGGGAAAAGAAAATGGCTACAAGAACTTTCATTATTTGGAAAACAGAATGATATAAGTAATTGAAATCTATCATTGGTATCAATCCTTTATCAGTATTTAACTTGGAATTATCTGCAAAGACTGATGAGAAGGCATTGGATTATCATGTAATACAGTTATAATTATAATGATGTTAGACAGTGAAAATAAGGGAGGATATGAAAAATAAACCCATTATTTACCATAGTTGAAGGTAGGAGGACAGTGACAAACATGAAAAGATTAATACACTTTACAATGTTTCAGTACAAAACCTTATTCATGTATAAGGATTATACACATGGAAATCATGTGGCGAGTTTCAATGTTTACATAATCTGATCCCCTTGCCAAGTGTCTCGTCTTTTGACACAAATAAGTTTTTATGGTGAAATATTGTTAAGTGTATTAGTCCTTATGTTTTCATTGCTGCCCTACAGCCTTATTCTGTTGTAAGGGATTGATTTACTTCCCTTAAATTACAAAATACAGTGAGTGTTATTACCATCTGGCTGTTTCTACATTCTTTGTTCAATATCAAAATGTTCTGATTTTTTGTTTGTTAAAAAAATGTATACCACATCCTGCTGTACTAATATTTCAACTAACAATCATTCACTGTTTGATGTGACATAGGTTCTGGTTCATGTTCAGATATTATTAATCATCAAATTGACTGACAAGATATTTATCACAATAACGGTACCATTCAAATTAATTGACAGACAAGTATTTGCATTTGGCATATTTACATTATTTGGTAAATGAACACAGTAAATTGACAAGATTTTAAATCACAAATTAAAAACCTTCCTTGTGCATTTGCTTATTTAAGACAAGTGTAAAACACATCAAGAATTCTTACTAAGATTTTGACTCATTCTATACCCTCACTTCTAACCTTTCATAATCCTCATTTATGATTTCAATCCCAATCCTATTAACCAAACTCCACAGATGCATAACCCATGAGAGAAGCCTCCAAAAATGGCATAATGATTCTCCCAATCTAAATCACTGCATTCATAGATTATGGTGGCTGTTAGGCTGTTGCCTTAGACATTTCTCCAACACCTCCACATACTGATTCTACACTTTAGAGCCCACCACTTCTATCTTCCTAGAAATATGACTATTTAATTATTTATTTATATAATAATACAGTAAGTATGTTAGGAGGAACTAATTGTAAAGGAATTGACAAATGTTTGTAGTTGATGGTGCACAAAGAAAGAGATATGCTCCATGGGTGACACATAGGCAGAGACTATAGGGTCTCCAGGATTGCCTGCCGTATTGAGTTTGGCCAAGCGATGAATGGAAGGTGTTCAGGGGCTCTTTGTAGTAAGAGGAGTAAGCAGTGGGGTGAGAGAACTTCTAGAGTAGCTTGGAGGTTGAAGAATTAAATAAGAATAGAAATTATGAAATAAATTGTTGATATTATACCAAGAAACTCACTCCGAGCCTGGAGATATACTGAGACAATTTTGAAATCAAGGAAAAGGCCACTTCTAAATACTGCATGACTTATTACTTTAATTATTGGTTTGAAGTTAAGGCTCCATTGGGAATTTACTTGCATAATATTTACTTTAAACTATTTCACTGTTTAAGGAAAAATGTTCGGCACCTCACTCAATAATTTATTCCAGTTCCTGACTTCCTTACTTATAAATGGTGTGTGAATGTGGGAAACTTCAGAGTGTGCACATCTCCTAAACCTCATGGCTCATTTTCTAAATCGTGAATGTGTAAAACCAAAACATTGTATACATTTTTGTTCATCATGTATGTTTTTCACTCATCGCAGTCTTCAACTTTGGTGAGTGATAAGTCATTTTCCTTATCCTTTGTTATTTATATCACTTACAAATAAAAACTTTCTGATTCTCTTATAACTGAAAGGAACTGATAATTTATAGTCATTGATAACCCTTCCATTCCATATATGTATAATAAATACAAAGTATTTTTTTGTGATTCAAAAGTAAACGTTGTTAACAAAAATTAAAATAGACTGAAATTCTATTTTAAACATTATTCATGTTCTCCCTCTGCAGTTGAATGAGTAACAACTCTATATTTGATGAAATATTCAAACATATCTTTTTTCCTGAGTGTAATTTTAAAGAATTATAATTTCAGAACTTGTTTAATTTTTTTTAGACTTTTTTAATGCACAAGGAAGATTAATTTTACATTTTTTATCAAATACATTGGTATAAAAAGATTTATTTGCATGAGTAATTTTTGTATAAAAGTTAATACATAATAACATCAAAATAAGTTCTTAGGCAGTAACTCATATTAAATACAGCTATAATATTATTATATACATTGGAGGTACTATCTATTGGAAGAAAGTAATTTTATC
This sequence comes from Vandiemenella viatica, assembly GCA_031002005.1. NCBI lineage: Eukaryota > Metazoa > Arthropoda > Insecta > Orthoptera > Morabidae > Vandiemenella > Vandiemenella viatica. The sequence goes on from JARYHS010012519.1 coordinate 195,488,971, forward strand.
AGTCTTACAAGAATTAAAGTTTTAAAACCATGTTATAGATATTTTACTTGATTTTCAATTATAATTTCATCAAACATACAAATTTGTTCCTAAATTGTTATCTACAGAACATCACTGTTTCAAGAACTATACAATATGGTTGATAAGAAATCTTGTAAAGATCTCCTTTTTTTAAAAATCTTTTTGGCTTTTTTGTCTTCAGGTTTCAATAGATATATATTCAAACTTTGAATACAGCTTTTATATATTTTGAGTTTTAAAATATTTTAAAACTGAATTTACTTTCATTTATAACTAAATAATTACAGTTAAAAAGCAATGTCCACAGATAATTGATAATACTATGATCATACAAATTATTGTTTTTATGTCTTAAATAATGATTTTTCCATTCTAACAACAATAAATAAACAATTATTTTTATATGATAAAGAAAGATAAGTAAGTCCATCACTTACCAAAGTTGAAGGAAGGAGGGCTGCAGTGATGGAAAAACTTTACTGAAAAACAATATTTAATGCTGTGCACTTTCTCATGAAAATAGAAACTCATGGTTAAGCACATATGAGTGCCCACTGTCAATCTACCCATATGAATATTTGTGGCTTGTATGATTGCAGGCACTTGCGTGAGGCTAGACATTTGTTTCTATTGGAATAAATATAGACATATCCTGTAATATTGTGTTTTCTATCACTGTAACCCTTCTGCCTTAAGTTTTTTAAAGTGATGAATCTACTTTATTTTTCCTTTCCATCTTAATATCATCTCACAGCATTTCTTCCTGCTTCACAGTTGTGAATAATTTGTTTGTTACAAAACTGGTGATTTTATTTGTATTTCAAAATGAATCATTTATTATGATAGGCAGGAATAATAGAGGATTCTCTTAAGTGTGTTGTCTCTTTTACTTTGTGCTAAAACAGTAATCCTGAAAGAAATTTGGTTATTAGTAACCATACTGTCTTTATCCTTGTTTTAATTAAAAATAAATAATTTAGGCCACTTGGTGTGATAGTCTTTTAATTAACACATAAATAATTTAAAAAATGAAAGGTTTATGAATTAAAATTTAATTAACAACCTACAGAACTGAGTTAGAAACCCAGCAATGAACAAGAATTCCACTGGATTGTCCATTGAGTAATTGAAAATAGAACAGTAAGTAGAAATGAAGAGTTTATGTATACTAAACATGGTGAAATTCAGTTTTATAAAGTCCCTTATGCGGAATATGAATGATGTGCTGGTCCTGGACTTTCGTTCAGATACTTAACATGAAATTTGATCAAGATAAATAATCTCTGTGCACGATAGACAATTATCCACTAATCACACTTACATATGAATGATCATCAGATATACAGTGAACAGCAGGGTTATGAAAAATGTTTGTGTTAGACAATTACTAAAGTTATTACCAGAAAAATGATTGTTCAGAATTAATTCCATGCATTTTTGTCACCATTAGGTAAAATAATTACTGAAATAATAAAAAATATCTTATGAAATGTTCGCAAATAAAGTTTTTCAGTTAGTACCCCACTGAAAATACCTTCTTACAATTGTTATTTGAAAGTACTGGTACAATGAGATTGTCATACTTTGTAGCAAGGTCATAGATAGCTAGTTAAATATTTATGATATATCTTAATTCACTTATTTTCTGATATAAGGTGTTCATTTATGTACAAGCATGAATTTTTACATAATATACTCTATTCTATAAATTCTTTTTACAGAGGAAGAACCTGATTATATTGTATAAATACTACTGTAACATTTAATATATGCTATTACTACTACACAGTATTCTTATACAGAGGCTCACATTTTAAAGTTATTGACATGAAGGCAGGTAAAAAACCTAAAACTAGGAATTTATTTAAAAAAAAAAATTGCATCACAGATTTCACACTTAATGATATAGAAATAATTTTAGAATAAATTGGATAAAAATGATTTAGTGCCTTTATTTCTCATACATAAATATTAATAAAAACTATTTAATCTATATTTTCATATAGATTATAATATTACTAAGGCAGCCCTGAGAGCTGTTGCATTATAACTGTAGAATTGGTGTTTTCAAATTATATATGATGATATAAATCTTTCTTATCAATTGAGCTGTGAAATGACAGATATAGCAACAATCAGGTACACATTACATATATTAATTTCTAAATGATATAAAAGCACCCACTACCACTAAATGAAATGGAATTGTAGTTTTCTTGTAAGAAAATGATAACTTTTTAGTAACATTAACTTACATTTGTTTCATTTATTAATACTGATATGCATGCTGTATTATATAGTTTTAGACTTACTTCTAACACCAATTAATTGGAGATTACTGTAGGTTTATGAAATATTGACAGAAACTTAATGTTTATAATTCTTCTTGTCTTTCATCAGACTTAACACTTTGGCAGCCTTTAGAACATTATGTAGTAATAGTAAGATTTTATACTTATTTTCTTGTTATTAAGAGACATTTAAGAATACATTACTATTACAGTTCCATTTACACGAAAATAAAAACAACTAATTATGCCTAATGAAGGATATTGTCTTTACTGCAGTATGCTGTTGTTGTTGTTGTTTTAGGGTGCTTCGACAGTGGGGTCATTAGTGCCCTAGTATGCTGTCAAGGGCTAAACAGTTTCCTGCAGTACTAATATTGGCAATAGCATATCTTTAAATACTTAAAAACATCTAAATCTGAAAAATATCCTGGGATATAAAATTCTTCAAACTTTTGGAAAAAGATGATATGACAAGCACTTTATTTGCTTATATCCCATTCAATAACAAAATATTTATCACTTTTTTTTAATTTTAGTGCAAGACAATCTAAATATTACATCATTAACCTTTATAGAACTGATGAATCATATATAAATATTTAAGGGTTTCAGATCCTGTTTTGAGGACAGAATTTAACAAAGCTCTGAATGACTTGAAAGCAAATAAGGCAGTTGGAATTGATGAGATCCCTGCAGAACTTCTTAAATCTCTAGGAGAGGAAGGAATCGAAAGATTATTCAAGCTGATATCAAAAATTTATGAAACAGGAGAAATTCCAACTGATTTTAATAAAAATATCATCTTCACACTTCCAAAGAAAGCACAAGCCGACAAATGTGAGAATTATCGCACCATTAGTCTAACATCACATGCTTCAAAATTACTGACCAGAATAATATACAGAAGGATGGAAAAGGTAGTGGAAGAGATAGTAGATGAAGATTAGTTTGGGTTTAGGAAAAATCGTGGTACCAGGGAAGCAATTCTGTCTTTAAGATTAATACTTGAAGGGCGGATCAAGAAAAACAAAGATACTTTTATGGCATTTGTTGATTTAGAAAAAGCTTTTGATAATGTTAGGTGGGACAAGATGTTCAAAATTTTAAAGAAGTCAGGTTTAAAGTATCGAGATAGATGAATACTCTATAAACTATATAAGAATCAAGTGGCTGTAATAAAAGTAGAGAATCACGAGAGACATGCATCAGTTAAAAAGGGTGTGAGACAAGGTTGTAGTCTATCCCCGTTAATATTTAACTTGTATGTAGAAGAAGCAATGAAGAAAGCCAAAGAAAAATTTCCATGTGGCATAAGTTTTCAGGGAGAAAAAATCAGTATGCTACGATTTGCTGACGACCTTGTCTTATTAGCAGAGAGGGCTGAGGATATTGAGAAGTTATTGAATGGCATGAACAAAATACTGAAGGAAGATTTTGGACTGAATATAAATCAAAGTAAAAGAAAAGTGATGAAATGTAGCAGAAATGATACCAATCCTAGCAGATTAAATATAAAAATAGGATCTGATGCAATAGGAGAAGTGAGTGAGTTCTGTTACTTGGGAAGCAAAATTACAACCGATGGCCGAAGCAGGAATGATGTTAAAAGCAGAATAGCACTAGCAAAAAGAGCCTTCATGAAAAAGAGAAACCTTTTAGTTTCAAATATTGATCTAGGAATTAGAAAGAACTTCTTAAAACTCTATGTGTGGAGCACAGCAGTTTACGGTAGCGAAACATGGACTTTAGGAATACCGGAAAGAAAGAAACTTGAAGCATTTGAAATGTGGTGCTACAGAAGAATGCTGAAAATTAGGTGGACAGACAAAGTAAGAAGCTTACAGGAAGAAGAGACAGGCTGGTAGGTCATATTTTGAGACATGCTGGATTGGTTAATTTGTTAGTGGAGGGAACAGTCGAAGGTAAGAACTGTAGAGGTAGACAGAGATTAGAATATATGAAGCAGATAATTGAGGACGTGGGTTGTAAGGGGTATGTAGAAATGAAGAGGTTAGCACAGGATAGGAAGGGATGGAGGATTGCATCAAACCAGTCTAAAGACTGACGACAGGAAAAAAAAAAAAAAAAAAAAAATTATCAGCAGAGTTCCATAGTGTTATACCTTCCCTCTCAATGTCATTAACATCCAACATCCGAGCTTATATTATGTCACAAGAGTTGCAATGAAAGTAATGAAATACACACGCAAAGACTTGGAATTATTCTAGAACAATCTTTCATCATTATATCAACTGCAAACATAAAATTGCAACAACAAATCATATGTTAACCAAAATGCTCTCTTTACTAGTGGAATGGAGAGGGATATTGAGTATGGTAGATCAAGAATGGAAATGCCTATTTCAGTAAAAAGTTCTTGAAATTCTAGCAGCATAAATCTGGATACAAATGATGTTTTGACTGACATTATCATTGTGATCTTCCTCAAATGGTGACTACAGGAGCAGTACATAGCAGTATTGTTACTTTGTATGTTCATAGGAGGTACATTTCAATGCACAGTACAATATGATGTTATTAATATTATGAAAAGATTCAGGAGCAGAATGTTGAAGGGAAAAGAGAACCATTACCATAAAATAGCACTTAATTACATTTATATGGGAAAAGGGAGGTTTTGCTTTATAAGTAGGCGATTTAGGGATTGGGATAAGATGTCTATGGAGGTGATGAATACTGTACCTGACACATCATAATGTGCTGTGAACCCTAAGTAGGGACATTGGCACTGGATATAAGCTCTAGGAGAGGTTCTTAGAAGATGAAAGATTCCTTCACTTCTAATATCTAGGGAATTGACTGTATAAAAATGCAGCCTGACATCAAGACTCAATATGAGGATTAGATCTATTAAAATCATAATCTATACTAGCAGTTACTGGGATGAGTTCTTAAAAGAACTTTTGAAATCTACCTGAAGATGAATAATTGGTTACAATAGACTGCTGTGAGGTGATATTTACCGGTATGTGGAAATGAAAGATGACTTATACCCAGCACTCACCAAAGTTGAAGGAGGAGGGCAGTGGCAGTTCTATCATTACCGTGGTGCCAAAATCTAATGATAAATTCTTGTAGAACTTGACGAAATAAATCGAAAATAAAGATTTTTTTTTTTTTTTTGATATCTCGCTTGGTTTTCGAGATATAGCATGTTAAAAATCAGTCATAGATATATAGTTCATTGTGCTTTTGGTGATTTTTGTCTGGTCCAGGCCGTATTTCAACCTAGCAACAATCACTAGGAAGAAAATAAAACACCTATAGTGCATTTCCATCATGTCAATATGGTGGTTTTGGTGACTTTTTTTCTGGTCCAGGCCGGACCTCACTCCAACCTCCTCAATTTTGAGATATGATATCTCAAACTAAGTGAGATATCAAAAATCTTTATTCTTTATTTTCCATTTGTCTTGTCAAGTTACATACGAATTCATTTGGCTATTGCAAAATTTTTCTTATGGTCCAGGCCATACTTCAACCTAACTACGTCAATTTTGAGATATGATATCTCGAGAACTAAGCGAGATATCAAAAAATTTTATTCTTTACTTTCAATTTGTATTGTCGAGTTCTTTATGAATCAGTCATCAGATTGTGGCGCCACGGTAATGATAGAATCCCCAGGACAGCAGCAACACAAAATAATATACGAACACAAAACACACAATACTTTGGGTTTAACCCTTTATCATGTGGAAAGAATCCTGCCCACCACACCACATGTCACCTTAAGCAGACCATCTAACCTAAAAGGTATACTTGCACACAAATATAAACCCTGTGATGCTTCTCAACTGCCTTTCAGATCCTTGCCATATAACAGGCACCGAAGTAAAATGTGCTGTATGCATCCTCCTACCACAACCTCTTGCAACCCTACTACTGGTGAAAACTACCCTACCATAAGCCATGCCACTTGTACCACAACCCATCTCATATACCAGCTTACCTGCCTCCACTGCCAAAGTTCCTACAAAGGCATTACATCAAACTCATTATCCACTATAATGAATGGTCACAAACAGTTTACTCCCAAAACCTAGACCTCCCTGTTGCTCACCATGCAAGCACTCAATACCAGCAACTTCAACAACTGCTTTAGTCAGAGCCATTAGAGTACTTCCAGATAGCACTTCCCAATCTGAACTCCACAAATGGGAATTGGCCCTACCAACATATCCTGCATTCCAGACACCCCCCAGGCCTCAATTTCAGGTAATACCTTCCATCCTCACACTGATATACCCATCACTGGCCAGTACAATAGATTCATATATATGCCCTATTTCAATTTTTTAAATTATTTTTTAATATCATCATTATCTCTGCTTTTAAATGTCCCATTTTTCTTGTGATTAATAGTTGCAATTATATTATCATTGCTACACCCAGGGCCGGCGTTAGGGGGGGTTAAGCGGGTCAAATGTACCCGGGCCCGCCGGCTAATTGGGGCCCCCGATCACCGGCTGTAGGGGCCCCCAGGAAAGAAGCGAAGTTCCGCCCATTAACGGTCAATCAGTACGTAGAGCTAAAAAAAAAAGGTCACCCATCTTACCCCGGGCCCGAAATTCCCAACGCCGGCCCTGGCTACACCCACCATCTCCGATGGTCTATTTCATTCTGTACAAGCTCAGCTACATGAATCTTTCCATGTGATAAAGGGTAAACCATAAAATATTGTGTTTATATTATTTAGTGTCGCTGCTGCCCTCCTCCTTTCAACTTTGGTGAGTGTTGGGTATAATTTATCTTTCCTTTCCACATGAAAATGAATAATTTTTAACAAAAAATACAGTTAGCAGGTAAATGACTTTTGGGAATTATTGATAGTAGGAAAGTTCAATGTTCAAGTGGTATCAAATTGCTAGTACTGCCAAACACTTCACATGATGATATGCTGTAGTATGACTCTACAGATGGTATGGAGAACTCCACTAGTTAGTTCCTTTGCATTTGAGAAATATCATGTTGATTATGTTGTCTGGAACATCATTTATTTCATGAAATAGTCAGCTAGAATTCTAACAATGTTTTTTCACCAAGCATTGTTAGTGTGGGAAACTCTGTTCAGATTCAAAAACCTACATTCATGACATATTACTCTTTCTCTCTCATTTCCTTTAATGACATAGGAATGTATTCAGGTCTGCCTAGGAATCTGAAAAATTAGCATTTAAACTCTTATCATTACAGATATTACCAAACACTAGCTGATTTTATATGTTTTGTACAACAGGTGACATTTTGCAATTTTGGTAGGAAATATTTGAATACTGACCAGTTAACTACATAGTGAATTAAGTTTTTAAATAATACTTCCTACAGGAAACAGTCATTTCATAAAAAAAACTCTCGCTGAAAATACATTTGAATGGTTTCATGATGTCAAAAAAAAAAAAAAGAATATATATTTATTAACTATTGTGTAAGTCACATGTAAATGTTAATAACTGTAAAATGGTTACTGGATGTTAAATTAAAAATTGGAAATGAAGAGCAAGAAATTTTTTTATTTGGTCACATATCTTGTTGTTTGCATGTTCTTACTCTGAAACTGAAAACTATTAAATTAATTGTTTCTTGTATTATTTGTTGAAATAATTTTCCGGTTAGCTATACTACTCTAAAACTATAATTTCAGTGTGAGTAATATACTGAATAAGCTTGAAACTTGTCTTTGGTATGATTAAACAATGAAAATTACTGCTGTTAATTCTGTAACCTTACTTTGTATAAATTCTTGTATTAATCAGGTATAGCTTATCAGAGAAGAAGGCGTAAATCAACAAAAGTAATAAAAATAAGAAAATGGAAAGGAAGGAAGATTTTTGTCTAGTGGAAGTTTCAGCAACATATTATTACACTGATGGCAGAACACTCTTCACACATGTACCATTCCAGGTAACAAAAACATATTGATACTGAAATTTATTTAAGTGTTCATAATATTTTATATAAAAGTTAAGATACTAGTTGTTAGAAACAAAATATATTTTAATTGTTTTAAGTAAAAGAAAAATAAATAATGTAGTTGCGTTTATGTGTACTGATTGAACTTAGGGGCAATAGCTCACATACCTACCTCAGGTACATGTAAAAGAGAAACAATTAAATAATTATAGATCAGTTAAAAGCCTTAGATAATATGCTTATTAAGCTTCAATAATAGCGAAACTGTAACTTACGATGCATTTTATAGAGTTTTTGAGAAAATGTTTTATTATTATATTTGCATAGGTTAGAAATAGAAAATCATATGGTAATTTCAATTTGTCAGTGTTAACCATATGTATAGTTTTCAAAATTCTTCTAATTATAATATTCTAGAAAATGATGTTTATGGTACATATGTTGGTATTTCTAACAACATATGCTGATCAGTAATTAACAACAGTATAATTCATTCATATGGTAACACTGAACATAAGCTTTGCTTAAAAACAAACTATTAGTATCTAATGCAAGTTTTAACGCACAACAGCTCTTTGTGGTTGCAGTGAGTAACGGCGTTTTGCTGTACCTTGTGAGTCTCGACGCACTGGTGGTTGCGGTGATCCTCCTGCCCCAGCCTCACCTGGAAACACTGGCCTCTCATCCCCAGTTGGTGATGGAATACCACTTCCAGTGCCCACGCCTGATTGCTGTTGAGATAAACTTGTCACCGAAGAGCGAGATGTCGTTTTTGTCATTGCTGGTCGGCATTGGGTCTAGTTAGAAAGATTGAAAAATATTCATTAAGTAAAATTATCATAGAAGATTATACAAGCTGTATTTAAAGTAACATCAGATTATAACTTAAATTATTTTTTCAGTGACAGTATAAATCAGCGTTTCTCAACCTGTGGTCTGCATGTTACCTCTGGTCAGTGGAGATGGACAGGTGGTCCACAGGCAGAAAACTGAAAATTTTACTCTAACAGAATTACAGAAATCATAGCAAAAAATAGTAAATATTGTTCGCCATAAATGGATACCATACTTGTACTGTATAATACCACAAGCAAGTTTTCCAAAAGTCATGGTATTTTCAGGATATGATGATATGACTGTATTTTCACTGTAATAGTCTATTCACTATATATGTTTCAAGTTGGTATCAGGAAGAGCAGTGTTTCTTTGAGCATTTAGTTAATGACCATTGTATCAGGGTGGTATTGTTGGTGTAAGTCTTACAGGAGCATGCTACAAGCCAGTAACAATTGGCAAAATTGGTAGAAATATCCACATAGGTAAAATTAGGCCCATATATGTTAGTGGTATGCAGAATTAATTTGACTCTTTACTGGTCCTTGGATTGAAAAAGGCTGAAAATCTCTGGTACAAATCAAGTAGAAGAAAACACAAAACGTGTTATATGCTTTCCCGGTAAAATTTAATGATAAATTTATGAGTTGTTAGAAGTTGCTAGCATAAATTATTATTAAAAATTGGTTTCCTCATAGGTTGGTTCAACTTTACTGGATCCAGCAAGAATGGAAGTAAGTATAATTTACAGACCCATTTCAGCAACAAATTAAATAATAATAACAGGAAAATGCCTAGTCAATAAGAAATTAATAATTCTACTAAAATTATTTTCTGTGATGGAACTAAAGTTTTACTTGCAATTTCCTACACACATATATAAATAAAGTTTTGTACAAATTTTCACTTTAAAAACTTCCTTTATTTATTGTATATTTTTCAGAACGTCCTCAATATCTTATCCTCGAGTCTGTTATCTACAAATAAAAATATTCTTTCTCCATTAGTTCGGAAATGAAATGCTGATAGGTAGGCCTATATGGTTATTTCTCCCATATGCTACTCAAAAAATCCTTCTCCCACTGTTCATCGAGGCTCCATTGCCAGTGAATGCCTGTTTTTTTTTTTTTTTTTTTAAAAAAAAACGAACACATTCTTCGTTCATCACTGACAGACTCTCAGTCCATCTTGTTCATTCTATTGGTTACTGTGTATGTTCTTGTACCCATACTATACCAATAATGTGACCAAATTGTGTAACTGTTCCTTTATTTTCCATAGTGCAGGTTCTATTTACTGTCTCCAAAATAAGCCCTAGTCTGTAAGCATATCCCAGCACTTAATATGACATGTTTTCATTACTTTGGTATACAGCAAGTCATCACACTCAATCCATATAATATTGTTAAGTAGACATTCTCAAACTAGTTTAACACATCTATGTTAAAAATATATGTATAGCATATCAGCCAATTTATGCTTTCTAGTTATTAGTAAATAATGGTCAGTGGAACCATACTGATGATACTCTACTGTCTGACAGTTCATCTTTCATAGGCCTCTAGAAGTTCAATGAAATAAGTTTGATACTTCAAATTTATACATGACATGTGTTTGTTGACCCTGTAACACTCAGTAGCCTCCTAGTACCCAAAGGAAGGGAGAAAGTAAAGCCTTTTGGCATTGAAAATAGATTTTATAACCTTAAACTTAATACTGAGGAACTTTTTTTTAGTCAAAAATCATTGTTCTATCAGATTTGTAAGTTTGAACAGAAGTTGAACAGAAAACGTTATGGACATTTACATGTGTTCTGTGATCAAAAACAAGCATTTTGATATAACATTTATAAGGTAAAAAAAAAAAGTTTTTTAGGACAATAATTTAGTTTGAAGGTTTATTTTGCCATGAGGTTGAAACAAGGAAAGTGTGAATCAGTCATGTGACATCACACAATATTGAGGTCACACAAGCGTAGACAATAGAAGTTTTTATTTTGAGGTTACTTTACCATACATTAATAGTACTTTATTGAAAGTGATCTTAATGCTGTCTGCATTACATTCTATCATATGCATCATAAATTTTATTGGAACCAATTTTATTGACTCCACTAATAGTGGAAGTGGGAGCTGTGGAGCAGACTCTTCCATCTGTGTACCTAAAAAACATTCATCTATCCAACCAGTCATCCTCCTACAGCAGCTTACAATTCTCTGCTATTTTAATCCTACTACATAACATTATATCATCTGAAAATAATGTAACCAAGGAATAAATTAGTGGAAGAATTAAGATTAATGCATAGAAGGGACACGATGACCACGAACACAAACTGGCACTCAATTTCAGGCATAAGTGAGTGGGAAAATTTTCTTTTGTAGTCAAGGGAATCAGGGATTAGGATAAATTATCAAAGGAAGTGATGAATAATTCACCAAAAACTATGAGATACCTTAAAATTTGTTGAGGATAAAGGTACGTGGCTGGGGTATTTATAGCCAAACAATTTAAGATACAAGAAATTAAATAAAATAAAAAATCATAAGAGGGAAAAATTAGTGTGCAGGTAAATTTCCACCAGAGCATTCTCTCCATCACAATTAAATCAAACTTCTCACCGTAATTCACCAAAATAATTTGTAATTCAAAAAGCAATGCTTGCAATTAAATATTCTGTGGTACTCCTGTTTAAATATCTACTTTTTCTGTAGCAATACTGCATTTCTACTTTAACTTTTTGTTTCCTAACCTTCAAGAATTTCTCCAACCAGCATAACACCTTTTTATCCACCCAAAATGTGTTTAGCTTATTTATCATCATTTTACATCTCTGTAAAATGGTTTGTAGAAATCCAGTGCTACACTATCAATGCCTCCTTCCTTTTTCATTTTACTGTAAATACTGATATCTCACATATCGCCTATTATATGAGATTCATGTAAATATCCTCTACTGGACCTGTGTATATGATTTACAAACAAATTTCTGTATTCACAGACATTTCTGAAGTAGTTTCTTATCAAGGCCTCTATCAGCTTATCTAGTACTGAATTCAATCTAAAAATCTTGTAATTTTCAGTCATATTTGTCTCCCCTAATTTATGAATTGCAACTAGTAAGTTACTAAAGCACTTTTCCAGTCTTATAGTAAACAGCTAATTTCAAGATTCAGTTTAAAATGTTTTATCTCCACCCCTGGAAGATATTGCCTAGTAGTATTACTAAGCCATTTTCTTAATATCTTCATTGTATTTTCATATCCTCAGTAATTTCTCCCCATCCAATAATTATCTGAATACCATCTCTTCTACTCCGTTTTCTAACAAAGCCATAGAAATTTCCAGATGTGCCATTCATTGGTCTCCACTGCCTCGCAACAATAATATTCTTCATTCATGCTTCTTTTACCTCCATCTTTCAATGCTCTGCTTATTGTTTCTAATGTTTCCTAATTAATTGCTTTTTTCTAACTCTACTGGATTCTCTTCTTACTAGCCTTTTTAGCCTTCTAATCTTCCTATTATAATATGTAGATTCCATACTTTCTTTCATTTTCTGTTCTGAAATAAATATTCCTTCATCCAATGTTATTATCTTTTTCACTGTTCTCCAGAAACATTATAAATTTTTGTGTCATTTATTTATCTGTGTATATACTAAGAATCTGTGCTTAATGTGAAGGAGTTTATTTGAATTGATTAAGGGGAAGTAAAATGACTTGATTAGAGTATTTTTTAACAGTGGGTTTACATTTATACATTGGACATTAATTACTTATATCTAAGGAAAACTGAAATCAAAGGCGCTAAGTAGCAAAAAAGAATTAAATTAGGATAGGGAAATGTGCCACCACTTAACTTTAGATGATGGATGTGAGACCGAGCGGGGCGGTGTAACGGTTAGCGTTCTCACCTCGCATTTGGGAGGACGGTGGTTTGAATCCCTGTCCGGGTATCCAGATTTGGGTTTTCCATGGTTTCCCCAAATCACTCCAGGCAAATGCCGGGATGCTTCCTTCAAAAGGCCATGGCCGAATTCCTTCCAATTCCTTGCCCCCATCCTTGCCCCCCATCCTTTCCCGTCTCTAAAGACCTCGATGTTAAAAAGAGACGTAAAGCAGTTAAAAAAAAAAAAAAAAATGGATGTGAGGCGCGTACACACAGAAAAGACAAAAATACAAATGATACAGCAATTTTCATTTGTATTTTTGTCTTTTATGTGTGTACACGCCCTACTTCTATCATCTAAAGGTAAGTGGTGGCTCATTTTCCTATTCTAATTTAATTACTTATTTGTAATTTTGGAGTGGTCTGATAGCATAGCGCTAGCTTTCAAGAAGTTCGTTGCTCCAGTCCCGGGTTCCGAGTCCTGGCAGGGGCGGGAATTTTTAAGAATTGTGTTTGATCATACGAGGGTTGCCTTTTAAGTTTTTACAAAAAGTGAAACAGAAATGAACAAGTTCGAAACAAAGTGTTTTATTGCTTTTAAAAATATTCTCCCTTAAGGTCTATACATTTTTTCATACGTTCAAATGAATTCTGGAAACATTTTTTCCACTGTGAATCTGACATTTCAGAAACATGGTTTTGAAAGTCTTCAACAGCTTCTTGAGGTGATGAAAATCACTGTCCGCGCATCTTTTGTTTGACAAGGTGTAAGGAACCAGACCGACACTGGGGTTGGTATCGCCTAAGTACCTTATCTAACTGTCTTGGTAGCACTTCACTGTCCAATGAAAGTTTGTTACATATTTTAATTTAACTTGACCATGTTGCCAGGATACAACAAGAATGCTAACAGGTCGCCACAATATTTAATGACCCAAATATTGAAAAGGTATGGTAACAGCTACAGAAATGAAACAGTTCACTTCCAAAATTCTTCCAGTTTATTAAAATGAAAATTCAAAGTTCAAACAGCATTCTTAAGTTGCGTAGGCTAATCGAACAATCGATCCAAAAGTTACAGGTTATGGAGAGAGGTAACACCGAACAAACCCCAAAGAAAAGTTACAAGTTCATGTCAAACCAAAGCCACGCCCCTTCCATAATGGCTGACTCCAGAAATGCCAACATAACTCCCGCACTCCAACCTAACGTCGGAATAGCCAACACACCAACACACGCTTAGATCATCTTACTAACAAGACTGCAACCCGGAAAAAGACAATAGCGTCACCTCGGCCTCTAATTTATACCTTCGCTGACGTCAGAGCCAGAACGCCGCTTTTCTGCCCACACTTTAACGAATTAGATCGGAAATATCTCAGTAACTAAACAGTTATCCAAAACTATTAAGTGTGGCAGTGTTTCGACATATTTAATTGTGAAATAGTGAATATTTAATGAATAATTTTAAGCAACTGGTTTAAAAGTTCCCAGCGTAGGGGTGGACTACTTTCCTACCTGGGGATTTACTATTATGCTGAAAATTTCTACATTTCGTCATTTTATTAATGCCACGATTTATGCAAATTATTTTATTCTCACTATGATCTACAAAAATTCGCGAGTTTATTGGTGTGATTTTTATTAAGATTGGTGCAGGGAAAGATTAACCACGCTGTAACCAAAGTGTGATTTTTGTTTTAATTTTATAACTTTATTTCTAGGACTTTTATTGCAAATATAAAATTACCACGAGATTCTCTGAATTAAATCGCGTATTCTGAAAGTTGTCTCATCTCTGTATCTACTTTAGATCGGTTGGAAAATATTTCTAAACTCCACACGTGGATGCAATTTTAAGATCTCTATAGCATCGGTTCTATTGCTGGTAATTACTTGAAATAATTATACGTGATCTTAGATTTTTTGGTTCTTTCCGGAAATCTACTTTTTATTTTGAATGTCCTCTAGGATTTGAGATAAAAATTATTTAGAGTGAAGTGCAACTGACGAAGCATTAAAAATTGATTTAAGTTATTTAAACGTCCTGAAACTACGAAATTTTAGTGAATTTATCTTTTAATCGCCTGATTACTTCCCTACAATTACTTTATTGGTTCGAAAGTATGTTAAAACAGTGAAATGCCAAATATTAGAAATTACTTGTGCACTGAACTGGATTATTATGGATTATCATATCAAAGGTTAGTAAAAGGTGTTAATATCACTACAGAAAGTTACTTTAGTTGGTTTATTTGCTATTAAGTTACTTTATTGCTCCTAAAATTGGTTTAAAATGACAAAATGTTCCCCAGTTAGCAATTCCTAAGTCCAAGGTAATATTATTACTGATTGTTTAATTTCCAGTTGACTAAAAGTTTTTTTATTATTATTCAGAGTTTATATTCGGCGTTTAGCAACTACTAAAGGTCTTTACTGCATTCAAATTGGTTTAGAAACTACGAAGTTAACTTATATCAAAATCTATTATTTGAAATTGAAGTTGTGGGATTTAATCTCTTTCCTCCCAACCTGATGTCTTCTTTTTGTTATTAAAGGTTTATTTAGAGCCTTTATTTAATTATGGGTGCATTTATTATCCCTAAAAGGTTTTATTTAGTGTGATAGGTTACGGTATCTCTATGCCATACAAAGCCTTACTCTCATAACCTAACCATGAAACGAAACTATCTTCTACTACAGAGTAAACTTTCCCTCTAATGTCTAAAGGTGAGAGGCTAGAATTTAACCAAAATTCTAAGATGCTTACATGCCCCCCCGAAGATTGAGGTTATTTTCCCAAGAAAACTAACTGAATATCTTGAAAAATAGAAGAGAAAAAAAATTTAAATTCCCCACAAAATCTAACTATCTCTTGTTGATTCGGTTCTCTCTCCATCATTCATACTCAAAACAAAATATTATCATTTATAACAATCTCAAAACTTTAACTCTCTCACAAGATTATTACAAAAATTTTCAAACTCATTCACTCTTAAAAGATTGATATTACTGAGAATTTATGATCAAATAACAAAAATGTAAAAAATATAAAAAATGATCACAAAATTATAAGCATGTGTGTTCTCACAAAATTGTCGAACTATCAAACATATTATCAATATAAAACATAAATTGTGTACATGTAAATTACAAAAGTACATTGACAAATATTATACAAGAAATATTCGATCTGTTTTAAGAAAGAAAAACCTTAAGGTTTAATATTTTATAAGCATAAACATAAGGAACAAAATGGTGTTTTACAAATAATCTTTCTTTACAATTCCATATTGGAAAGTCTTTCGTTCTGTGAACGTCTTTGTTTGCATATTACACTGTTTTATTATGGCCTTACCACCTTCCCCTTTTCACACCTCACACCCTTGCTACATAACTCCCTAAATGGGTGAAAACCCAAGTCCTGAAACGGGCGCAGACTTTAAGGCTCGTAACTTATATAAACCAACAGCCTTATGGCTAGTTCTGCCGAGTACAGTCCATCATCCCCGGTTCCTGACGCAGCAGGAGTAGCCTGGGGAAACTCGGTCAGCTAGCTGGTCTGTGAAAGATACAAAACAGAAAACGAAATACGGGAATTAGTGGCGGCCAAATTGTTCTTAATGACTAACATATACCTAAGGAAAAATTAAGATCAAATACAAAATAGGTACAAAAGTAAGATTACAATAATCATAGTATTTACAATGAAATTTCACAAGTTGTTGGCAAATGAAACAAAGAGAAATATTCACCTTGTAAACGGTGATAAAATAATTGCAAATAGTAAGTAAAATGGAAAACAAGTACAAGTTATAAGTCCTATAAGTAAGTAATTAATGTTACAAAAATTTATCCAAAGGAAAACCTAACAATAAAAGTACAAGAAAAATACAAGCATATCATATCAAATTAAAACATATGAAATGAACTTGGTCCAAGCCAAGTTATTGGATCACTCTCAACTGAATTTTTACAATCATAAAAATATTACTTATTAGATTTATTACATAGTATTATCCCCAAAGAAAAGAAACATCTAAAATGTGTAGGGGAAAATTGTAACTTATAAGGAAACGTAGTTTCCAAGCAGCAGTACACTGCTGTGTAAAATGAGAGTATAAAAGTAGTGTATGTGTGTATGAAATGTTACAAAAGATCTTTTTTTGTTGAAGTATCACAACCCTCGTTGTGTTCACCAGTACACTGGTGCAAAAAAAAATCACATATCCTTTATAAATATTATAACAACTTATTCTGCAAAAGAGGTAGGTCCTGGTTATGTGTGGTTATAATGGGGTGTGTGTGTCCCCTGGACCAAATATCTCAGAATAATGTCACAAGAAAAGTTGTATACTCAAATCAGTTATAGTTTAGGAAAGTTAGTTCAAGTGTTATAGTTATTGTTAATAATGAACATTACTCTCAAAATTCTGATTGCTTAAGGTCACTATGAAGTGCCTAAGGTGCAACAAAGCACAAAAAAAAAAAATCCTCAACCTAAGTTGGGTAAATAAGACAAAGCGAAGAAAGTGTTACTTAAAGTAGGAAAATGTATAGGAAAGTTTATTATAAAAAGTTTGCTTAGAGTGGTTTATTTTTACTATAAAAATATTTGAAAGTATGTGTGTATCCTCATCACATTACTAACATCATTCAACCTTCTTAGTGTACAAGACTATAGGAATTGCCGTCCCAAAACCGTTCTACGGTACATCGATAAACACTTAAGACAGTACATAACTTCCAAAATAGCTTTCAATTCATTCTTCCGCAACAAGAATGTAAACTCACATCAGTTTTAATATCATATCTCCAAGATTCCATTATGTGTAACAAACTTGGTTATATCCGCTTTTGTCTCTATAGTGTGTTGACTGCTCATGTTTCCTATATATATATGTGTATGAAATTGTGTAACTATATGAAATAACAATGACGCCTTATTTGTGTATGTGAGGTCATCCCTAGGTGATGCCTAATGTGTTTTAATATAGGAGGTCGCCTTGTTTTGTTACACTGATACATAATAATAATAATGATGGGTGGAAATGCAATTAATAATTATGGGATTCGCAGGTGAGTCTCCGATTCCTGGCCCTAATAATAATGGGATTCGCAGGTAAGTCTTTGCTTCCTGGCCCTAATAATAATGGGATTCGCAGGCAGGACTCTATTCCCTGGCCCTATTATAAAATAATAATAATGCATTCCCCCAAATGGTACTTTCTTCTCTTCCAGCCTCCCCCAAAAATATAGGAAAACATGTTATATCTCCACCTCTACTTTAACTAGAGCATCAACTTCCTCACTTGCACAAACAACTTTATCCCTTTGACAATCCATCTCAACATCCATAAGCTCCGCCCTTGGTGTCTCAGAAATTCTATCCAATCTAATCTGGCATATGACTTCCCAAGGTAGATGTTCAAATATTATTAGATGAAAGTACTCATTAGAAAAGTAAAGAGTTTGCAAAACTTCTGGTCCCAATACAACTTCAAAAATCAAACTCAGCTGAGTAAAAGACTCAGATAAACAAATACTAACTATCAAAAAGGTGCAAAAATGAAAAACATTTAAAGTAACACAGGTTGTCTGAGACTGTGTGCAAGCGTAGATTTCCCATGGGTGTACCTGAACAGGAGGATTAGTAGGTTTAAGTTTTAAGACATTCCTCCATTCAGCAAAAAGTGTTGGCCTTCTGTTTGATGGTAAGGGGTTCAACATACTTTTCATCTTTATCCCCCTCCCAAAACAATCATAACTCAAAGTAGTCTTATTGTGCTGGTGCAGCATAGACAAGTGAGTTTGTGAAAACGAAACCCTGTTTTCTTTTGCCATACCGAATGCAACGGGTTTCCTGAAATTATCAGGATAAAATTTAATGAAGTACTCACTGCCTGAAAAATCTCTTACATTCTGAAAAAGAATAAAAGTGAAAAATAGTTGATTAAGACCACATTGTTCCCAATTAGGAATAGTAATTTGTGGCAAATCAGTATGAATGTTTTCAGGAAACATTTTCTGAAATAATTGCTGTTTCAGCTTATCCACAAAAGTAGGCTTGTATCGCCTTACAAGCTGTTTGGATTTGGAAATATTAGGCTCATATGAGCAAACAGCCTGTGTTGTGGGATCAGCTGATTGTATATTATGAATCTGTTCTTCCATTTGAACAGTAGCGACATCCATAAAATCTTTACTAACACATAAAGTTACTGTTGAATGTTCATTATCATTAATCACTTGTGAAGGCTCCGCCGTAGCAGGCAGAACATCAGTTTCAATATTGACAAGTTCAGATACAATATTATTATATACAACAGGTGGGTCAATGGCCTGTGAAAGATCAGCTGAGGGCTGTACCTGAATTTCAGTTTTGGAAAAATTAGTTGTTTCTACTGCAATAGAATCTAAGTGGTCAGTAGGTGGTAATGGATCAGCTGATGCATTAATGCTAGGTTCTGTCACCTCTATGGGTGCAGAATATGTTTCCGAGTTTCCAAGTAATGGTAATTCTGATGTTCTAAGATCAACAGCTGATATCCTTGCTTAACTAATTGTTACCTTGCTTTGACAACCCTGAATATCTGTTTGTGCTTTTTGTACTTGCAAATCCAAAATGGAGACATGTTGCAGTGTTTGTTGTTGTTTCTGATCAATGTTGAGGACCTGTTCATTGAATGATGTCAACTGGACTTTACTATTTACAACTTCCTGTGTAAGGGAGGTAACATCCTCATCAATTCTAGAGACATTTTGTTGTACCTCTGCAATTTGTTGAGCATTTGTCTCAGTGGTGGCAGCTAAATCTTGTACCTTATTGTGCACTTGAACCACATTATTACTTACTGCGGAAACTGTATTGTGTATAGACTTAATAGAGTCAGCTGAAGTGGATACAAACTGTTGTAGATCAGCTGATATTTTGGCAATTGTAGAATCTTGTGTATCAATCCTAGGTACAATTTCCGTTTGAAAATTTGTCAAATGATTGCTTAGAATAGTGGAGTTTTTATAGCATGCATCACTGACTGAATTAAGTTTAATATTAACATCTTCAAGTTGGGTATCTACGTCATGTGCATGTTTGTTAAATGTCTGAAGCATTTCAGTGCGGTGGTCTCGTAACTGTTTTGTAAACTCCTGCTTATTGGCCTCACACGTCTCTTCAGCTTGGGTTAATCTCTTGTCTAGAGACTGTGTTTGTTGTGTGAAAGTCTGTGTTAGTTTTTGTTCCAAAGATTTGTACGAATTGTTAAGGGTGGATTCTGAAACTTGATTCTAGTTGTTTCAAATCTTTATTGAATTCATCCTTGTGTTTATCAAGTTTACTATTGATTTCGTCTTTGTGTGTATCAAATTTATTATTGACCTCATCTAATTTTTTATTTTGCTGGGCAAATTGATTATTAAGATGTTGGAAATCTTGTTTTTGTTCAGCAAATTGATTATTCATTTGTTGAGTAAGTGTCTGAAGTAGAGATACAATGTCAGTAGAAGGGGTTGTTGGTACTGCCTGTACATTGCTAATACTGGTTTCAGTTGAAGGTATGGTAGAATTCTGTACTTCCGGTGTGTTGTCATTTCCCTTATTTCCTTCCTGATATCCCGTAAAATCACTCTCAGAGGTAGTGTGTGAGCTAACACTGTGTAGGTTAGTATCCGAATTATGGAATAATTTAGACTGTTGCAATTGTAAATTTTCTTCTACCTCAGATTCACCTGAATGGAATATAGGAAGCTCAGTACTAGAAACAGGAGTCAAGTTTGCAATTCTTTCTGCTAAATGAGCAACCTGTATAGGGTGGGTCTGCTGAGTATCATGTACAAGTTCCTCCTGAACAGGAATAGTATCAGCAGTAGACTGAAGTGAGGTGTCTGAAGTATTATCAGTCACATTAACATTAAGTTGCATTTGATTACTGAGATGTTCATCAGTCTGTTCAGCAGACTGTGAACCTGGAACATCAGGTTGTTGTGTCATATTTATTAAGCTTCTAGATCTGGTTAGCATAGAATGAATTCTCATATCTCCCCCCACCCCATTACTAGTTCCTAAGCTTCTAACAGGTTTGTCATCATTTGATGCCATAGTTACAATAACAATAAAGAAATACTACCAAAGAAAACAATATTAAAGGAATTTGGTTGAATAATACCCAAAAAAAAATATTACAAATCGGTACAGCAGGATATCAGCAAACAGCTGATTCGAAAATTTCAAAGTTCGACGCTTAAAAAATAAACAAGAACACAAAAAAATTAAAATGGAAATTCCCAAAACACAAGAAAGAAATAAAAATAATGAATGCACAAGAATAATATGAATCCCCACTGAAAGCAAAACACTGTAAAAATCGAAGTATCCAAATGTAAACACAGCAAAGACAATCACTGAAGCAGATGGTGAACACAAGTATAGAAAAGAAAAAAATTATATCTTTGTTATGGAGTATGTCTCAGCAAATCATCGGCACAGATGTACAATCTCTGTGGTAGTAAAATCTTTGAGTCGCATACAACACCAGCTGGTCGGAAGTATACAGAAAAACAGCTGATCGAAGTTACATATCACCGTAAAGTTCCAAAACACTGTGAATTCACTCGTAGGCACGAAAAAAAAAATGAAAAGCCAGGTAAAATTAGGCTGATAGGTAACATAAATTACCCCAAAGTCTTGTCACTCAGTATAATCGAGCACAAGTTTGCCACCGTAATGGCATAAATAATAGTAAAAATGCGGTTACTGTAATTGTAACCTTTGAGTAATATCATAAGATATTTCGGTCAACTATTGATGGAAGGTGAATGATTCTATGCAGCACGAAAAAGAAGGAAGAAACTGCATAGATGATAGAAAAGAATGCTCCCGGCAGGCCTAAACTGTCGCCAGAGTCTAGGATGGAGCGGCCCGATTTCGGATGAAAAACACTTTTACTTAACTTTGTGCAGGCTCGCAGTCCTTTGTCGGCGTGATGAATGGGGCGACTTGGAGTGGCGAAAACCGTGTCGACCGCGCCTCTGGACCCTCGCAGGTCAGCACTCCATGAAGTGAAAGAGGCGTCGGCGGCTGCGAACTCTGCCCTCGGCTGCAGTCGTGCGGTGTTGGTGATGTGGTCAGGTTGGCTGAAGTCGATGTAGGCGTTTCGGAAGAAGATGGTATCCTTGGTTAAAACTCACTGGTATCCATGATGATCGGTAAACCCTCTCCACAGTTTGAAATTTGAACAAACACGAGCTTACAGTCCCATGTAAGGAACCAGACCGACACTGGGGTTGGTATCGCCTAAGTACCTTATCTAACTGTCTTGGTAGCACTTCACTGTCCAATGAAAGTTTGTTACATATTTTAATTTAACTTGACCATGTTGCCAGGATACAACAAGAATGCTAACAGGTCGCCACAATATTTAATGACCCAAATATGAAAAGGTATGGTAACAGCTACAGAAATGAAACAGTTCACTTTCCAAAATTCTTCCAGTTTATTAAAATGAAAATTCAAAGTTCAAACAGCATTCTTAAGTTGCGTAGGCTAATCGAACAATCGATCCAAAAGTTACAGGTTATGGAGAGAGTAACACCGAACAAACCCCAAAGAAAAGTTACAAGTCATGTCAAACCAAAGCCACGCCCCTTCCATAATGGCTGACTCCAGAAATGCCAACATAACTCCCGCACTCCAACCTAACGTCGGAATAGCCACACACCAACACACGCTTAGATCATCTTACTAACAAGACTGCAACCCGGAAAAAGACAATAGCGTCACCTCGGCCTCTAATTTATACCTTCGCTGACGTCAGAGCCAGAACGCCGCTTTCTGCCCACACTTTAACGAATTAGATCGGAAATATCTCAGTAACTAAACAGTTATCCAAAACTTTAAGTGGGCAGTGTTTCGACATATTTAATTGTGAAATAGTGAATATTTAATGAATAATTTTAAGCAACTGGTTTAAAAGTTCCCAGCGTAGGGGGACTACTTTCCTACTGGGGATTTACTATTATGCTGAAAATTTCTACATTTCGTCATTTTATTAATGCCACGATTATGCAAATTATTTTATTCTCACTATGATCTACAAAAATTCGCGAGTTTATTGGTGTGTTTTATTAAGATTGGTGCAGGGAAAGATTAACCACGCTGTAACCAAAGTGTGATTTTTGTTTTAATTTTATAACTTTATTTCTAGGACTTTTATTGCAAATATAAAATTACCACGAGATTCTCTGAATTAAATCGCGTATTCTGAAAGTTGTCTCATCTCTGTATCTACTTTAGATCGGTTGGAAAATATTTCTAAACTCCACACGTGGATGCAATTTTAAGATCTCTATAGCATCGGTTCTATTGCTGGTAATTACTTGAAATAATTATACGTGATCTTAGATTTTTGGTTCTTTCCGGAAATCTACTTTTTATTTTGAATGTCCTCTAGGATTTTGAGATAAAAATTATTTAGAGTGAAGTGCAACTGACGAAGCATTAAAAATTGATTTAAGTTATTTAAACGTCCTGAAACTACGAAATTTTAGTGAATTTATCTTTTAATCGCCTGATTACTTCCCTACAATTACTTTATTTGGTTCGAAAGTATGTTAAAACAGTGAAATGCCAAATATTAGAAATTACTTGTGCACTGAACTGGATTATTATGGATTATCATATCAAAGGTTAGTAAAAGGTGTTAATATCACTACAGAAAGTTACTTTAGTTGGTTTATTTGCTATTAAGTTACTTTATTGCTCCTAAAATTGGTTTAAAATGACAAAATGTTCCCCAGTTAGCAATTCCTAAGTCCAAGGTAATATTATTACTGATTGTTTAATTTCCAGTTGACTAAAAGTTTTTTATTATTATTCAGAGTTTATATTCGGCGTTTAGCAACTACTAAAGGTCTTTACTGCATTCAAATTGGTTTAGAAACTACGAAGTTAACTTATATCAAAATCTATTATTTGAAATTGAAGTTGTGGGATTTAATCTCTTTCCTCCCAACCTGATGTCTTCTTTTTGTTATTAAAGGTTTATTTAGAGCCTTTATTTAATTATGGGTGCATTTATTATCCCTAAAAGGTTTTATTTAGTGTGATAGGTTACGGTATCTCTATGCCATACAAAGCCTTACTCTCATAACCTAACCATGAAACGAAACTATCTTCTACTACAGAGTAAACTTTCCCTCTAATGTCTAAAGGTGAGAGGCTAGAATTTAACCAAAATTCTAAGATGCTTACACTCTGAAATTACTTAGATGTGCTGAAATTAATTATTGAACTAAATCCCATGTGGAGATGTTTTAAAAATCATATTCACTGCTTTAAATTGGTCTGGAACTGCGAGTTATTGGTGAATTTAATATCAGATGGTGAAATTCTAATTATTAAAGTGCTTTCCAGTGTTTAATTTAGTGGAATATTAGTGCTGTGGTTGGGTAAACAAACCTGTGTATTTGGCTTCAGGATTATTATGGATTACGCTCATTTAGGTAAGTTTATGGTTTATATTTTACTAGAAACTTCTTATTTATGGTTGCTATGTATTGTTTATTTACTTTTCTGAACTTAAAGTGTTGTTATTTCGGTTTCAACTATGGTATCGTGTACTGATGTTAACCTCAAACTTTGCTGGATTTTGACTGAATATCGAAAATAGAGAGTAAGTAGTAGCTTACAGTAGGTTTAGGCCAGGGTTGCGTATGGTGTCAAGGATATATTGGTAGGCTAGTTCCCATCTGTGGATTCTGAAGGGGTGGTGGTGTTCAGAAAAACTTTTAACAGCTCTAACTGTGAAACAGGTGTTGAGATTGTTCGAATCATGTGAGTTGGCATGAATTGCCACTGGATGGTCTTGGTTGGAAGCATAAACTTTTTGCCTGTGGTCATTTATCCTGTAGGATAGTTGTTGAGTGGTGAGACCAATGTAGGAGGCAGTGCAATGGAAGCAGGCGAGTTGGTAAATAAGGTTAGTGGTAGCACATGTTGCATGTCCAATTATGGGAAAGGATTTTCCTGTGACATGTGCTACCACTCACCTTATTTACCAACTCTCCTGCCTCCTACATTGGTCTCACCACTCAACAATTATCCTACAGGACGAAAGGCCACAGGCAAAAAGTTTATACTTCCAACCCAGACCATCCAGTGGCAATTCATGCCAATTCACATGATTTGAAAAACCTCAACACCTGTTTCACAGTTAGAGTTTTTCCAAATACCACCATCCCTTCAGAACTCCGCAGATTGGAACTAGCCTAACAACATATCCTTGACACCAGACTCACCCCTGGCCTAAACCTATGCTAACCCTGTCACTTACTATCTTTCATTTCATTTTAGAGTCAGTTACTTATATATGTAAGTTTCATTTATTCAAATTATATTTTATATATATATATTTCTACCTCCATTTATTTTTGCCAATAACCAATCTAAATAAAATTATAATAATAAAATTTTGAATTGTGTTACACAAAGATTATTTTGTTCCATTATTATCATTGGTCAACCTTATCGCCCCACCCCCTGCAATTCCCCCCCACCCTGTGTTTCCGCCTTTGTTTCATTCACGTGGCGGGTCAAGATGTAACCACATCTTTTCCCCTGCCATATGTCTCGCCCCTCACCTGATTAAGGCTCATGCCGAAATATTGTGCAATTTGTTTGTGTTTTTTACTTGTTCTTCTTGCCCTCCTGCCTTCATGTGTGGTAAGTGACGGGTATATTTTTCCTATCCTATCTAATTCTTAGTGTCCAATGGCAATTTCTTTGTTTCCATTATCCATTTATTAAAAATTTAGGGATATGTTATCATATCTTTAGTAATTACAAAATCCAGGTATCAGATTCTACTAATAAAAAAAAAATGAAAATTTGTTTTCATTGATGACTTATGATGTATCTACACTCAACTGAAGAAGTTGAATATCATATGTTAAATGGCATTTATCTAGAAATTGACACCTGTTTTGCTAACATGCATCTGTTCTGAAATCATTCTAATTGAAATAAAAAGCTTTCAAGTTTAAGACCAACTCATAATGGAGGTGAAAGAAAGATTAAAACTGGATATTTATATCATTTCAAAAAGCAACCCATTGATAATATTGCTATTAACAGTAGGACGAACTTCTTTATTGCTGTCACAGGTGTATGTGAACCCATACAACTTTGGTCCCAGAAGAAACTGGAGGTACTTCCTGGGCATGGCCAGAGGACGAGGCTGGAGATGTGTGCTCCTGCCATCATCACACAAACCTCTTGGTGATGGACTTACTTGGCAGACTGTCCATTCAGATATGGAACGTGATAGTGGTAGTAGTAGTGACAGTGATGACCACTCTGTATAGTGAGCAATGTTTGCAGCTAATGATATATTATTTTTATCAAACATGATTCGTGCACGTTAGTTGGACAAGCAGTGGATGGTTTTGCATCACAACGATTATGTTATGTGAAATGTAAATTTAATACTTAATACAAATTTCAAATAAATTACACTGATATTTTTATATTTTACATTAAAGCCATTGTGTACTTGCACATACATACAAAATACGTTATTCATGCTGAATAAATAATTTTGCAACACTCTTCTGGATAAAATTCATTATAGCCTATCATTTTGTTCATGAATACAAGATACAGTGACATTGTTCTGCTGCAGAAATGAAAATAATACAGAATTCCACAATACTTCTTATTACATTGCTTTATCAGTGACACTGAGAACTACTATATTGAATATAGGAACAAAGTCTTTCTCGGCGCTGAGAATGGATGTAGTTTTCTCGGGAGACTAGCCGAGTAATTAAGGTGTTTCCACATGATATTTCGGCGATCTTCTGGTGAAGATGGCGACGGAGGCTCTGATCGCCAAAATATCATGTGGAAACACCTTAATTACTCGGCTACTCTCCCGAGAAGACTGCATACTATATTGAATGTTTCACAACAAAATATTTTCTGCTGCTAATTTCACAACTTTATGCATGGTATAAATATACGTGTTACTTGGTAAACAAATGGAACATAAATTAAACAGGAAAAGGCCTACATAAAATCACCTTCTGGTCTTAGTATTTTTCTTGCATGGTAATTGTATGTAAACCTTTCCGTTTTGTTCAGCACATCTCATATATTAAATACAAACCAACTGATCTTTAATCATCATTGAAATGCTATTATTAGCTAAATTAAATTGGGAGTTATTGATGTTTCCCCTCACCAATTTTCTTTCACAATAGTATCCTTGTATCCACTGATATAGATGTTTCTATAAAATTCCTATTCTAAGTGTTGATTTTTTCCTGCTTTTTTTATTGTCAGAAGGAAATATAATTAATGAATAGTAGTCAAAATTTATTTAAATTTAATGTTTTATACTGTGTGATGAAA
Organism: Vandiemenella viatica; assembly: GCA_031002005.1. Classification (NCBI taxonomy): domain Eukaryota; kingdom Metazoa; phylum Arthropoda; class Insecta; order Orthoptera; family Morabidae; genus Vandiemenella; species Vandiemenella viatica. The sequence continues at coordinate 195,516,349 of JARYHS010012519.1, forward strand.
AAAAGCTTTATGTAATTTAAAGATTAATGCCATTGGACAGTAGTGACAATAAAAGTACAATACGACAATGAAAATGAGGAAGGATAGTGGTAAAAAACATGTCTCCTATTACAGATGAAGTCAGAAGGACCAAACGAACATGAACACACTTCGTATTCATGTTTGTAGGACAGGCCCACTTGGAAAGGAGGAGTTTTCACACACCACCACTTAACATTAGTGTGTTTGTGTCTTCGTGTTCATCTTGGCCTCCTGCCTTCATGTGTAGTAAACAATTGTCACTCTACTGTGTAATAGGGAATATAGAAAGAACTATAATTTAAAAGTATCATCTTAATTAATTTATCCTCTACTTCTGTACTTATATTAGTGGTTCCCCAAAAAATACTAGTGTCTTAATATGGATGGGATGATGAAAATATTTTTCTTAAGTCTTTGAATACTGCATGTGCACCTGCTTGCTTGAAGCATAGTAGAAATATTCTTCTCAAATTTAGGAGAAGCTCTTGTTTTAACCTTGCAGCCACACAATATTTTCAATCCATGGCAAGAAATAAGAAACACGTGTGTAGACTCCTGGTGTATTCTTGGCTGCACAAAATTTTCCAAATGATGTTACGCCTATAACATAATAGACGCACTGGTTCCCCTTGCTTGTAATTTGTATTGGTCCACCGGAATCACCCTGGAAGTGAAAGTATGTATCCAACAATTGAAATAGCTACAGTACAAAAAACAAACATTTATTCAATTTCTGTTCTTTATTAATGTTTTTAAGATATAATTTCTTTACAGGGCACAGAATGTGCATCTTAATGTAAATGTTTAGGATTAAGAATTAAATAATGCCTTTGATTCTTTTTCTTCCTCATTACTTATTAATTTTGTATACTTACTTCAATGCATTCTAAACTGCACAAAGAACTTAAAATTTTATTTGAAATGAGTCTAAAGTCTTGCTACTTACCAGAGAACTGGAAAAGAGTGATGATAGTACTAGTTCATTAAGGAGGGGTTATTGTTATTATAATTATTATCGTATGCCAAGTACAAAAAACGACATTTCAATTAGATAACTAAATCTATAGATTCAAGCCATCTTCTGGTCCAGCTTGATGCAGTGTGAGATAATCTTCTTGCTGGTTCACATTGTGGTTAGCAGTTTGGATACCATCACAGTCACACAATGCATCTTCACGGAGACCCCACTTATGTGTGGTTGCATTGCACACTGTGACCTGTGCGAAATCTGTTCAATTGACACCAAAGACGCCTAGGCAAGTCAATTCCAACATAGGTAGTCAGATCTTTTATAAGCCCACAGGGGCTATTGGCTTCCCACTCCTTTCTCCACTCTTCATACAAGTTGTTATGTCTGAGATTGGCTGCTTCGATGTAGGCAGGTCTCCTTGATTTTAGTCGTGTGTGAGGCAGCTGATGGTCACCATGCAGAGGAATCATGTTGTTTTCCTCCACTCCTTCCAGTTCTCAAAGTAATATCGATTTCTTTTTCAAATGTGGTGGTGGAATGTTGGAAAGTACAGGCAGCTAGGATACTGGGGTAGACCTAATAACTCCACTCACTGTTCTCATACCAGCATTAAGCTGGATGTCAACTTTGGCAGTATGAGCACTAACAAACCATGTAGAGCAACAGTATTCTGATGCGAAGAATGGCTAGCCAAGGTTGAAGAACTTGGGCACCTGCACCCATGACGTATCCGCCAGTTTCTTAACAAGGTTCGCATGGGTCTTCACTTTCTCTGCAGTGTTAGATAAATGCTGATGAAATGTGAGGGCTTGATCCTAGGTAACTCCCAGATATTTGGGTGGTCTTTGTGTTCTACTCTTCCAAGGGATCTGAAGGCTGGTCTTATTCTGTCGTTGGCAACCTGGTTTTGAAAGGTGGATGCAACAACACTCTGTGAGATTAGGTTTTAGTCTCCACTTAGAGAAGAATGCGTAGAGCTGGTTAAGACTATCAGAGAGTCTATCTTCACAAATCTGGAAGTTTCTATCCTGGAAATTAATAGCCAGATCTTCGGCATACTGAAATTTCCTGCAATTTAGTTGAGGTATGTCCGCAATGTACAAATTAAAAAGCACAGGCGCCAGCACTGAACCCTGAGGCAGTCCATTGTCGAGAACACCCCAGTGACTCTTTTGGAACTGGATTTTATGATTACTCAGCATGTCGTTCAAGAGTTCAGCTATCTTTTTACACGGTAAAGCATTTAGGAATTTGAGGAAGAGACCCTCATGCCAGAAAGTATAATAGGCTGCTGATAGGTCAATGAACACAGCTTCAGTTTTAACTTTCTTTTGGAATCCAGTCTCGATGTGGGTCACAAGAATCAGAACCTGCTCAGCACAGCTACGCTTTGGTCTGAATCCAGCCTGCTCTGGGGGAATGACTTTATTAATGGCGTTTTCAATCTGAGCCAGCACCATTTCTCAAGCAGCTGAGGAGAGAATTGGCCTATAGTGTTCTGGTGCAGTTCCTTCTTTACCCGGTTTTACAGTAGCAATCACCTTAGCTTTTTTAAATGCAGGAGGCAACTTTGAGATCTGTAATATTTCATTGAAAAGTGAAGCAACCATTTTCTTGTGATAGGGCCTGTATTAACAAGGAATTCTGGGTACAGGCCATAATGTTCAGTGGCTTTGCAGAGTCTAGTATACTTTAATGCGGCATCCAGTTCAGACAAAGGGAAGGGGTTCGAATATTCTGCATTTGGTTTAATGAGCTTCTTAACTTCACGATGTTCACTTTTCACAGATCGAATTGTATCTCTATTGCCAGGCACCTTAGAGGTTCTTAGCTATGACTGGCTATGACATTACAGGGCATTCCCCCTTTCATACCTTTTTGGTTGTAGTCAACACCCATTTTTCGGATTAAAGACTAAGCCTTTCTGCTTGAGTGTGTGAAGTCTAACTTCTCAGTTGTTTCCTGCCAGAGTTGTTTTCGACATTGGTTAAGAGAATCCAGCAACCTTTCGAACTCCTCGAGCAAATAGGTGCACATGTGGTCCCAACCAGGGATATAGTCCCAGGTAAGTTATGCTTTGCTGCTGTTTCCACAGCTTTCGAAAATTCCTTGTAAGATATTACAACACCTGGGACATTTTCAAGGAGACTATCCAATGTCCTAGTAAACTCTTCCCAATTTGCTTTCTTAAAGTTTCAGTGAGAGGATGGGGCAGATCTTAAGACTTTTATATGGATACCAAATGAAATGACCACTGGCCTGTGTTGACTGTGGAAAGTCATTAAGGACAATTCGTTGAATGCTCAGACCATCATCAGCATTGGGAGTTTTTGTCTCAAAACACAGGTCAGGATTAGACTCTGATCCCCGTCTGGTCAACTTGAATGTCTTCTTACTCTTGGTATCAAAGTGAAGGTCCAAGTTATTAAGCTCCATCCATTCACACAACCATCTACCATTCTCTTCTTCTTCCATGTATCCCCAGTCAGGGCTGTGGGAATTAAAATCCCCCACATACAATGCGGGGTGCTGCAAATGAGGCAGTGGGCAGGCAGACCAAAAGATATTTGGTGGCTTATAGATATTAGCTATACGCACACCACATGCCTGCACAACTAAGATCTGTACATTGCCTGAGTCTTGTTTCGCCTCTGTGGATACATCCACTATATTGTTTCTGGCATATGTTGCAATACCATATTGTTGGTGATTGATACTATCTACTGTATAATACCCAGGGATGTATTAAGGACAATTAGGGTTGAAAATTACAGGCTCATTAGTTTGACATCAGTTACAAGCAAAATGGTGGAGATATTAATATGAAACTACATCATAAATGTATGTGAGGAGATAAAATGGTTTGCAAATCGACAACACGACTTTAGGCAAGGAGATGTGAATCCCAGATAGTGGGCTATATGCAGACTATTTCAGATGGAATGGACAAAGAAGGCCAAGTTGATAGTGTAGTACTAGATCTTGCTACGGCATTTGACAGAGTGAGCAATAAAATGGTCCTAAAGAAGTTGGTAACTATTGGAATGGATAAAATGTTAGAGTAGGAAATACATTATCAAAAGAGTTAAAAATGAATATGGCAGTGCCACAGACAGGGTAGTGTATTGTGACTATTGTTATTCATCATTGTAATGGATGATTCTATTGTTTTCAAGTCATAATTTAGGTTATTTGCAGATGATGTAATAGTATATAATAGGATAAATATGGGAGAAGATTTAACAGCTTCAGGGTGACCCAGATAGAATATATAACTGGGTAGGTCAACATGGAATAAAGATAAATGCCAAGATGAGTAAATAAGATAGGATAGGGAAAATAAACAGTTACCCGTCACTTACCACAGATGAAGGCAGGAGGGCGAGACACGTAAAAACACAAAAACAAAAGAATTACACAATATTTCGACTTTAGTCTTACTCATGTAGGAGGCGAGACATATGGCAGGGGGAAAGATGTGGTCACATCCGAGCCCGCCACATGAATGAAGCACAGGCGGAAAACGCGTGGTAGTGGGAGAATGGCCGGTAGGGGGGAAATAGGCTTGACCAGCGATAGAAGTGAAACAAATCAATATAATCTCTGTGTAGCTTAGTTCAAAAAGTTATAATCGAAAATAAGGGAGATAGAAGAATTTAAAAAATATATATACAAAAACAAAAAAAAAAAATAACCGACTGTAAAATGAAATGAGAGATGGATCACTATACTGGATATGGGAGGTAAAGTTAACACAGGTTTGACCTTGGACTTGTTGTATTGGCCTTCCTGGTAACACAATCCTCACCTTCTGCTTGAAAACACCGTATTTTACTGGAAACGTTTAATATATATGCCACAGCTTACATGTTTAAATAGATGTTACTCTATTAAAGCTTGCAGTTAAGTGTAAAAAAATGCATCGCCTAATAATTAAGGTCAGCTGTGAAATGAATTATACCAAACCCCTTTTAAATTTAAGATACCTGTTGTAACAGCCCTCAAACCTAAACTTAAATGGAATGGTATTTTATGAAGCATTTGTAGTAAGCTAGAGTTTGGTTGAATATGATCTTGTATGTTTGGTTTTCAATTAACTGTAAATCAGTGTATATACACTTTGTTTTATGAAAAGATATTATTTAGAGGCCATTTAATATGTTTAAGAACGTGCAATAGAATTGATTAAATGTTTGTAATTCCAAGTATTAAGGCAAGTTACGATGTCAAAGGACAATTTGCTACAGTTTAAAATGATTTCTGACCATTTTGTATTGATTGCAAATGAGTATGTATTAATTCTTATTGTTTTTAATATGTTTTAATTCTTTAGTTATTGTTAATGTTTGAGAAATATCTGTCTGAATCCTTTGAAGTGTTTTAGAAATTTCGATGTAGCTTATATAAAGCAAACACCCAAGACAGAGAAACAGTTTTCACCGACTCAATTGTCTGTGGAAGAAGTGTTGTATACAATTGCTGGATTGAATGTATGCATGTAAGCAGTATCTTTGACATCATGTTTATGAAAATAAAAGCAAGTTTACAGTGAACTGGATATTTATCATGTTAATTAAACCACGAACAATCTAATATGGCGATCGTGACAGAACCGAGGGATTATTAACATCTGTAAGATGCTAATTCCCTAAAACAGTTTGCAGCAGATTTGCAATGTGCAAATAAAATCTTTGGAGTTTATCAACTGATAGAAGAGGTTATAAAGGCAGCACACTTCGAAGAATTACAACGATTGAAATCATCGTTGGGTCACGACGAGTTTGGAGAATTCCGCCGAGTTATATAATCGGCGACTACGTCTGGGGGTACGACGATATCGGGAGTCGACCAGGCCTTTCCGACAGCAAGTGGAAAAATCTT
>JARYHS010012519.1:195523220-195643317 GCA_031002005.1 Vandiemenella viatica
TTGTTCTGCTGCAGAAATGAAAATAATACAGAATTCCACAATACTTCTTATTACATTGCTTTATCAGTGACACTTAGAACTACTATATTGAATATAGGAACAAAGTCTTTCTCGGCGCTGAGAATGGATGTAGTCTTCTCGGGAGACTAGCCGAGTAATTAAGGTGTTTCCACATGATATTTCGGCGATCTTCTGGTGAAGATGGTGACGGAGGCTCTGATCGCCGAAATATCATGTGGAAACACCTTAATTACTCGGCTACTCTCCCGAGAAGACTGCATACTATATTGAATGTTTCACAACAAAATATTTTCTGCTGCTAATTTCACAACTTTATGCATGGTATAAATATACGTGTTACTTGGTAAACAAATGGAACATAAATTAAACAGGAAAAGGCCTACATAAAATCACCTTCTGGTCTTAGTATTTTTCTTGCATGGTAATTGTATGTAAACCTTTCCGTTTTGTTCAGCACATCTCATATATTAAATACAAACCAACTGATCTTTAATCATCATTGAAATGCTATTATTAGCTAAATTAAATTGGGAGTTATTGATGTTTCCCCTCACCAATTTTCTTTCACAATAGTATCCTTGTATCCACTGATATAGATGTTTCTATAAAATTCCTATTCTAAGTGTTGATTTTTTCCTGCTGTTTTTTTATTGTCAGAAGGAAATATAATTAATGAATAGTAGTCAAAATTTATTTAAATTTAATGTTTTATACTGTGTGATGAAAAAAAGCTTTATGTAATTTAAAGATTAATGTCATTGGACAGTAGTGACAATAAAAGTACAATACGACAATGAAAATGAGGAAGGATAGTGGTAAAAAACATGTCTCCTATTACAGATGAAGTCAGAAGGACCAAACGAACATGAACACACTTCATATTCATGTTTGTAGGACAGGCCCACTTGGAAAGGAGGAGTTTTCACACACCACCACTTAACATTAGTGTGTTTGTGTCTTCGTGTTCATCTTGGCCTCCTGCCTTCATGTGTAGTAAACAATTGTCACTCTACTGTGTAATAGGGAATATAGAAAGAACTATAATTTAAAAGTATCATCTTAATTAATTTATCCTCTACTTCTGTACTTATATTAGTGGTTCCCCAAAAAATACTAGTGTCTTAATATGGATGGGATGATGAAAATGAAAATATTTTTCTTAAGTCTTTGAATACTGCATGTGCACCTGCTTGCTTGAAGCATAGTAGAAATATTCTTCTCAAATTTAGGAGAAGCTCTTGTTTTAACCTTGCAGCCACACAATATTTTCAATCCATGGCAAGAAATAAGAAACACGTGTGTAGACTCCTGGTGTATTCTTGGCTGCACAAAATTTTCCAAATGATGTTACGCCTATAACATAATAGACGCACTGGTTTCCCCTTGCTTGTAATTTGTATTGGTCCACCGGAATCACCCTGGAAGTGAAAGTATGTATCCAACAATTGAAATAGCTACAGTACAAAAAACAAACATTTATTCAATTTCTGTTCTTTATTAATGTTTTTAAGATATAATTTCTTTACAGGGCACAGAATGTGCATCTTAATGTAAATGTTTAGGATTAAGAATTAAATAATGCCTTTGATTCTTTTTCTTCCTCATTACTTATTAATTTTGTATACTTACTTCAATGCATTCTAAACTGCACAAAGAACTTAAAATTTTATTTAAAATGAGTCTAAAGTCTTGCTACTTACCAGAGAACTGGAAAAGAGTGATGATAGTACTAGTTCATTAAGGAGGGGTTATTGTTATTATAATTATTATCGTATGCCAAGTACAAAAAAACGACATTTCAATTAGATAACTAAATCTATAGATTCAAGCCATCTTCTGGTCCGGCTTGATGCAGTGTGAGATAATCTTCTTGCTGGTTCACATTGTGGTTAGCAGTTTGGATACCATCACAGTCACACAATGCATCTTCATGGAGACCCCACTTATGTGTGGTTGCATTGCACACTCTGTGACCTGTGCGAAATCTGTTCAATTGACACCAAAGACGCCTAGGCAAGTCAATTCCAACATAGGTAGTCAGATCTTTTATAAGCCCACAGGGGCTATTGGCTTCCCACTCCTTTCTCCACTCTTCATACAAGTTGTTATGTCTGAGATTGGCTGCTTCGATGTAGGCAGGTCTCCTTGATTTTAGTCGTGTGTGAGGCAGCTGAAGAAGATCACCATGCAGAGGAATCATGTTGTTTTCCTCCACTCCTTCCAGTTCTCAAAGTAATATCGATTTCTTTTTCAAATGTGGTGGTGGAATGTTGGAAAGTACAGGCAGCTAGGATACTGGGGTAGACCTAATAACACCACTCACTGTTCTCATACCAGCATTAAGCTGGATGTCAACTTTGGCAGTATGAGCACTAACAAACCATGTAGAGCAACAGTATTCTGATGCGAAGAATGGCTAGCCAAGGTTGAAGAACTTGGGCACCTGCACCCATGACGTATCAGCCAGTTTCTTAACAAGGTTCGCACGGGTCTTCACTTTCTCTGCAGTGTTAGATAAATGCTGATGAAATGTGAGGGCTTGATCCTAGGTAACTCCCAGATATTTGGGGTGGTCTTTGTGTTCTACTCTTCCAAGGGATCTGAAGGCTGGTCTTATTCTGTCGTTGGCAACCTGGTTTTGAAAGGTGGATGCAACAACACTCTGTGAGATTAGGTTTTAGTCTCCACTTAGAGAAGAATGCGTAGAGCTGGTTAAGACTATCAGAGAGTCTATCTTCACAAATCTGGAAGTTTCTATCCTGGAAATTAATAGCCAGATCTTCGGCATACTGAAATTTCCTGCAATTTAGTTGAGGTATGTCCGCAATGTACAAATTAAAAAGCACAGGCGCCAGCACTGAACCCTGAGGCAGTCCATTGTCGAGAACACCCCAGTGACTCTTTTGGAACTGGATTTTATGATTACTCAGCATGTCGTTCAAGAGTTCAGCTATCTTTTTACACGGTAAAGCATTTAGGAATTTGAGGAAGAGACCCTCATGCCAGAAAGTATAATAGGCTGCTGATAGGTCAATGAACACAGCTTCAGTTTTAACTTTCTTTTGGAATCCAGTCTCGATGTGGGTCACAAGAATCAGAACCTGCTCAGCACAGCTACGCTTTGGTCTGAATCCAGCCTGCTCTGGGGGAATGACTTTATTAATGGCGTTTTCAATCTGAGCCAGCACCATTTTCTCAAGCAGCTGAGGAGAGAAGTTGGCCTATAGTGTTCTGGTGCAGTTCCTTCTTTACCCGGTTTTACAGTAGCAATCACCTTAGCTTTTTTAAATGCAGGAGGCAACTTTGAGATCTGTAATATTTCATTGAAAAGTGAAGCAACCATTTTCTTGTGATAGGGCCTGTATTAACAAGGAATTCTGGGTACAGGCCATAATGTCCAGTGGCTTTGCAGAGTCTAGTATACTTTAATGCGGCATCCAGTTCAGACAAAGGGAAGGGGTTCGAATATTCTGCATTTGGTTTAATGATCTTCTTAACTTCACGATGTTCACTTTTCACAGATCGAATTGTATCTCTATTGCCAGGCACCTTAGAGGTTCTTAGCATGACTGGCTATGACATTACAGGGCATTCCCCCTTTCATACCTTTTTGGTTGTAGTCAACACCCATTTTTTCGGATTAAAGACTAAGTCTTTCTGCTTGAGTGTGTGAAGTCTAACTTCTCAGTTGTTTCCTGCCAGAGTTGTTTTCGACATTGGTTAAGAGAATCCAGCAACCTTGCGCTAAGGCATGGTCACCACTTCTTTCGAACTCCTCGAGCAAATAGGTGCACATGTGGTCCCAACCAGGGATATAGTCCCAGGTAAGTTATGCTTTGCTGCTGTTTCCACAGCTTTCGAAAATTCCTTGTAAGATATTACAACACCTGGGACATTTTCAAGGAGACTATCCAATGTCCTAGTAAACTCTTCCCAATTTGCTTTCTTAAAGTTTCAGTGAGAGGATGGGGCAGATCTTAAGACTTTTATATGGATACCAAATGAAATGACCACTGGCCTGTGTTGACTGCGTGGAAAGTCATTAAGGACAATTCGTTGAATGCTCAGACCATCATCAGCATTGGGAGTTTTTGTCTCAAAACACAGGTCAGGATTAGACTCTGATCCCCGTCTGGTCAACTTGAATGTCTTCTTACTCTTGGTATCAAAGTGAAGGTCCAAGTTATTAAGCTCCATCCATTCACACAACCATCTACCGTTCTCGTCTTCTTCCATGTATCCCCAGTCAGGGCTGTGGGAATTAAAATCCCCCACATACAATGCGGGGTGCTGCAAATGAGGCAGTGGGCAGGCAGACCAAAAGATATTTGGTGGCTTATAGATATTAGCTATACGCACACCACATGCCTGCACAACTAAGATCTGTACATTGCCTGAGTCTTGTTTCGCCTCTGTGGATACATCTACTATATTGTTTCTGGCATATGTTGCAATACCATATTGTTGGTGATTGATACTATCTACTGTATAATACCCAGGGATGTATTAAGGACAATTAGGGTTGAAAATTACAGGCTCATTAGTTTGACATCAGTTACAAGCAAAATGGTGGAGATATTAATATGAAACTACATCATAAATGTATGTGAGGAGATAAAATGGTTTGCAAATCGACAACACGACTTTAGGCAAGGAGATGTGAATCCCAGATAGTGAGCTATATGCAGACTATTTCAGATGGAATGGACAAAGAAGGCCAAGTTGATAGTGTAGTACTAGATCTTGCTACGGCATTTGACAGAGTGAGCAATAAAATGGTCCTAAAGAAGTTGGTAACTATTGGAATGGATAAAATGTTAGAGTAGGAAATACATTATCAAAAGAGTTAAAAATGAATATGGCAGTGCCACAGACAGGGTAGTGTATTGTGACTATTGTTATTCATCATTGTAATGGATGATTCTATTGTTTTCAAGTCATAATTTAGGTTATTTGCAGATGATGTAATAGTATATAATAGGATAAATATGGGAGAAGATTTAACAGCTTCAGGGTGACCCAGATAGAATATATAACTGGGTAGGTCAACATGGAATAAAGATAAATGCCAAGATGAGTAAATAAGATAGGATAGGGAAAATAAACAGTTACCCGTCACTTACCACAGATGAAAGCAGGAGGGCGAGACACGTAAAAACACAAAAACAAAAGAATTACACAATATTTCGACTTTAGTCTTACTCATGTAGGAGGCGAGACATATGGCAGGGGGAAAGATGTGGTCACATCTGAGCCCGCCACATGAATGAAGCACAGGCGGAAAACGCGTGGTAGTGGGAGAATGGCCAGTGGGGGTGGGGGGGGGGAACAGGCTTGACCAGCGATAGAAGTGAAACAAATCAATATAATCTCTGTGTAGCTTAGTTCAAAAAGTTATAATTGAAAATAAGGGAGATAGAAGAATTTAAAAAATATATATACACAAAAACAAAAATAAATAAATAACCGACTGTAAAATGAAATGAGAGATGGATTTTTTATTTATTTTTTTTGTGTATATATATTTTTTAAATTCTTCTATCTCCCTTATTTTCAATTATAACTTTTTGAACTAAGCTACACAGAGATTATATTGATTTGTTTCACTTCTATTGCTGGTCAAGCCTATTCCCCCCCCCCCCACCGGCCATTCTCCCACTACCACGCGTTTTCCACCTGTGCTTCATTCATGTGGCGGGCTCGGATGTGACAACATCTTTCCCCCTGCCATATATCTCGCCTCCTACATGAGTAAGACTAAAGTCGAAATATTGTGTAATTCTTTTGTTTTTGTGTTTTTACGTGTCTCGCCCTCCTGCCTTCATCTGTGGTAAGTGACGGGTAACTGTTTATTTTCCCTATCCTATCTTATTTTCAGTGCCTCAAGGCAGTTTCTTTGTTTCCTTTATCCAAGATGAGTAAATACACAGATACAAAACTAAATGTTAAGAATGGAGGCTAAACTAAATGTTGTTTATGATTATAATGTGGGGACAGAATTGCTTGTTGAAGTCTTGAATTGTAAATATCTTGGCAAACCTTCTGATAATAAACTCAACTGGACTGAATACATTGAGCAAGTGGTAGGAAAATCTTATAAAATCCTTTATTCACTGGAGAAGTTAAAGTACCAGAGTGGTTAGGGAATTGGATTACATAACTTTGGTCAGACTATTGCTTAAATATGGTGGTGTAGTTTGGGACACACATGTTGGGTATCAAATACAGGAGAACAAACTAGATTGTTGGTGTCAGTTACTGCTGGACCCAGTGAGTAACTGATATGATAAAAGAGCTGGATTTGGTGTCATTGGAAGACAGAGGGTGTGAAGAGAGTGCTGGGAGTGTACAATACGTATGTTGGTGATGGGCCGTGGAAGGATGTTGGTCAAAGAATTAGGAGTAGAAGGGAAAAGATAACCATGGGCACAAACTGGCACTCAATTTCATGCATAAGGGGGATGTGGGAAAATTTTCTTTTGTGGTTAAGGGTGTCAGGGATTGGAATAAATTACCAAGGTAAATGATGAATAATTTACCATAAATGCTGAAGGAATTTAAAACTAAAATTCGTAAATCATAAAGTAGATGGTGGAAGGAATTTTAACACTCGAAGTATACAAGAGAGTAATAAAACAAATTACCTAGAAAGTGAGATATAAGTTTTTCTCGGCGTATCTTCGATATAAATTCTTCTCGGGTTTGCCGCCGAATTACATTTTCTACTGTCGGCGAAAGCTTGACAGTAGAAAATGTAATTCGGCGGCAAACCCAAGAAGAATTTATACCTAGAAAGTGGTAATTAGATGAATAGGGAAATTGCCACCAGAGCATATGCTCCTTCACAATTAATTTTTCAGTTCAGTACAACTTATTAAGTTTTACTTTTTTGGCTGAGAGTACATTATACTATGCCACTTATCTGGAATTTGACCCACTAGTTTGATGGTGTGTGTTAAAGTATCACTATACTGGATATGGGAGGTAAAGTTAACACAGGTTTGACCTTGGACTTGTTGTATTGGCCTTCCTGGTAACACAATCCTCACCTTCTGCTTGAAAACACCGTATTTTACTGGAAACATTTAATATATATGCCACAGCTTACATGTTTAAATAGATGTTACTCTATTAACACTTCCAAAGAAAGCACAAGCTGACAAATGTGAGAATTATCGGACAATTAGTCTAACATCACATGCTTCAAAATTACTGACCAGAATAATATACAGAAGGATGGAAAGGGTAGTAGAAGAGATAGTAGGTGAAGATCAGTTTGGGTTTAGGAAAAATCGCGGTACAAGGGAAGCAATTCTGTCTTTAAGATTAATACTTGAAGGGCGGATCAAGAAAAACAAAGATACTTTTATGGCATTTGTTGACTTAGAAAAAGCTTTTGATAATGTTAGGTGGGACAAGATGTTCAAAATTTTAAAGAAGTCAGGTCTAAAGTATCGAGATAGAAGAATACTCTATAAACTATATAAGAATCAAGTGGCTGTGATAAAAGTAGAGAATCACGAGAGACATGCATCAGTTAAAAAGGGTGTGAGACAAGGTTGTAGTCTATCCCCAGTTAATATTCAACTTGTATGTAGAAGAAGCAATGAAGAAAGTCAAAGAAAAATTTCCATGTGGCATAAGTTTTCAGGGAGAAAAAATCAGTATGCTACGATTTTGCTGACGACATTGTCTTATTAGCAGAGAGGACTGAGGATAGTTGAGAAGTTATTGAATGGCATGAACAAAATACTGAAGGAAGACTTTGGACTGAATATAAATCAAAGTAAAACAAAAGTGATGAAATGTAGCAGAAATGATACCAATACTAGCAGGATTAAATATAAAAATAGGATCGGATGCAATAGGAGAAGTGAGTGAGTTCTGTTACTTGGGAAGCAAAATTACAACCGATGGCCGAAGCAGGAATGATGTTAAAAGCAGAATAGCACTAGCAAAAAGAGCCTTCATGAAAAAGAGAAACCTTTTAGTTTCAAATATTGATCTAGGAATTAGAAAGAACTTCTTAAAACGCTATGTGTGGAGCACAGCACTTTACGGTAGCGAAACATGGACTTTAGGAATACCGGGAAAGAAAGAAACTTGAAGCATTTGAAATGTGGTGCTACAGAAGAATGCTGAAAATTAGGTGGACGGACAAAGTAAGAAATGAAAGAGTTTTAGGAAATGATGGGTGAGAAAAGAAGTTTATGGAAGAAGCTTACAGGAAGAAGAGACAGGCTGGTAGGTCATATTTTGAGACATGCTGGATTGGTTAATTTGTTAGTGGAGGGAACAGTTGAAGGTAAGAACTGTAGAGGTAGACAGAGATTAGAATATATGAAGCAGATAATTGAGGACGTGGATTGTAACGGGGTATGTAGAAATGAAGAGGTTAGCACAGGATAGGAAGGGATGGAGGATTGCATCAAACCAGTCTAAAGACTGACTGACAGCAAAAAAAAAAAAAAAAAAAAACTCTATTAAAGCTTGCAGTTAAGTGTAAAAAAATGCATCGCCTAATAATTAAGGTCAGCTGTGAAATGAATTATACCAAACCCCTTTTAAATTTAAGATACCTGTTGTAACAGCCCTCAAACCTAAACTTAAATGGAATGGTATTTTATGAAGCATTTGTAGTAAGCTAGAGTTTGGTTGAATATGATCTTGTATGTTTGGTTTTCAATTAACTGTAAATCAGTGTATATACACTTTGTTTTATGAAAAGAATATTATTTAGAGGCCATTTAATATGTTTAAGAATCGTGCAATAGAATTGATTAAATGTTTGTAATTCCAAGTATTAAATCCCGTATATCTTCAAAACTACCCTTTTGGATAGGTGCACTGCACCCTCCGCCACACACTTTTAGTGAATCGCGGAGTAATAATAATAATAATAATGTATATATATCTACAATATCTGTGTGTAGAGCTCAAACAACGATTAAAGAGATGGACTGAGGTTTCGGGGCCAACTTCGCCGAGTCTTTGGTGTTTTATCAATAGATCTCATATGGACTACTGTCACTTTCATTTCTGGCTAAGCCCTGCTGCCCATTGTGTCAAATGAAATTGTTTTTGTATTCAATTTTATAGCTATTATATTTATAATAAACTTTTATATATGACATTTATTTTCTTGCATTTCTTTGCTAGTACATATTGGTTTTTGGGGCTGGAGACACGTGAGCAGGCATACATATTTTAATTCAGTAACTTTTATATCAAACGTCAAAAGATGAATGAGTTTATTCGAACGAAATTACATAAATTGCTGGTTGAAAGCAATACACGCCTTTAAATATGCAGGCCTGTTTTAATTACATCATATACGACTTCCTCAAAACTAAATCTGCTGAAGGACTTCTCATCTGTTGTGAACGCAGCTTGTTAACATTCTAAATTTGTAGGTTATTTATTTTAGCAGGAAAATTGTTCGTTAAGTAAGGACAAATTTTGAAGGGGATCGTGGCGGGGCCCACTCAAGCTTGGGGCCCCCCGCGATTGTGGTTCTTGTGGTAGCCTTAAACCGGCCCTAGTTGGGAATTGCTGCATTGTGGTGACAAATAATCATCTGTAAAACATAAACAGACTGTTGTCATTAACAAGCAGACATCAAGTGTAATTTGTAGTGAATAATTAATTTGCAAGTGACAGAATTGAATGTTTGTTGTGTAAAACAGTAATTGAGAAAATGATTGGATCTGTAAAAAGACAATTATTGTAACCAGAATAAGTGAACTATGTACAGAGATGTATGGAATGAAGGATTGTTTATCTGCATTGTATACTTTTAAAAGTCATTATGGTTGATTGATTGTAATCTGTTAACGTTGGTCTTAGGTGTACATACAACCTGCTTAACTTCATGACGGATTCAATCAATTTTAAATATGTAAAATTAAGTGAATCCTGGGGAGGAGTTGTAACAGCCCTCAAACCTAAACTTAAATGGAATGGTATTTTATGAAGCATTTGTAGTAAGCTAGAGTTTGGTTGAATACGATCTTGTATGTTTGGTTTTCAATTAACTGTAAATCAGTGTATAGACTTTGTTTTATGAAAAGAAATTATTTAGAGGCCATTTAATATGTTTAAGAACGTGCAATAGAATTGCTTAAATGTTTGTAATTCCAAGTATTTAGGCAAGTTACAATGTCAAAGGACAATTTGCTACAGTTTAAAATGATTTCTGTGAATAATTTTGTGTTTAAGTTTCTCTAATTTCCATTTCTGACCATTTTGTATTGATTGTAAATGATTATGTATTAATTCTTATTGTTTTTAATATGTTTTAATTGTTTAAGTATTGTTAATGTTTGAGAAATATCTGTCTGAATCTTTTGAAGTGTTCTAGAAATTTCTATGTAGCTTATATAAAGCAAACATCCAAGACAGAGAAACAGTTTTCACCGACTCAATTGTCTGTGGAAGAAGTGTTGTATACAATCGCTGGATTGAATGTATGCATGTAAACAGTATCTTTGACATCATGTTTATGAAAATAAAAGCAAGTTAACAGTTAACTGTATGGTGAACTGGTTATTTATCATATTAATTAAACCACAAACAATCTAATACTGTCTAGCAAGTGGAAATGACAACTAGCATATTACATATCTGGATCTTAATGAATGCCTCACTACAAGAGTTAAAATTTCCAAAGAAAATGACTGAAACTTCTTTACCAATAAAAATGAAAGGGTTTAAAATTAAAATTACATAAGTAGGTAGGTGCTGAAATTGTGATGAATGAATTTATGATTAAAATAATCATGAAATGGGAAAGTTGGTATACAGGGAAATTTCCATGGTGCCATGTGCTCCTTTTTTTTTTAATGTTGCATGTTTTGTTTTACTCTGTTTATATAGTTTTATGTGAAAAATGAAGGCCATCACCACTGAAAATGTCCTAAAACATTGTGCAACAAATTACAAGATCAAAAACGTTTTTAAAAAATGTTGGTATTTTATATGTAGTTCGACCTCCTGAATTTGAAAAAATATTCGGAATATTGTATCACCAATAGTTATTGCACAAATTGTATACATTTGCAATTAATGATAATGCAATATAATGATATTATAATATACACAAAAACACTATATGGAGCTGAGAAGCTTGCACCCCTAGCAGCACACAGTGAACTATCACGTTGTAAATGGCACTGCCTGTTCATTACTGTGTTGTGTTTGTGGAAGGAAGTACATGCTAGTGTACAGTGTCTGTGCTAGTGTACAATGTTTGTGCTGTGTAATTTCTTGTAACAGTTTTTGTTATGTTTATGATGAAAAAAGATCGAACATTACTGCTTTCAAGAAAAAAGGTCTACCATGCCTATTTCAGAGTGAATCTAGGCAACATCAATAAACCATGGGCTCCACAGGTTGTATGTTTTGTGTGTAGAAGATTTATGGTGGTGGACTGCAGGAAAGAACAACTCATTACGATTTGCATCGCTAAGGTCTGGCGGGAGCAACAGAATCATACCGACGACCACTACTTCTGCACTTGTAAGGTAACTGATTTTAACAAGAAGACAGTTGAGTACCCTAACAACATTCATTTAGCAACAAATGGCCCGGATATACCACAGTCTCTCCAGACATTAGATATGGAAGACAGTGCTAACATACATGTTGCACAAAAGATAGATGATACTGAGTTTGAAATAAGCACAGATGAGGGTACTCTTCTGTTCACTCAGCCACATCTAAATGATTTAGTCCGTGATTCGGGACTGACAAAAGGAAAAGCAGTGTTCCTAGGGTCAAGACTACACCAAAGACATTTGTTAGCATCTGGTATGTACCTTACGTTTTACAGAAAAAGGGACTTGATATTTACACAATATTTTTCTCAAAATGACTTGATAGTGTACTGCGGTGATGTACAAAGTTCGATGGGTCAGTTCCATATTCTGTACGCGCCCGGCAGTTCTGCCCCACAATGGTGACATGTATGCCTCAATACCTGTTGGCCATTCTGTGGACCTTAAGGAAACAACATGACAACTTGAAGGATTTTCTTACTTCCATTCATTATGAGGATCACAATTGGATGGTATGTGGTGATTTGAAAGTGTTCTGTATACTTCTAGGACAACAATCGGGATATAAAGTTCCCCTTTTTCATCTGTGAAAGGGACAGTTGGGCTTGTGACAAACATTAAGAGCAAAACCAGTGGCCCTAAATGTTGGAATTGGTGCCAGGGGACAAAAATATGAAGTGTGATCCTCTGGTGGAAAGAAATAGAATACTCTTGCCACCTCTGGTCATAATGAAGCAATTTGTCAAGGTATTACCTAAGTGTGACAACTGTTTCAAATATCTATGTAACAAGTTTGCCAACCTGTCAGATGCCAAGTTGAAAGTGGGCGTGTCCACTGGTCCGATATTTGAAAACTAATGCTAGATGAAGATTAACCTTAATTCATTGAATGTCATTGAGTGAGAAGTGTGGACTGCCTTTAAATGTGTGGTTCCTAATTTCCTGCGATACAACCACAGCACAGAGTATATTGACATAATTGAGAACATGCTGATGAAATTAAAAATGCTGTGATACTCAATGAGTTTAAAGTTACATTTTTTACATTGGCACATTGACTTTCTTCCTACAAACCTGCTGTAGTGAGGAACAGGGTGAAAGATTTCATCAGGATATAAAAGACATGGAACGACAATACCAGGGTACTTGGGATGTTTGGATGATGGGCAACTACTGCTAAATGCTTCACCTTGATCACACAGAAATGTTCCATAGGCGAAAAAGCAGGGGCCACCCCATGACAACTAAGAAAGCACAGAATGAATGAGGTTAATGCAAGTTTTGTACCACATACTCTGTATGCATCTTTTCACTGTATACATATTTCAATATGTTGTTGTTTTAAACTTGTATTCTACTTCACCTTGATTCGTGTGCCATATATCTATACTACTTGTATATGTGATATCAATATTGGCAAAGTATACAATTTGTGCCAAAACTGTGGGTGATACACTGTTGTATCATTTTCAAATTGAGGAGTCAGAAGTACATAAAGAACAACTACTTCGCGAAAACAGTTTTTTCACTGTTGCATACTGGCACTGAGATTTAAAATTACCCCCATTATACCTCCCCATTTCCTTTATGACAGTAGTTTAACATGCATGGTGAAATGAATTGACTATTGCCTTGACCTCTGTTAGTGAATTAACATTTGTGATAGTGTCTATTGTTCTGTTTATGTAACATTTATTTTGAGGACTATTCCAGCATTCACCTTTATAGTTTAGGAAAACATCTTGAAAACAATCAGGATAACCAGTGCACCTCATTGTTGACCTTGACCATGGGGCAGAACTTTTAATATATTCCTCTACTTGTGTAGATTGTTTTTTCACAGAGCAAAGGAGATAAAACAGATTTTATATACCATCAGACGTTTGTTAGAAAAAGAAATTTTGTGATGGCAGAACTGGAATAGAATACTAATTCTTTTCTTAGTATGTGTACTCACTGCATTAGCAACTAAACGCTTAAATCTCTTTGAACTAATGTTAAATCTCATTCTAAGAATTAAAATTGTTCCCTTTTTGAGTCCAAGTTCCATTAAATTGAGCTCATCTCCTTGTTATATTCAATATTAGTAGTATTGAACTGATCATATCAATCTCTCTTTCTCCATCTAGCAGGGGTTATCAGTGATGATTTGTATGATGTTTAAAAATACACTTATGTATTTTTTCTAGGTTTGTATCATTTAGGACTATTTTACATAACATTAGATCTGATCTTTAAAAATATTGAGGATTAAAACGTAATTGCAAATCAGTTTTTGACTGAATTTTGCATAAATGAGACCAAAAAAATGCATTAACTCTTATTGAGAGGTGATACGTTATAGGAAAATTTTGAGATACTTATCACAATCCCATACAAAATACATCATTAACTGGAACAGTGGGCATCCTTATTCTTTTTAGTGCACAGAAACAGATCTACTATAATAATGTAAGAGAGTTGTGGGAGTTGTGTGGCACTGGTGATGTGGCATAGAAAGATATTAAGAGAGAAAAAGAATTGAAAGAGATGAATGGGGGGAAGGGATGACCATGCCCACAAGCTGGCTTTCGATTTCAGGCACAAGGGTGTGGGAAGATTTTCTTTTGTAAGTAAGGAAAATTATGAATAATTTACTAAAAATCCTGAAAGAATTTAAAGTTTAAGTTCATAGAGGGCAAAAGCAGGTGGGTACACAAAAGGGGGAAAAAGGTGTGTCTGGAAATTGTCACCAGAGTGTACACTCCATCACAATTTGGTAACAATTTCATAAATTATTAACAGCATGCTGATAACCAAGTTATGATTGCTGATGATTATTGTTCTACTGCTACCTACCTGGCACGTATCCTTGCCGCCTGATAGCACACCAGCACACATCATAGATGGAGCAATGCCCTCTGACAAGGAACTGTGTTTGGAACTTGGTCTCCACAAACGGTTACATACACCATTATCAATTATATCCAAGGCTACTTTAAGCAGGATTTCACTTGGATTTTCAGCTGTTGGAAAGGTTCATAAATTAGATTCTTAAGTGAAAGTGTAATTTGTCAAGGCATTCTTTGTGCTGATTTTTCTGCCCAATGTTCAACATTTTCAAAAGAAAAATTAGGTCATTATAAAAATTTATATTCCATGCCTTCGTTGTATACCTATGTTTAGTTTTTTGTTTGTTCGTAATATATCATAGTTTTTCACTAATTATTATTAATCTTTTATGTATCTATATTAACCATGACACATTCCCAGAGGGATTTATGGAACAAGAATCTATAAAACTAATATATCATTAACGTGTTGCATTAGACTTCTTTTATATGGGTTTATGCACTTCATTTGAGAGAAGCAAATGTTGTTTTGTTTAGCTTTTTAACAACAAATTGCTTACTGGGGTTGGTATAAACACTTTGTCATTAACTTCGATCCCATGTATGGGACCAATTTGTTCATGGGGTTGTAAAAACAGTTTATCACCTTAGCTCTAATCGTGTTACATATAAGCCATTGGATTATCGATTGTTTTAAACTTTCTATTGGCCGCCACTTAGCTTGATGAAACCCCAAGTTAGGATAGGTAAGGTTCATGTTGTAAGAAAAAGTAAGTGCTATTAAGTTCAAATTCAAAGAACACTATATTCTCAGAAAAATATTACAAGTCCAAACAATTGGTGGCTATTAGAAATCTTCACCAAGTTCTTAGACTGCAAGTAGTGAAAGGCGATCAGACCAGACCACACCCTGTATTAAAATTTGAAAGTCATGTAGTACTAAACCAAAACTGTTCTACTGAAATTCTAACATGGCCATCCCTCGCACATGTCTAGCTACAACACACTTCCTGCTCTCAAGCACAAAGTGTTACGCAGCTCTACAACATTACTGCTCCAATGGTCACCAGGCAAACAGACGACGGAAGTGCTCACTATCTGTATATATAGAACCCTTGTCTTCCTCAAAGATAACTGCGCGATCAAAGTCCAACTGGCATGAAAACTGCGTCATCTGTTCCGATCCGCAAAAAGTTCTTCCTATCTGAGCTTTCACAACTACTATAGTTCCAAAACTGATATTAGGTTGTATCCTTAATTAGGTGTGTGAATGACTCCAAAGCTGCGGTATTGTGTGGTTTACCTATGCCCATGATACTGTAAACAAATTTCGTTATGCAAAATTTCTTACGAAATTCTAAGGTAGCTTACAGCTAACAACTAGTTGGATTTTCATAGTGTATCGTACATTAGCCAGCCCACAGTCTCAGAATTAAATGAGGTATTGTTATGATTAAACATTGCTTGGAGAGTTCTTTTATAAGCTCTGACCGTTGATGTATTTTCCCTAATACCATTCAAAATTCTTTCTTTGCTAAGTTCTTTCCAAATTGGCCACCAGCTTCTTATATATAATTTTACTTACATCTTTTATTGCAAGAAGCAACAGTGGATGTAGTCTGTTTTTTTTAAGTCCAAAAATTACTTTCACGGCCTTCACTTGCAAATTAAGAGCGACCAAAGATATTTTGAAATTGGATGTTAGGTGCACATTTTAATAGCTAAGCAACTGCTATGGATTTAATTGCCAGAATATATTCATTGAGTTTGCTTTTCATAATATTTCATTATTAAAAATATATTAAAAAACTTTACGGCTGAAAAAACATGGAAGTAAGAGCTCTTTTCAATAACATGTCGCTAAGGGAATTAACATAAAAAAATTAAATTACTCACAGTCTCTGTTGTAACCACAAATGCCAATTGTCATTCCTGTCTAGGTGAAATTTCAATTTAATTAAAAATTTTGCTTATGTTGCTTACCGCTAATGTTGACCAAACTTTATACATTATGGTTTATTTGATTTTTATGTAGCTTACTGACTACTTTAGTTAATGGTCTTTGTTCATGTCACTGTACATGAGGTATTAGGTTAGTTAGAGAGGACATCAGACCAAATATGTTTCTGAATCGAGTATTCTGGCAATTCATTTCTTTGGAGTTGCTCAACTATTTAATTGTCTGGAATATGTATTAAGTTCTCTGGCTGTTACAGACACTATGACCAAAGATTAAATTGTGAATGTTTGCCAAGCCTCAGTAAAAGAAATTAATAGTAATAATAATAAAAAATATATTAAAAAAAACAACAACATGATGCTTACAAAGCAAACATGAATTATTCAATTTTTGCAGAGAAAAACTGTTAGGGTCAGATACAAGTCAAGTTTGTATTTCAGAAAGTTCGAGTCTATGAAACAATTATGCTGTAGCATGATCGTCCCTGTCTATTAATACGCCTGGGTTCCTCGAGCTCAAAAGAATTTATTAACTCTATGGGTGAAACACAGGTAAAGTTCATATTTGGTCAGATCAAGTCAACCTGTCATAATCTTTGACCATTTGCAGAAAATGGTAACGGGCTGTCACTAGTTCTTGAAAAGTTTGAAGCTAAACTGCTATCAGGCTATAACACATTTGACTGAGAATCAAATCAGACTTCGAAATCCTTGGTTGAAGTTGCAGATTATTACAACAAAATCCACATTCACATACATTTATTCAGATAAAATTTACAATATCTTCCAAAGTTTATACATTTAAATAAAGTTTTCTTCCACTAAATTTTCAAAAGCTGGTGGTAAAAATGTTTTAAAGTTTATTAAAAGTTGTTACTTCATCTCGCCAACTGAAAAATTTTCTATCACCAAAACTTTTGCTATGCCCAAATTATTCTACGTCCGAAACTGCATGCTTGAGAAATTTACTAAGCATCACCACTTCCTCATCATGGGACCAACTGGCATGGACTGTGCTTGGTGAACAGCTGCCCTCAAGGAAGCAAAATGGTAGGTTTATGTAACATTTGGTGTGGGAAAGCATCATATTTTCCAAATTCCCAGTGATCTTTTTTTCCAAATATTTCTAAAACTTGGCTGTTTTATTACATGAATTATTCTATGAAGTTTTATCTGTAACACATTTTTCATATTTTTATCTGTTACACCATTATTAAACTTTGAAATGTGAGGGATGATGATTTTGATTTCCTGTCTATTACTTTAAAAGTACTAAGTCCCTCGTAAAGTTACTTAATCAAATGATTTATTTTAATATTTTGTTTATTTGTGATTGTGGTTTTTAACTGTGACTATTTTTATTTAGATGCAATATTTAATTTTATCTCATTGTGCCTTACTCCCAATTTCCCTCCAGAATACCATGAAATTTCGAAAAATCATAATTTTGTTATTTAATTATGGTTTTAAATAAGGTCTTCACTGTTTTTGTTTAAATTTTGTGGTAGTTTTAATCATCCATATCCCATTTTCAACAAATCATTATTTTATCATTTGTTTGTGATGTCACTTAAGGGCTAATGGCTTATCTAAGATTCCTTGCTTCATACTTGTTAAGTATTTTTATTTATTAACTGTTTTTGTATTGCAATGTTGTTGCAGGACATGTTTCCGTAGTTGCTTAATTAATTATCAATTGAAAGATAATGTCAATGCAACTGTTTAATTTATTTATTGTTGCATTGTACACATTTCACTTCTCATCGAGGCATCATCAATGACGAATCTGCATTACAGTTCTTACATTTTTATCCTATCATTACGTAATTGTGAAATTGAGATTTTATATATACTAGCGGAGTTCCGGCATTACCCAGTATAGTTGGCGTAGATTTACCCGTGCCCTATTTTTATTCCCACAATGAGAAACATTTGCTCGAAGTTTCATAAAATTCGCACCAACTTTTTACGAAATTAAAGCAAACCTAGATTCACCCACCCCTTACCGAGAAACGGGAGGATTGAAGTTTTTTGCACGTACACTATTTTCATTTGTCCAAAAAGATTCATGTATATCAAGCTTCATTAATTTGGTTAAGAAATTTCAATATTAGATTACTGAAAAACAATAGATTATGCTGGAAACTCACATTCGATTCGAATATACTTTTTGCTCAAAACGTCAGATACTTGTAACTCCGCAGATTCAGCCTTTTATACAAATATCAAAAGTGAATCCAGAATATAATCATTGTAAAGAGAAGACTATTTCTTATAGCCATAGACATTGTCCAGTGATCATGCTTGAAGAAAATCTGTTTTTTCTTCGGCTATCTATGGCATTTAAAAATTGAATATCTCAAAATAAAGGAAAGAATATTTCAAGTTTTGTTTAGTGTGCAAAATAGGTATTATTATAAAGTTATCTTATTGCTTTCATTAAAGCCTATGGTCAGAGACGTTGTAGTTGTATGTTTAGTGTGAAGTATGCAACATCTGATCCTTCCACCTTTGGGATTCGTCATAATACGTTCAGAATTACATTTAATGCTCCCGCGTTATTTAACGTTGAAACGTAAGAGATTCTAAGCTTTAAATCGGTGAATACTCCATCTAAATCTGCTCCGTAGTTTCCGAGTTTTTATAAGACAAATTTATCCGGTTTTCGTTTTATAGATATAGATCTGGTGATTATTTATATAAGCTTATAAGTGAGGAAAAATTTAATGTTGAGCTCTGGGCCCAAGAGATATGCATCACATCCTGAGTAATTTGCTTGTGAAACCATGTAAAACCGAAAACTGGATGGCCAGACGGGGATTTGAATACAGGTGTTCTTGAGTGCAAGGCTTGAGCGCTACCATTCACCCGTCAAGCTCACTTTATAGCTTAATGAAATTTCGATTGAGCACACGCCTCTGTAGCAATTTCTCTACTCCCCCTTTTTTGCCTAACAGAGTATTTTTGCTGTTTGAGTTAAGTTTTTGTATCTCAGAAATGTTGAAGTTACCATCGTGGATCGTAAGAACATATTTAAACTTTCTTCACAAGGAAACAAAATTCTGTGTCAATTTACCACTATAACAGTATTTGTCCAACCAGAAACATGTGAATTCTCTTTTATGAAAAATCTTTCAACTGTGGCATTGCAATTTGGTGATGTTTTCTTATGTAACACCACAAGACAAATCAAATATATATATATATATATATATATCATTTCCACTTCTCGTTAAACCAGAGGATGGATTCTTATCTAACTTGATGAGACACATTGAAAGTGAAATGTAAAATATTGCTTTGTCCTTGGGATATTGTATCTCTAAATTGAGGCTGATAGCTTGAAATGCAACCTGGACCAGAAAAAATTACAAAGTAGCAAGGTACTACACGCTGGACATGTACAATGGGAGTTTTGTTTTCTTTCTAGAGGTTGTGGTCAAGTTGAAATGCAGTTTGAAGCAGAAGAAAATCGTTGTCAAAAGGAAAAGAAACTATACCTATAAATAATTTTTGACTTTCGATATCTTGAGAGCTAAGCGAGATGTGTAATTTTTTTTACTTTCTATCTGTCTAATTGAGTTATATAAGAATTCATCATCAAATTGCGGCAAAATGATTGACGTAAAAACTGCATTACTAAACAGTTCAATAAATTATGAAATTAATGAAAGCTAGTTATGAAAGAAACTCAGTGTATAGCACAGAAAGTCCTTCCTGTTGTAGGTAATATTTATTATTAAAAGTTAAATAATTCTGAGAGGTCAGTATTTCTACTGTGCTTTTGATTTCTTCTATATGGTTGCTGGGTAGTATTTTGTAAGTATTAAGGTTTGTGTTGATTAGTTCTGTGGTTTATTTAATTGGGATGTTGCTGTACATATTTTCAATATCAAATGATACAAGTGTTGCTGTGTTTGGGATCTGTGTATCTTTTATGTTTTGAATGAGTTCTGTTGTGATTTTTATACTTCTGATCTCCTTTAATGTGTAGTGTTGGTTTGAAATGCTGTTTAAGTGTTTGGCTAAGTGATATGTTGAGGCATTTCTAAAATTAATTACTGGTCTTATTGGAATTTGTGGTTTATGTATTTTTGGTTGGCTTCTCAGTGTTGGAGCTGAAGGATTTGTCTGTATGTGTTGCTTTTGGCTATCTGTGAGAGTGATATTTGTTTTCTTTAGTTCTGCTTGATATCTGCTTGTTGGATCTGATTTTAACTGTTTTTAATTTTCTCTGTTTTTCATGTGTATTTGCTTTTATCCATCAAGACTATTGAATTGCTTTTATCTGCCTTTGTAACTATTGTGTTTTCAGACCAGAGTTTTTTCTTTAAACATTTGAGTGTTTTTGTTTCTTTGTTGGTATTCCTATTTATGTTACCCTGTGACATGATTTGTTTCAATTCTTTTGCTATAAGTTCCCTGGCTGATCCCTCGTAATTTGCTTTCAGATTATTGTTCTCGTTAGGATATATTCTGCTTCTATTGCTGTTTTTTCAACGAGGCCTTTTTCTAAAATTTCTGTTTCTTGTTAACTGATGTTTGTTTTTGATAAGTTTATATGGGTTTTGGGTAGAAGGTGTGGCCATCAGGTGTTGTATTTAATCTGTTGCAACTGTTTTCACTATATTGTTGTTTATGTAATAACTGATCTAGCTTTTTATTATGAGTTTGCTTTATTTGCTTCAGTATCTGGTCTGTATAGTTTTCAGTTTTTTCTATTAGATAAGCAAAGATTGATGTATTGTCTAACGATTTGAAAAGCTCTAAATGTGTTCTGTACAAAATCTTGTTTAAATTGTCTTTTTTTTAGCATATAGAGATTTTATTTCATTATATGAAATAAGCTAATTCTCACTATCAACAACCACAGACACAACACACTCACTATACAGAAAAACTTATATATTCAGAAAGCAAAATATGTAGGCTAACAGGTACTAAATGACCAGGTAAACCTCACAAATAAAACATTACTCAGTCTAATATACACAAACTCGACAGACAAAACAAAATAAACACAAACTCTAACAAACCCCCACGCACATATACATCACACATAAAAATAAAACACACTAAAAAGATTATGCATGCATGCACTTTTCAAAACTCGCGCTATCTGCAAGAGACATGACATATTCAAACAAGATGGCCACAGCAGAGAACCGAAGGACATGAAAGCGCACTAGAGACAGGACATAAACAAACCAGCTGGCCCCCAATAGATGACTGAACAATGAGAAAGCACAATGTTGTAAATATGATACAAGCAAAACATGCTTTAGATAAGAAAACGGAGATGTGCAGCTGCATGCCGTAATAACAAATGTAAATAATAAGTAAATATCAGCTTTTTTTAAAAAAAAAATCCTCATGTTCACAATTACATAATAATAGGATAAAATGTTTATAAGACTGTATATAAAAACTGTAATGCAGATTCGTCGCTCATGATGTCTCGATGAGAGGTGAAACATGTATGACGTAACAATAAATAGTTTAAACAGTTGCATTGGCATTATCTTTCAACTTATAATGTTTTCATATTATTACATTCCTTAAATTTAGCTTTCATCTGATTCTAGTTTCAACTCTATTTTCCTAAAGGTCGAATTTTTTTACTGGCCTAATAAACATACATAGGGTTTGTCTATTTTGTTAAAAGGTCTGTTTGTATGTTGACAAAGCATTGCCATGGTTAGATTTTATCTATCTGTTTAAATAATTGTATTGTTTCCCCAAAATCCTATTGTCTACACATGTGTGGTCCTGCTAGTTGCTGACATCATCAACTTGCCTGGCTAGAATAAAATCTTCAAACTAACTTACTGCCCTAAATAAGATATTCTGGCCTTATAAATATTTAATCAAAATACTAGTTTTACATCATAGCATAAGTGGAAATGTACATGAAGCTTTTAATTTATTTTGGTGTTTCAACTTCCATATCTACCTACCCACATGATACCAAACCTTTTTTACTTGATGGCTGTTTTAATATGGTTATACAATCTGTTTGGCAATGTTAAAAGCTTTTCTTTCTCCCTTACTTGGGGTATGAGGAAACTATTGATGTGTTATAGTATATTTTATCCCGATGCAGCATTGGGAAGCTGAGAAATAAGGAAAAATATATCTGTGTGCTTGTTTCATTGCACATGATTCAAACAAAAACTGCTGGTTGGATTTTAATGGAGCTTCAAATAATCGTCAAACCATGGTCCCAGAAGTGAAATAGGGCTCACTTCATTTTAATGTTTTTTCAAAAAGCTGAGAAATTAACAGAAAAGTGTCCACAAATTAATATCCACTTGAAGGTAATTTAATTCTCGTAGGTGAAATGTTTGCCGGGGAACATAGCAAGTGCTTTTTTTTATGTGGAATTGAAACTGATGTTCATCATTATTACTCATTTATGAGAACTGTGACCTCATTGGGTGACCCATTGTATTTGTAATGTTCTTGACTGTGTTAACTGCAAATTAGGAGGTCAAGTTGTCTGTTTGAGTAACTTCAATAGAAGACCTCACTTCATCTTTAACTCTTTTTAAAATTAAAAACTAAGTAAATGAAGCGAAGGGCAGCAGCTAGTAATCAATAAAATATAATTATTTCATTTTCACATGTCTCATCAAGAAAGTGTCATTAAAATTAATAGATAATGTGAAACTAAATAATACCCTCCACTCACTAAAGTTGAAGGCAGGAGGTAGCATCAACAAACAAACACTCCAAAAACAAACAATAAGTGCAATATTTCAGCCTATTAGACTGCCATACATTATGCGTACTGTGGTTGCTCTTTGCTATTGTTATTTTACGTCTTTGTCACTTTTCCCCGTCTGATTCTAATTTGTCAGTTCTTAAATATATCAGTAAAGAGACCACACAGTTACTATCCATGCCATGCTGCTTTTTAAACTACCAACATGTATATTATTGTTAATTATTCCATTTTTATTATTATTAGTATTTCTTCACCATATCGCTACTTCAGAGATACATTTCACTTTACAATTTCTGTGCGCCCTAACTCTATAAACTCAGATCTCAAATTCTATTATTCTAGTTCTGCCTTTCACTGAATATTCCACCAAATGGCCTTACTATAAAATTACCTGTATCTGGATGCCACCCACACTTTTGTTTCACAGTCCATTTGATCTGCTACCAACATTCCTTAGCATCCACTCACCTAAAGGCCAATCAACACTCATCCCACCTAATTTACTTATACAAAATTGTTCATTATCTACATATCATACTTAATCACTGCAACCATATGCTAACCAAACAAGCACTAAAACATCTCTGTAAATGTTTTAAATTAAACACCATATATTAACAACTGTTTTATTAATTTTGCTAGACTTTTTTTACCATTTTGGTGTGAGGCATCGTCAGTGGGAAGAGTGGGGTAGCTATCACATGTCACTCCAAAACAGGACTTTCTGCATTTCTTTGAACTGGTATTCAATTCCAAAATTCAGAATTTAGCTGTTGCCTTTATATACAGTTCACTGTTACTATTTTCTGTTTTTTCTTGTGGAGCCTGCACTTTCTTGATTCCACTCAACTGTCTTCACCTTTCAAAACCTGTATTTACAATCAAGTACAAGGCACTGCTATGGGCACGCACATGGCACCCTCCTAAGTCAAACTTTTTGAAGGCAGATTAGAGTTATCTTTTCTTAAAAAGGTTACTGTGAAGATGATATCAAAATAAGTTTTAGTTTTATTGTCACTGCAGTTATCTGAAACTATATGATCGCTATTTCAAAGATTGTTGAATAAAAAAAGAAGTTTCCTATTTGGCCACACATGTTTTATTAGGTTATGGGCCAAAAGTTATGACCCGCGTTATTTTCTTCGCTGTAATAGTAAACAGTATATGGAAGGTCATGTTATTAAATAACTAATTACGCACTTGAAGATGGTTTTAAATTTCATATTTAATATCCCTGAGCTTAAAGACAGATAGAAATATAATGTTTGGGCTTTTGTAGTGGAGAATATGTTGCGCTTAATAAATGAAGAAGGCAGTGCAGGCATTAGCACTGTAGCTATAGAAGATGCAAATGTGAAAACAAAACTGATTCTTACAATTGATTCAGCATTATATGTACATATAAAGTATGCTAAAACAATCAGGAAGATATGGATGCAGCTTAAAACTATGCTTGATGATTCCACATTTACTTCACCATATCAGTCAGGCTTGATGATTATGAACCAATGACATAGTATATGACACAAATAATTCAGACATACAAAGATTAAGTGCAACTAAATTTGAGATGAATAACAAATGGGTTGGAAGTGTTTTGCTGGCTGGTTTGCCAGAACAATTTTTTTTACCCATTATCTTGGCACTCAAACTTTCTGGCATTCCTGTTAAGGCAGATGTCATCAAGACAAAAGCGATCGCAATGGAAATTTCAGTTTCAGAGGGATCAGAGACACAAACTGCTTTCACTTTGAAAGGTTGGCAAAATCATAAAAACAACCATGTCAATACCTCTTTTTAGATGTGCATTGTTGTCCATGGGTGCCCGCATGACCTCAGTCACATAGCTCCATTTTCTTGAAGGACTTAGCCAAAAAGATTGTGTTTTTTTGTATTTGTGGAGGATTGCTACTGTCATTTTCCCTTAACTCTGATCAGTGGTGGGTATATTTTTCCTTTTCATTCCTTATAACTATCATTTGTTCCTACTCAATTCTTGTTAAATAGATAATCATTTTTGTAACTGTTTACTTAATAATAATGTTTTTGTTTTATTTATAAAATAGCTATAATACAATTTAGTTTAATTTGTCTGATTTTTTTACATTGCACAACTGCTATATATTGTTTTATAAATAAAAACAACTATACATCTTTTACTATCTGTAGGTGTAATTTAAAACTTAACAAGAATAATGCTACAAGAATAAATACATAGCACTACAGTCATATCACTCACCATAGTCTATCCTGCCCCAACCAGTGGCAACTGTTTTGTTAACAGTAAATCTGTCACGAGAGTAGAGACATGCTGGTCTTATAAATTTGTTGAAGTATACACGACGAGCAAGTCGCAGAAGTGCAATATCATTGTACTTAGAAGGAGGCTTGTAATCAGGATGTCTTGTAATACTCTGAACAGGATAATCCACAGGCTGGGCTCCATCATCATCCCTCTTCAGATTGAGTTCACCTAAACGAACTATAACTGGAGGACCTCTGAAAGAGCAAAGTTTAAAACCATTTAAGATATGTTTTTTTTTATTTTCTTTGTAAAACTGTGTGCAAGGTGATGAATAACATGTAAACAACAGTGAGTTCAATATTTTAGCTAAATATGCAGTGCCAAGATTTCCCTAAATCATGAGTGACCCTTCTGTCACAGTTCTAAAATTTCATAATCTCTTTGTGACCAAAATGGGATGCAGAACTAGCACTGCAGCTATTACCTGATGTCTTTGCACAGAATAAGTAACAGTCAATTGAACATAAAAAAAATTGAAATAGCTAGTAACTATATCATACTAATAATGATTGGAAAACTAGGATGGAATAAAATGTTTTATTGATGTTTGAAAAAATAATACAGTCTCTGAAAGAAATGGTGATTAAGGGAACAAGATGGTTATAAGGAGGACTCTGGTTATCAAATCTTGTATGCAGAATTTAATTATTTCTCTAATTACTTTTTTACAAGGAGACTATCAGCTTAAAATTGGTACTTTTGAATGTCACATTATCACTAAATCCGAATCATTTTTTATTATTATTACTAGTCTTATTATTAATAATAATATTGAATTATGTTACATTTATTAATTATCAGTATACTGAATTGGTAACTTGAATTGTAATACTGTTGGATTTCCACAGACTGTAATTTGTTTAGACTGTAGTTGGCATAGTGTTGTTATATTTAAGGAACAATATCTGACACTGTCCAGTACAGCTATGCAGGCCAGCGATTGTTAATTGGGCGCCTGCATTGTAGAATGGCAAAATGCAGGGCAGTGTGTGTGTAGTACCACTTGGAGCAAGGTCACACACTCTGTACACAACCTAAAATAGCTTTTGAAATGTATTTGAAACTTATTTGAATGTAACACAAGTATTTTAAAGGCTGTTTCTTGAAACGGTAATCATTAAATTCGGTAGTATATTGACCAGAACAGTGAGGTTTTCATCTCCAAACATTATCATAATACCTCTCAATTTATTTGCCAGAAAATCATAATTAAAACTACCCAAGCTAATGGCTTGTATGTGTTGAAAGAGGAGAATTGGGGCCACTCTCAAATAAATAACATGCTGCTGACCACTAACAGAGCGGTTAGCACACAATTAGCTGACCATTTTCAGGATAGTTGGTACTGGCGACTAATGTCCAGGTAGCTCGCATTTAAACATAAAGTACATTGAAAAACTTAATGAATGAAATTACAAAAGGGATTTTGTTTTTATTTTGAAAATTATAAGCTCTTAAATCTTTCTTTTCAGGAAAGTGGAAGAGGCATTTTATTAAGTGTAATAAAGCACAGTTCTGAAACTTGAATTTCCTTTATGCAATATTGTGCATACTTTTTATGAGCAATTCACTTTATTAATAATAGATTAAAATGTTTCAAAAATTACAAATCTGGTTGCCTCTTAAATTAATATTTTTAGCACAAATAACCATAAATAAAAGTCTCAAACATGATTTAATATGTATAGTTGGAGGGTCATGTAGGTTTTATTTCCATGAAGCATTTGCCAGGTTGTATGCTATTAGCTTAAATTTCAATTATCATTTATATAATTAAAGCATTTCTTACTTACAAACTATTCAAAAATCTTGCAATGCACATAGGTTGTGTATCGAACATTTCACTTCAATTTCTTTTAATGATACAGTTATCTTATAAGAAACAGGTGATACTATTTCAATGGCTTCTAGTACTGGCCAGAAATATATTTCATCTTAAATGTGGACACAACGTTCAGTAGATATACCTGCTTTAATGATGTACACAGGCCTATGTTAAGACAGCAGCAGCAGTAAATGTTAGCTAGATTTTTTTTAGAAGCAGCTAAGTGCATAGGAATAACAATAAAAAGGATGTTCTTTGAAATAACAGCCAATCAAGACAAAGTAAATTTCATATTCTTACTAGGTGGTTCCAAAATTAACAAGTCAAGCAATACCAAACAGCCTAAAGGATTAGTCATGGTATATCGATTGACCACAGAATGGGAATTACAAAATAGGATAGCGAAATGAACTACCACTTACCTTAGATGACGGTTGTATGGTGTGAACACATTGAAAAGACAAGATGATAAATAACATTGAATATTTCGGGTCATGGGCCTTTCTCACCAGGGGAACATTATGGAGGATGGGTGGTGTAGGAGACCGTCCCACAGAATGACTATTAGTCAGGAACAAGGTGGGGGTAAATTCAAGCAGAGGACAGGGAGAGGGGGGATAGCTAATCGGAGCTAGTACCCCAGAAATGCAAAATGTTCCAAAAAGAGCAGAATAATACATTAAAATCTTCACAATATAAATCTGAGTAAGCAAAAGTAAATAAGAATTTCACAAGGACCTACTCCCACACCCACATTACATTCTTGTATGTGGATCTGCCACCTAGCTCCTCGGTCCACACCAAACCCACCAACTTACAGCAGTACCTCCATTTTGACAGTTGCCATCTATATCACACCAAACATTCCCTCCCCTACAGTTTTAGCATTCGAGGCAGCCGTTTATTCTCCAACCAGAAATCTCTAATGGAGTATTCAAACAACATCTCACAAACATTGGTATCCCCCAGCTTTGATTCACAAGCAATTTTCATGAGACACATTACAACCTGATTAGCCTATTGACTACTCCTCTGAACTCAGAAGGTGGGAGCTTACCTACCAATACAAACTAGGCACAAGGAAACCTCCTGGTATCAATTTGAGATAATACACAGTCAGTACTTTTCCTTCTTTCTATCCTCTCCTTTCCTCCATCCCCACTGTCTATATTGAACCACCACACAGCAGAGGTGATTTTTAACTATATAGATGCTTCTATTAGTATTAGTATTTTTGTTTACTTATTTACTTTTGCTTACTCAGATTAATGTTGTGAAGATTTTAATGTATTATTCTGCTCTTTTTGCAACATTTTAAATTGCTCGGGTACTAGCTTCAATTCACTATCTCCCTCTCCCTCTCCCTGTCCTTTGTTTGAATTTACCCCCACCATGTTCCTGACTAACAGTCATTCTGAGAGATGGTCTCCTACACCACCCATCCTCCATAATATTCTCTTGGTGAGAATGTTCTTGTCTTTTTTATGTGTTCACGCCATACAACCATCATCGAAGGTAAGTGGTAGTTCATTTAGCTATCCTGTTTTGTAATTCCTAGTTGCTACTTAGCACCTATTATTTCCTGATTACTATATATATAAGTCCTGATTTGTGCATACCTCCCTTTCCAAATCACTCATCTTTCTCGGCATGTATAAGGTCTTTTGTGCTTATTGCTGCTCTCCTGCCTTCTGCTGCAGTGAGTGGCTAGTCTACTTTCCCTATCCTTTAGTTATGTACACACGCACACACACACACACACACACTCACTCACGCATATATATTGTTATATATCTCATTTTAAACAGTTGCATTCCTTCCATACCAAACATTTCTTGCTTTACAGTCCTGAAATCCACAGCAGATACATTTGTCGTATCCCTTTCAATAGTGATTATTGGTGTCACTCTTCTATCATAATTTATAAATATACATTACTAGCTGTTGCCCATAAGTTCGTTCTCTTGGTTTTTTATTTTACAATGGTTTATGAGAGGAAGTCGGGTGTTGCACTGAAGTTAGTCATATGAATTATTTGACCTGCTTATTTGCAGTCAACGCTTGGCCATGAATGTTGCAAATGCAGTGAGAAATCCAAGGAGGTCATCACTCACAGAAATGAATTAAACAACAGATGACAGTGCTTTGCAGTCACAATAAAAAGTAGCACTATTGAGCGTTATGTCCGTGTCAGTGGAAAGCACTACTAAATCAGTCTTTTTTCTAGCAACAGTCTTTATTCACACTTCCGCTGGGAGGTCTGATAGTTTTTAGTATAACTATAGCTACTTGATGATAATTTCATGTGGTCTTGATGTCCTAGAGTTTCTTAACGGCTGCTCAGTATTCTTCTGTCTCAACAAAACTGGTAATATACTAGGTAACAGGTACCTACAATTTAATGTGTATTTGAATATTGGTTTCAATTCTGAATAATTTTATTTCGATTCAGAATAATAATTGATACTGTTGGTACATATCTCACTAATCTTGCCTTTGAATTGATAATAATGTGGAGACACTTTTATCATATTTCTCAGCTCTGTGCTGTAACACCAAAGTGGAAATCCTCTTTTACTCCTCTGACCACAGACTGTTCAGAAACTATTTTCTCTATTTCTTAACTTCCCAATGATGCAGAAAAATGAAACATACCATACCACATTTTACTGCTGAGACCATGGACTGTACAGTGTTAAAACCCCCATTAAAATCAATACAGATGATTTTGCATGAATTTCAGTCAATGAAACATAAGTTACTTCTTGCAGTTGAATTGTTAACAACCTGCTATATTACTCGAAATAAAACATGCATGTTGCTATCTTATCAGTATATAGATAGATAGTAAAATGCAAAAAAAAAAAATGTGATTGCTTCTGACATCATTAAGTGTCTCATCTGCTTGCAAGGATAAGGTTCATCACTAAACTGGCATCATCTGTGGTAATTATTTGGTTGAATAATTTAGAACAAATAAAGAAGAAAGCAATAATGTTAATTTTAAAAATATGTTTTCTTAAAATAAAACGAAGTGAAGAAAAAAGAATGATTGACATGTTTACTGGTATGGTGTTACAGGAAGCTGAGATCACAAAGATAACTGGTGTCAAAGATATGTTAATAAGCCAAAAATAGTAATAATTTCATGTTGTCCTCATGATCTGGAGATAGAGTTTCTATCATGCTGCATAATAGTTGCATGTTGTAACTAACTAATCCTATTAGGTACTGTGGACTTGAATGGATTATAAACTATGGAAGGGTTTTGGGGTACTTTCCATGCACTGAGAAATTGGACTGTCATTGAGCTACTCCTCATTTATGTTCAGAAAGTTTATACAGTAAAACAGCTGTTGAGATTGTTACTCTGGCAACCATCAAGCAGCAGTGTTCCAGTTCCCATAACTCCAATCATATACGAGGGTGGTCTGAAAAGTTTCCGACCTAACAAAAATGCAAGACATTTTTTCTGAAATTTGTTTTTTATTTTTCAACATAGTCTCCTTGTAACTCTACACACTTCTCTCAGTGATGCTCCCATCTCTGTAACCTATCCAAATAGTACTATGTGTTTTTCTCTGCAAAATAATTGTTCACGAAGGTGATTGCCCCTTCATTTGACGAAAATCTCTGTCCTCCGAGCGCAATTTTTAGATTAGGGAACAAAAAGAAGTCGCTTGGGGCTAGATCTGGTGAATAAGGTGGATGGTCAAGCAGTTCAAACGGTAATTCATCTATTTTCGCCATGGCAACCGCTGAGGTGTGAGACTGTGCGTTGTCTTGGTTAAACAGGATATTCTTTTTCTGCAAATGTGGCTGTTTAACCGCAAGTTCTGCCTTCAGCTTGTAAAGTAATGATGCGTAGTATGCTCCTGTAATGGTTTTACCTTTTTGAAGGTAATCAATAACTCCATGACTGTCCCAAAAAAGAATCGCCAGCACTTTCCCAGCTGAAAAAACAGTTTCTGCTTTTTTTGAGCCGGTTCCCCCTTTGCAGTCCACTGTTTGGACTGTATTTTTGTTTCGGGCGTATAATGGTGTATCCAAGTTTCATCTACAGTAATTAATCGGCACCAAAACTCGGATTTATTGTGCCTAAACTGCGCTAACAGAGCGTCGGAAATGTTCATTCGAACACGTTTTTGGTCTAATGTAAGCAAACACGCCACCCAATGTGCAGACAGCTTTCTCATACCTACATGTTGATTTAATATGTAACAAACACGTTCTTTTGAAATGTTCATAACCGATGCTATCTTTCTCACTTTAATTCAGCGGTCGTCTAGCACCAATTGGTGATGTTTTCGTCGGTAGTTGCAGTTTTTTGACGTCCTGAACGTTCATCGTGTCCCAAGATCTTACGGCCATGTTTAAAATCAGCTGCCTAAAATTTTACTGTGGTAAGTAATGGTGCAGAGTCCCCATACACAGAATCCAACTCATCTTTGATTTGCGTAGGCGTATTGCCTTTCAAAAACAAATATTTAATGACAGCTCGATACTCGATTTTGTCCATTTTCACAAAAACACTCATATCAACTCACTCAAACGACTGTTAAATAACAACTGCATGTCCAAAATGGCTGAAACTTTTGTGAGTAACTGTCAACAGATAAACAACGAAATTCACTAGCTTTTATTTTTCAGGTTGGAAACTTTTCAGACCACCCTCGTACTATACTAAATTTTTGTTGTTGAGAAAACACTAATGGAGGAACTGCAGTAACCATATACAAAGCAGTGAGCACATATTAGATGAACAAGAAAGAAGTTCTATTACATAATTGCAGGAATACAACAGGTATGATTCACTAATAAGTGTCATGAATGGGTGGCTTGAATAATAAATTTACATTGTGTGAATGAACCAAATTTTTGGACTCATTTGAAGAGAGCATTTTCTTAGTGCTTTGTTTATAAAAAATGCTAGTTAAAACAGTTTCCCTTCCACAAGAGATGCACTGGAATCTTTAGGCATGATCATATTAGAAACAGCAAAATAAGAAAGTATGTGAAATATTTGTGGCATGGGAACAAAAAAAAAAAAAAACGTTACTCTTCAAGTAATTTATTTAATTTAATTAAACTGCGATGGAGCGCATGCCCCAGTGGCAACCTCCCTACACAGCCATCTTCTCCCCTTCCGGCACCCACCTACATTAGCCATCTGCAAATTTTTGCTCTAAATTCTTTCAACGTTTTTAGTAAATTATTGATAATTTCTCTTGGTGACTTATTCCAATCCCTGACACCCTTACCCAAAATAAAAAAGAATCTTCCTACACCCTTGTGCCTGAAATTGAGTGCCAGCTTGTGGTCATGGTCATCTTTTCCCTTCCATGCTTTACTTTTAATTCTTACACCAATATCTTTCCATACCTAATCACCAATATATGACTCGTGAAACCCCATGACCCTCTTCACCCTCGTCCTATCATCTAATGAATCCCATTCCAGCTCTCTTTTATCATATCTGTTATGCGGTAATTTCCAGAAACAAATCAAGCAGCCCTTTCTTTACCCTCTCCAACTCCTGTATTTGATAAACAAAATTTACATTTCAAGTTTTCAATAAGCAGTTCTTTCCCCGCCTTATAATTGTAATTGAACTTTAGTTTTTTATTTGTGTATCTAATAAGCGGACTCTTCTTTTCATTTATCTTCATCCCATGTTTACCAACCCAACTAGATATTCTGTCCAGATCACCCTGCAGCTGTTTACAGTCCTCTACCATGTTGATCCTTTTATATAGCATTACATCATCTGAAAACAATCTAATTTCTGACAGTAAACAGTCAACACAACTATTCATTAGAATAATGAACACCGATGGTCCCAATATGCTACCATGTGGCACTCCCATTTTTACTTCCACTTCTATTGATACTGCATTTCCTACTCTAACATTCTGTTTTCTACCTTTTAAAAATTCTTCTACCCAGTAAATCACTTTCTCATCCCCTCCAATAGTTTTTACCTTGTTTACTACCATTTGCCTTTGAAAGATCTAGTTCAGGGGTCCCCAAACTTTTTACCCTGTCGACCCCTTCATAGGTTATTTGCCTTCTTATCGACCCCCAGGTTAAGTATTTAATAAAAACATTAAAACATTTTTGCCTTTTCTAATACTAAGCAGTAAGGAGATCTGCATAACTGCTCAACGAAATAATTTACAGTTCCCGTATTTTACAAAATCCACCCAATAATATTAACAGAAAAATAAGATATTTTCAACTGTTATTATAATCTCAGAAAATAATAACAAAATTACAGACAGATGGAATTAATTTGAATTAAGATCTGCCAAATAAAACAAATGGTTCTTGAACTGTTTTAACTTGTCTCATAACGACGGATCCACCTTCCTAAGAAACTCTTCAGATGATTATCTACAAACTACTACCTCTTAATAACCACTTTACCTCACTGTGCAAAAGTAATTGGTTGAAAGTTTTATGTTTTACTTCATATAATTTCCAAACAGATGGGATGAGAGGATGAGTTTTAATATCATTTATTCATATCATTTTTATTTGAACATTCCCATTTTTCCTAGACGGTTGAATTGGTCCTCTTTAGTATTAACCGACCCCCTTTTGACCCCTGTGTATTAATTGACCCCTGAAGAACTATTATCGACCCCAAGGGGTCGATATCGACCACTTTGCGGACCCCTGATCTAGTTCTTCGATATCAATTTGGCCTTCCTTGTCCATATCATCTGAAAGAACCGAGCATGGTGGTGTAATGGTTAGCATTCTGGCCTCACATTCGGGAGAACGGCGGTTATAATCCCTGTCCGGACATCCAGATTTGGGTTTTCAATGGTTTCCCAAATCACTCCAGGCAAATGCCAGGATGCTTCCTTCAAAAGGCCATGGCCGAATTCCTTCCCATTCCTTACCCCGCATCCTTTCCTGTTTCTAAAGACCTCACTGTTAAGTGATGTTAAGCATTTAAAAAAAAAAAATCATCTGAAAAGTTTTCTTCCCCCTACTAGTCCAAGACCATGAGACGGCACCAGAAATGGGACCATCCCACCTGCAATGTGATTGACCGTCTCAGTGTTAGTGGAGTGAAAGTTTTTACTCTGCCTGGTGGTGTTAATTGTACGTCTGAAGAGACTTTCCATGCTGTAGTTTCACGCTCAGAGCTAGCTAGCTGTGTGGACCGCCAACCTCCAATAGGAGAAGGCGACTTAAGAAGAAGAAGGTTGTGTTAAAGCATTGAAATCTGTGACTTATGCACAGCTACCATGACAACATATCCAGTCGAGTCAGGACACCGGATTTTAGTTTCCACCTCATGCAGGTAATGTAATCTTTGTGATACCACGACTACTGTGATTCATGTGCCCTGCCCAAAAAACTGCCCTGATCCAATTAATGTAGGCAAATTGCAGACAATCTCTGCATTATTCTGTTTCTTACTGTGCCGTATTGAAAGAGTTCTTGTGTTCTCACCGACGTTTTGTGTTGAGCTAGTCATAGCATCTCTTTAACTGAAAACCAATAACTTTAATGCAATAAATTCTTCACGGGTTTGCTGCCGGATTACATTTTGTGCTGATGACGAGCTTTCGGCGACTTGCACTGCCGCCATCATCAGGTCCGTTGTATCTTTAGAATTTATTTCAAAGATACGCCGGGAAAGACTTATCTCTAACTTTAATGCAATAACTTTCTGCCACATCTTGTCTTTTTGAGCACCAGTTATATTCATATGCTTTATTGATTGTTTGTATCAGAATTCGCACTAGTTATGGCGCCCATGATGGTCTTGTAATTACCAGAATACTTTGTGCAGATTATAAAAATGTAGTTTTTTTTATTACTGGACTAAGGATAAGGATCTCTCCCTTATCCCAAGTATAAATTTTAACTATGCACATCTATGGTCCATCCATCTTGATGCTTGTGGAGAAATTAGTGATTATTGTATTGAAACGTCCTTTTTACAGGTTGAAACGTTACAATATATAAGTGTAAGCGGATAGTAATGATATGATAGCCTTGCACTTATTAATATTACTGCTTTAAATCTATCGAGCAATAACAATGAGCCATCAGCCACAGCCTCAGTGTATTAAATTTAATTTAATTGTGATAAAGTGCATGGTCTGATGGCAATATCTGTGCCATATCTCGGCGGAAAGTTTTATGGACCTTTTTTCTTTGGAGAAACAAGTACTTCCTACCTTGATGCTCTACAACTATGGCTATTTCCCCAACTGGTAGAAGATGAACTAAATAACTTAATTTAGCAGCAAAATGGTGCACTGCCTTTCTGGCATAATGACGTATGCAACTGGTTGAACATCACTGTACCCGACCACTGGATTGGCCACAAACGGCCCTTGTTTCGCATTGCCTCCATGCTCTCCTGATCTGCCTGTGGGGGTTCATAAAGGATTGTGTGTATGTGCTTCCACTACCAGCTGATGTACCTGACCTAAGACACAGGATTCAGGCAGCTGTTGCAATAATTACACCACAAACACTAATCAACATTTGGGAAGAAATGGGCATTGACTTGAAGTGTGCCATGTGATGAGAGGTGCTCACATTGAACACTTGTAAGCTTGTAGGTATAGCTGTTTGAGTTGCTCTTTCATTTCCTGTATTAATTATAACTTTACATTTTATGTAATAAATGCTACAAAGCATTAAAACCCTCATACTAATTTAGATACACCATGTATTAGGTTGAAACTGTAGCTAGAGCCATTTTATTATTTCCTTTAAAATTATATGTATGCTGTTTTCATTAGTATTTACAACTGCAGGATTGTTATTATTTTTACTGAAGCTTTGGGTTGTTGTAAATGCAGCTCAAGTATTCTTAATTTTCTCGAAGGTTCTACAAAATGATGTAATATGATCGGGTGACATACCCACTTTTCTTCAAGAATGATCCATCATGAACAAATTCTTGCATGCCTTGCCATGCGAGCTCAGTCTTGCCAGCAATTTACAGTTGTCTGGTATTGCCAGTCTTATCATCCATTTAGTTTTTTTTTTTTTTTTTAACTGCTTATCTCTTAACAGCGAGGTCTTTAGAGACTGGAAAGGATGGGGAGCAAGGAATGGGAAGGAATTCGGGCCATGGCCTTTTGAAGGAAGCATCACAGCATTTGCTTGGAGTGATTTGGAAAACCCAAATCTGGATGCCCGGACGGAGATTCGAACCGCCGTCCTCCTGAATGCGAGGCCAGAACACTAACTGTTACACCACCACGCTCGGTCATCCATTTAGTAAATAATTGTAGAAAATCAAATAGTAGCTGTGCCCCTTGGTTTGGAAATGTATTTTATGTGGTGGTCAGCAATTACAAAAAAATGTTTAATAAAGATAGAAGACATGTGTATCATCAAGTTTTAATTTACTTCTGAGCACAAGTAGGAGAACATTTTAATAAAACCACTTTAAATAGTAACTTCACAATATGTTCAGTAAAAATGTGGGTATCAGCTCCTCTAAAAAAAAACTATTCAGACAGTCAAACTAGAAATATCAGAATGAATGTGAATAAACCTATTGTAATAATTCTGTAAGGTCATAATGACCTGATGACAGGGTTTCTATTGGCTGCACATTCCGCCCCTGTTGTGACCAGCTTAACCTACACAGTAGTCCTACCGGGAACAATCTACAGTTTAATATGGATCCAAAAAAACGGAAGTCTTCTGGCATAATTCAAATTACACAGTAAGCTGTGCCAGAGATGGAAGGTCAGGGTAAGGACCTGTAAAAATCCTTGTGGAGACAGGGATTCGAACTGGGAACCTTTCGATCCCCAGTCAGACACCTTAACCACTGAACTACCAAATTGCAGGAATTATCGCTCAGTAATTTTAACAATGCAGCAAAAGTGACTTTGAAAAATGATGAATAATTCTGGGACATTCATAAAGGAACAAAAACAAAATTATTAAAAGATTCACCTAAAGACCTATTAATATCAGAATATTACCATTGTAGATTATCATTCAGAAGGTGTCAACATAAGCAATGCTAAAATATTCCATTCCCTTTCAGATTCAAAGGGAAAATTTCTGAAGTTTTTCTCATATTAACTATTAAATAACAATAGTTTGTTAGAATAATAGTCCAAAGTCATACTTCAACAATAAAGTGTTTAGTCCATAAATGTAATTTTTATATCAAGCAAAATTCTCAAAACAGATACTATATAAATATTTTTTCTTATTGTAAAAGTCAGTGAAAAGTTTTATACACCATAAATTAAAAAATGTTTGTTTACAAAGGAGTAATGACTCTTGTACATCTAATTTTCTTAACGAAATAAAATGTAATTAAAATTCTATCTTCTTGATAATATTGAGTTATGAATTTGAAAAATCAATTCAGTTTATTGTTTAGCTAAAAATCAATTTAATAAAGGTTACAGATAGAACAATACATTAAACTGATAATAAAAGTGATTTCTGAGATTTCTATGACCTTGTAAAAATTAATGATACTAAGCAAAATGAAACCGCTTATCTCTATGTAAATGACAAAGGATAGGGAAAATCCCTATCTCATATAAAAATTAAAATGAATGTTGTTAACTAAATCATTTTGTTATTATTTATTTAAATAATATTGGAAATATTTATTGTGTCATTTACAGATTTAATACTAACTTTGATGAATGAGTGCAGTGTGCTGCAGTCAGAACATAGTATTCACTGATTAAAGATCCTCCACAGTTCCATGCCAACCCTCCATTATCTTCATACCCTATGGCAGCCTAGAAATAATAATAAAAAAACTAATTTCTGATTGTTTATATACATTAATTAAAACTGTTTCAGGTGTTTCCTGTTATTAAATAAAAGAGGATATGTTTCTGTGGCAATTTCCTTTCATTTTCTTTTGCATTAAATGAAAGCTTAATTTTTTGCTGTCTTTAGACTGGTTTGATATATATATATATCAAATTAGGATAGCCACCACTTACCTTTAGATGATGGATGTGGGGCACGAACACGCAGAAAAGACAAAAACACAAATAATAAAGTAATTTTCGGGATAAACCCTTCGGCAATGGGAGAACATTGTGAGAGGTGGGCGCAGCTGGAGACTGCCTCACAGAAAGACTGCCGGTCGGGAAAATGGTGGAGGTAAATTCAAACATTGGAAAAGTAGAGGGGCAGTGAATCAGAGCTAATACCCAAGCATAGATAAAAATCCAAACTAATCTCTGGTCCGTGGGAAGAACAAAATATAATTAGAAATAAATATGAAAAATTATTATTTTACAAATTAAAAATATTAATAATAATAGAAAATAATATTTTGAATAATTTTTATGAAGTCGCCAGCTGCGCCCACCTCTCA
This sequence comes from Vandiemenella viatica, assembly GCA_031002005.1. Lineage (NCBI taxonomy): Eukaryota > Metazoa > Arthropoda > Insecta > Orthoptera > Morabidae > Vandiemenella > Vandiemenella viatica. Next base: position 195,561,794 of record JARYHS010012519.1, read on the forward strand.
CAATGTTCTCGTGTTGATGAAGGGTTTATCCTGAAAATTACTTTATTATTTGTGTTTGTGTCTTTCCTGTGTGTTCGCGCCCCACATCCATCATCTAAAGGTAAGTGGTGGCTCATTTCCCTATCCTAATTTGATTCCTTTCCACCACATATTGTCTTGATTTCATTGTTACCATATATATATATAGAATCAAATCCTAATTTGATTCCTTTCCACCACATATCGTCTTGATTTCATTGTTACCATATATATATATATATATATAATCAAACACAAACAATAAGAAATTTTCGGGAAAAAAACCCTTCGTCAACTAGAGAACATTATGAGAGGTGGGTGCAGCCGGAGATTGCCTCACAGAAAGACCGCCCGTCGAGAAAATTGTGGGGGCAAATTCAAACATCGGAAAAGTAGAGGGGCAGTGAATCAGAGCTAATACCCGAGCAAAACTAAATATCCAAACTAATTTCTGGTTGGTGGGAAGATCAAAATATAATTAAAACTAAAAATATATTGAAAAAAAATATTATATAAAATAATTTATACAAAAAAATTAATAATAATAATATTTATGAAGTAAAAATCACCTCAGGTTAGTGGTGGTTCATCATAGGTAATGGATAGGAGAGGAATAAAAAAAAAGGTTAAACATATGTGCTACTAATAATAATGACCGGTTATTATCTTAAGTTGAGACCAGGTGGTTGCCTTGTGCCAAGTTTGTTCTGGTAGGCAAGTTCCCACCTTCTGAGTTCAGAGAAACTGCTGCTATTAGGGAGAACTCTGATAGCACGGACTGTGTAGCAAGAGTTGAAATTATTCAAGTCGTGGGTTATGGCATGGGCAGCAACTGGGTGCTTTGGGTTCTGTGTGAACACCGTCTGACGGTGGTCATTCATTCTTATGGAGAGTGCATTAGTGGTCAAACCTATATATGAAGCCAGGCAGTGGTTGCATGTTAACTGGTATATTACATGTGTGGTTTCACAGGTGGCGTGTCCTATGATAGGGAAGCTTTCCCCTGTGACCGGGTGATCAACCCGGTCACAGGGGAAAGCTTCCCTGTCATAGGACACGCCACCGGTGAAACCACACATGTAATATACCAGTTAACATGCAACCACTGCCTGGCTTCATATATAGGTTTGACCACTAATGCACTCTCCATAAGAATGAATGGCCATCGTCAGACGGTGTTCACACAGAACCCAAAGCACCCAGTTGCTGCCCATGCCATAACCCACGACTTGAATAATTTCAACTCTTGCTACACAGTCCGTGCTATCAGAGTTCTCCCTAATAGCAGCAGTTTCTCTGAACTCAGAAGGTGGGAACTTGCCTACCAGTACAAACTTGGCACAAGGCAACCACCTGGTCTCAACTTAAGATAATAACCGGTCATTATTATTAGTAGCACATATGTTTAACTTTTTCTATTCCTCTCCTATCCATTACCTATACTGAACCACCACTAACCTGAGGTGATGTTTACTTCATAAATATTATTATTATTAATTTTTTGTATAAATTATTTTATATAATATTTTTTTCAATATGTTTTTAGTTTTAATTATATTTTGATCTTCCCACCAACCAGAAATTAGTTTGGATATTTAGTTTTGCTCGGGTATTAGCTCTGATTCACTGCCCCTCTACTTTTCCGATGTTTGAATTTGCCCCCACCATTTTCTCGACCGGCTGTCTTTCTGTGAGGCAATCTCTGGCTGCACCCACCTCTCATAATGTTCTCTTGTTGACGAAGGGTTTTTTTTCCGAAAATTTCTTATTGTTTGTGTTTGTGTCTTTTATGTGTGTTCGCGCCCCACATCCATCATCTAAAGGTAAGTGGTGGCTCATTTCCCTATCCAATTTGATTCCTTTCCGCTACTTAGCGTCTTTTTTTCATTGTTATCATATATGTGTGTGTGTGTGTGTGTGTGTGTGTGTTTGAGGCGAACTGTCGAACACCACCTCTGATAATTTATACATCTCCTTGACTCCTTACATACAACTGAGAACTTCTCCACTCCCTTTACATCTGAAATCTAGTGTTATTTTATAATCATGGTAATCTTTCCTCTTCCATATACTATTACTAATTATTCTCCCAATATCCATCCAGGCCTCATCACCAATGTATGCCTTATTTATAGACACTCAGTATTCTCTTCACCTGATTACTGTTTTCAAATGACTTCCAAATTATTTATGATGTCAGTTACTGTGTTCTGCACAGCTAACAAATCTAGCTGTCCTCCCCTTAACCCTATCCAAATCCTGTACTTGATTCCCATAATATGGATTCCATTATATACACTATTCTCAGGCAAGAGTCTGACCTTCATTTTTTTACTCCAAGTGCATTATTTCATGGGTTAAATCCCCCCCCTCCAAAGATACGTGACTTTGAAACTTCTCCTTACCAGCCCCCTAATGTGTCCTGCTCCACTAAATTGTTAGGTGATATGAATTCAAATGTTTTGACTGCTAAAGCAATTACCCTTCTTCTGTAAAATAATAGAAACTTTTTTATATAATTACCTAAATAGCTGACTGTTTTACAGATTTATCTTTCTCCCAAGTAGACTTACTTGACTAGACATCCTTGTCAGATTGATAGAGCTGCTTACAGTCCTCTTTCATTATGATCCTTTGAGACAATATTACATCATCTGTAATAAACTTCTGATCATAAAATAATAATAGAAACATTCATTAAAATGATTAACATCAATGGCCCCAATATACTGTTATTCTCATTTAGACCTATTTTGATACAATATTTTCTACTCTCCCTGATTTGTACATTTTAAGAACTTTCCTACCAGGAAGACACATTCTGCAGTACAGCAGCTACTTTAACACCGATCGCTAAAATTCTATGACTCTCTGTGTCAAATGTTTCAGAAAGATATATTGCTATGATACCAACTCCGTCTATATTGTCTACTTTTGCTGAAACAATTTTCAGATTGCTGCTAACTGTGATTCACATGGATAATCTCTTCTAAACCATGTTGCTAACTTACAAGCCACTTTAATTCCTCACACCCATTCCTGTTGGACAAGGATATTAAGTTTCTCATAAACTTTTGTGCCAAAAAAGGTTAAAACGATCAGTCTATAGTTGTCAACCCTATTTGTCTCCCTTGTATTATATGCCTAAATTTCCTCTATTAAATGAATAATTTAATTGTTAGTTTCCTCAACAATAATAGCTTAAAAATCACAATCTTTGCAGTGCATAAGGTAAATCACTAAACTTACAACCAGTCAGATTTTAACTAACTCAAATTAGAATGTAAAAATAAATAAAAACTGTTGAATGTGAATCTTCATGGTAAACAAATCATCATTCAGAACTGGTTAACGTTAAAAGGTATTTAATATTGTATTAACAACAAGTTCTTTATTTCAAGAAGTTTGATTCAACTATCTAGCTCTTTGTCTCCTAATCTAATCTTGCACCTACATTTACCATTTATGACATACATACTTGACTCTAATACTTAGCTTCTTCTTCTATATTTCCTTTAACCCTTTCCACCACTAAAAATTTTAATATGGTTAAAGAGGTTGGTAAGAAGAGAACATAACAGAGTTAAGAGACAGCAGGGTAGTAGGGAATATTTAAAAAAACTAAACACGGTCTTAATATTAGCTAAGAAGGTGGCTTTAGATGGGTTTATGAAGATTATTATTAGTGCAGGTGGACCATTGACTGATGCACCCAGAAATTTGTATGGCTATGTTAGAAAACTTAGGGGAAGAGAGGGTGTTGAGACACTTATAGACAGGGGTGGAGAAGAAGTTACTGAGGATTTGAAAAAGGCAGAGATTTTAAGTAATTGGTTTAGTAAGAGTGTTAGGGACAATGAATCAGAAACGGGAGGGTCTAACTCGGAGAACGAGCTTAACAACACAATTAGAAATGAATAGACCAAAAAATTTGAAATTCATCCTGAGGATATCATGAAGGAAATAAGAAAGCTGAAAAAACATAAAGGGGCCGGTGTAGATAATATTATTACAGATATCTTAAAGATAGCCAGATGTGACATTGTACCTTATCTTGAAGTATTATTTAAATTGGTTCTGGATACTTGCTGCTTACCACAGGACTAGAATAGTAGTGCCGGTACATAAAGGAGGGGTGAGAAATAGAGTTGAAAATTACAGGCCTATCAGTTCAACATCTGTGGTAGGTAAATTAATGGAGAGATTGATATGCAACCACATCAGAAATATATGAGAGAAAAGTAAGTGGTTTTCAAGTAGGCAACATGTCTTTAGGCAAGGATATTCATGCGAATCTCAGTTCAGGGGATATATGCAATGAAATGGACAAGGGATCCCAAATTGGTAGTGTAGCACTATATCTTTCAAAGGATTTTGACAGAGTGAGCCATAAAATGGTAATAAACAAGGTGAAAACTATTGGAATGGATGAGAAAGTGATTTACTGGGTAGAAGAATTTTTAAAAGTAGAAAACAGAAAGTTAGAATAGGAAATGCAGTATCAAAAGAAGTGTAAGTAAAAATGGGAATGCCACAGTGTAGCATATTGGGACCATTGCTATTCATAATTCTAATGAATAATTCTGTTGATTCTGTTAATTAATCAGAAATTATATTGTTTGCAGATGATATAATGCTATATAAAAGGATCAAAATGGTAGAGGACTGTAAACAGCTGCGGGGTGATCTGGACGGGATATTTAATTTAATTTAATTTAATTGCAATGGATCACAGGCTCCGGTGGCAATTTCCCTATACACCCATCTTCCCCCTGTCCTGCACCCACCTACATTTACCGTCTACAAATTTTTTCTTTAAATTCTTTCAAAGTTTTCGGTAAATTATTCATCATTTCTCTTGGTAACTCATTCCAATCCCTGACACCCTTACCTAAAAAAGAGAATCTTCCCACACCCTTGTGCCTGAAATCGAGTGCCAGCTTGTGGTCATGGTCATCTTTTCCCTTCCATGCACTACTTTTCATACCTATTGCAATATCTTTCCATGCCTCATCGCTAGTATATGCCCTGTACACTCCCATGACCCTCCTCATCCTCCTCCTGTCTTGCAATGAATCCCATTTCAGCTCCTTTATCATATCCGTCACTGATTGCATTCTGCGATAATTTCCAGAAACAAATCTAGCAGCCCTTCTTTGCACCCTCTCCAACTCCTGTATTTGATACGTAAAATGAGGGTCCCATACAACACTACCATATTCGAGCAATGGTCTCACCAAAGTTTTGAGTTGGGTTGGTAAACTTGGGATGAAGATAAATGCAAAGAAGAGTCAGCTTATTAGATACACAAATAAAAAACTAAAGGTTGATAACAATTAAAGGGTGGGGAAAAAATTGCTTGTTGAATACTTGAAATGTAAATATCTTGGCATTACATTTGATAACAAGCTTAACTGGGTAGGAAACATTGGTCAGGTAGTAGGAAAAGGTTTCAAAATTTTGCACTTGTTGGAGAGAGTGATGAGGGGATGTACGAGAGAATTAAAGGAATTGGGTTACAAAACTTTGGTCAGACCATTGCTTGAATATGGTAGAGTAGTATGGGACACTCATTTTGCGTATTAAATACAGGAGTTGGAGAGGGTGCAAAAAAACGGCTGCTAGATTTTTTTTTCTGTAAATTACCACAGAATGCAATTAGTAACAGATATGATAAAAGAGCTTGAATGGGATTCATTGGAAGACAGGAGAATGGTGAAGAGGGTCATGAGAGTGTACAAGTTGGTGATGAGGCATGGAAATAAGAAAGCTGAAAAAACATAAAGGGGTCGGTGTAGATAATATTACTACAGATATCTTAAAGTTAGCCAGATGTGACGTTGTACCTTATCTTGAAGTATTATTTAAATTAAAATTAAGAATTAAAAGTAATGCATGGAAGGGAAAAGATGACGATGACAACAAGCTGGCACTCGTTTTCAGGCACAAGGGTGTAGGAAGATTCTCTTTTTTAGGTAAGGGTATCGGGTATTGGAACAATTTACCAAGAGAAATGATGAATAATGGATGATTAGAACATGGCATGAAGGTAAATGTCAGAAAGGATCAACTTATTAGGTAGACAGAGAAATAAAGGTTTTGAATAATGGGGAATAGCTTGTTGATATCATCAAATATAAATATTTTTGCCTATTAGCTGATAATAAATTCAACTGTCTGTTACACATATGACTTACATTTTATTTAGCGTTTGATGCTACATGAAATTTAACATATAGTACAGAGAAGTTTAGGAATCCTAGATCTATTCAAGTATGGATGGATGTACCTGGGAAGTGATGGATTTTTGGCTTTTTAGAGCATGCTGGGACAGTGTACTACCCACATTATAGATATCAAATTCTGTAGTTAAATAACAAGGGAAAGGGAAAATGACTCATCACTCACCAAAATTGAAGGCTATGAAGGGTGGAAAACATATGAGACGAACAAAAATATATGCAGTATTTCAGTTTTACACCTTATTCATGTTATAGGGACAGAGTAATATGGTTCGGTGTGTGCTCACCTCCCAAGCCATATGACTCGTTTGTCCATCTCATATGTTTTTCACTCATTACAGCCTTCAACTTTGGTGAGTGATGAGTCATTTTCCCTATCCTTTGTTGTTTATATTGACTAACTGTCATTTCTTTTTTCCTTAATATCAAATACTGTAATTAGAGAAATTGGGAAAGTAGACAGTTAGATATGTTTGTGAAAATAAAAACCAGAAACTGAAATGGTAAATAAATTGTGTTGGAAGGCAGGAGGAGTGTGATTTGACTACTGGGTGTTTATAAAGTATGCACTGCAAAAGAATTCTGGATAGACACTGGGAGAAGAATTAGTATGTATAAGGGGAACAGATAACCATGACTATTATCTAATGTTTTGTTTCTGGTTTAAGAGCAAGGGAGTCAAAGACTAAAATTAATTATTGAGGAAATTGCTGAACAACTTTCCCAAAACAATGTAAGAATTTGAAGTGAAAATCCATGTAACTCAAAAATAGCTGTGATGGGAAATCATTGTTAAAGCATATACTCCATCACATTAATTAATAAATAATAGTAATAGAAAGTTAACCAATCCCATTTTTATAAAGACTCAACCCATAATGCTTTTTTTCAATGATGATGGAAGAATCATCTTTCTTCATAAGTTAATTTGGTAATTTACATTTTCACTTAATTTTCAACGACGTCCTACAGTGCCGTATTCTGAGAACTTAAATTTTATTTATTTCTGGGATTTCTAAAGTCAAACTTACTGTTCCATAAAGCAAAAAATTTCACTGAATTATTTTTCAATGTTTGCTACTGAAAGATTTCTCCTCCTAAACAAAGCTCTTTTCAGTAATTCATTGATACTAGTGTTGCTTTGACAGCCATTGGCAATTTTGCTCAGATATACCCAATTTCTCTTACCAGTTTTATGCAGCTGATCCTACTTTTGTATTTGACACAGTATTATTGTTATAATTTCTGTTACTTTTTGATGGTATTATAAACTTTTTCATATATATCTCAGTTTAAATGTGAAATCCATTTTCAGTTCATTGGTTTCTCAATATTCTTACAAGGCACATGTTGGTGATGAGACCTGAAAAGATATGGGTTGAATAACTAAGAGCAGTGAATGGAAAGGGATAGATGACCATGACCACAAGTTGGCACTCAATTTCAGGCACAATACAATGGGGAAATGTTCTTTTGTGTGTTAGGGAGTCAAGGATTGGAATAAATTACCAAGAGAAGTTAATAATGTACAAAAAACATTTAAAAAAATTAAAATTGAAATTCGTCAAGGGCAAAAGTAGGCACTTACAATCAAGGGAAAAATTGTTATATAAGGAAATTGCCACAAGAGCATGCATTCCATTACAATTAAATTACATTAAATTATGTGTGAGTGGAGACTTTCCTGGCGTATCGATGCAACAAAATCCTCTCAGGTGTCCAGCCAGATGGTGTTGTAAAAACACGACATTTCTTCAACAGGTATCTTGTAGCTGTCGCAAGCTGACTGTCACCGCCTCGACTGGTTTAGCCACCCATCGAATTTCCTTTATACCTTCAGCTGGAAGGCCCGCTCCCCCTGATTGGTCAAGAGTGCTGGCTTAATACATGGCCCACTGCGGCCACCGACTGGCACCATTTGTGCCTTCCCACCCGTATGTGCTGGCGGTCCGAGATGCTGGTGGGTCTGCTCTGATTGGCCATAAGTGCTGGCTTAATCCACGGTCTGCTGCGGTGCCTGACTGGTGTCATTTGCTTGAGTAGATATGGTTCATTCTCATCAGAGGTCGCTAATGATTGATCTCGAGGCTTCACTCAGATAGCCCGTCATTCCTCTTTATGTTGTTGTCATTTAGCCAGATCTCCAACGCCTCATTTATGACCGAGTGCCAGAAGGAAAAGGCCCTAGCCAGCACCACTGTTTTGTCAAACTCTGTCCTGTGTTCTTCGACAAAGGCAGGCTTGGCTATCACAGACTTTTCCAGTTGCATCAGCCTTAGGTGTCATTTGTGTTTGACAAGACACTCTTCAATTGCTCTGATGGTGTGACCGATTTATACTTTGCCGCATTCTCACGGTATGGAATAAATCCCAGGTGTCCTCAAGTCTAGGTCATCTTTTTTTTACAGCACCGTCCAGCTGGACACCCCGAGAGGATTTTGTTACATTAAATTAAACAAGACAATATCAGCAGCATAGAAAGGCACATTAACTGTTTCTCCTTGAACTTTTATGCACAAACTTTTTTTTTACTTCCTTACCCATTTACTCAAAATTCAAACAGGATATCAGTTGGGACACATTATAGCTTGTCCTGTTCCCCTCTTAACCACATCTTTACCACTCTATCTTTTAATTATAGCAATCCAACTCTTAGACCGATTATAAACTATTCTTTTTCCTTAAAAGTTTTTTCACCAAATCCAGAAATGTCAAACATATTTTTCTTGTAACTATTATTAGGTCATCATGGAATGAAGCTGATTGTGAGAAGAAATAGTTAGCTTATTATGAAAAATAACAATACAATATAATTATCAGTGGAGGGACAATTGCTTGTCTCAGTCATAAAACATAAATTTCTTTGCAGTTTGGCAATTCACAAACAGGAGATGGTAGAGAAAGATTTTAAAGTCATACATATATTGGAGAGAGGAATCAGAGGTTGTCCCATAAAAGTGAGACTATTGTTATACAATGTTGGTATGATTTTTCTTAATTTGGGCTACAGTCTCTTGACTAGTCAGTACCTTCCTCCATCTCTTCTCATAATGAGCTAATTTCTTCACCTCAACATACCATTATTGCCCATGTCCTCATTTACCAGCTCCTCTTTTTTTATTTGGACACAAACGATCATGTTGATGCTGACCACCACAGATAAATGTTATTTCATGAAAAACCAAAACCTGGATGGTTGTAGCATGATTCACATGTGTGCCCTCAAGCATTAACCAATAACCCACCAAACTCAGTAACTAACACCTACATCAGTCTCATTTCCCAGGTGTCTACCATTACTTAAGGTAACAGGAGGCAAAATGTTTGTAGCCATCTCAAAATCAGTATCATAACAAAACAATGAAAGCTGTGATAGCTCATTTCATACTTATAACAGTAGCATATTTTAACAAAAAAACAGCAAAGATTTTGTTATTTTCCAGAGTGAAATTTAATATTATTGTATATGTGCTGGTTTTTTTTTTTTTTTTTTTGGATGAGGATTATTGGTAACAATAAAGATAAGTGCTTCTAAGATTACTTGACTAATTCATAAGGTCTGGTGGAGCAGCAGCTACATATTTACCATATGAGGGAATTCCCCAGCAGCAGTTTTCTCACCTCCAACAATAAGTGGCAGTCGATCAAAATCACAGTTCTGTACTGTAACTGGAACAGGTTCCGGATTCGGTAACAGAGGTAAGGCCACTACTGTCTGTGTCACCCGCTCTGAGTACTCATCACACTCTGAAACAAGTTATTTGTAAACTCATAGACACTAAAATAACTTTGACGTAACTTGGAAACACTAGACTTAAATAGTATCACAAATCAAATTGTAAATTGACTGTGACTGACCATTCAGATTTTGAGATTTGTGCTGTTAATTCACAGATAAACTACCAAAGAAATAGAGCCACTTTTTCTTCCTTTATCTTGGATCTCCTGCTAAATTTATGGTACAAACAAATACTTTAAATACATTTGTGTGCATAATTTGTTTTTGTTACTCCTTGAAACTTCCACTAATTGTGACAATTTTATATCGTGGGTGACCCATAGGTATACTTCGGCGTTGTTTACAAAACTTATCTTGTTAGCAATATTTGAAATGTTGCTGTTTAGCTTGTTAGCTTGTGTTCAACCACACTGAGTATCCAGCTTGTAAAAATAAGTAACAATAATTCACATGAGTTCAGAAGGGCTGCTGCTGTTTGGAAGAATCTGATAGCATAAACTGTGAAGGAAGAATTAAAAAATTTTGGTATCACACAAGTTGATACGAGCAGTTACTAGGTGGTCAGAGTTCTGGGTAAATACTCTCTGTTGTTGGCCACTAATTCTAATTGACAGTGGATTCATAATCAGACCTTTATAGTAGGTCACACAATAGTTGTACGTTATTGGTATATTGCATGGAAAAGTTTACAAGTGGTTTTCCTATGATGGGAAAGCTATCCCCAGTGACAGAGCCTGTCACATGCTAAAGAGCCTTGGGGTTGTCAGGTGGGATGGGAAAGACAATGTTTGTGGGTTAGGAGCTGGCTGAGGTTACAGGGTATACTGAAACATGTCCTGGGAGGCGCAGGGAGGATTTTTGGGAGCAGGGAGCTCATTTGGAGGCAGGCTTGAAGTAAATCATATCCTTGCTGAAGGATTCAGTTGATGTATTCAAGGACTGGAAAGTAATGAGTGACCAGTACTGGACTCTGGTTGATTTTTTGGAGTTTAGTATGTTTGATGGGCTTTGTAGGGTTTGATGTGGCATGCACAAGTTGTTTGCGAACTAAATCCGGTAAGTAGTTGCGGAATATCATTGGTTGGGATATGTTTTTGGAATACAATGTTAAGGACTGCTGGCTAGATCATATACAACTCCTGTGAATATAAGGGACAAAAGGCTCTTTCCCGTATAACAGAACCGCCTGCAAGATGTGTGACATATACCGTGCTTCCACCACCTTCACCAAATCCTTTATGGGGGAAAGCTTTCCCATCATAAGAAATGCCACTTGTCAAACTTCCTATGCAATACACCAGCTAACCTGCAACAATTTTCCAGCCTCCAACATAGGTCTGAGCACGAATCTACTATCCATTAGTATTAATTGTCACAGACAAATGGTATTTAACCAGAAACCTAGCACCCAGTCTCTGCTAATGCCACTGGAATGCCGGAATGTACATTAGGTTTATGCATAGTTCTAAAACTAAATTGAACCATTATCATGATGCCAGTATGTGTTACAGTCTGATACCTTTTCTTGAAGATGCTGTTAGGTTGATGTACTGTATTTTGGTCGCCAATCTGTTTACTATTATTACTGCAACAGATAAGAGTGGAGGGGCTACACATCCAATAAAAACTAACTTGATACATTCTTGAAAGATTGATGAATTTAATACTGGTATCAGATTAAACACACTAGAAAAATCATTGTAAGCTGACTCGGACATTACAAATCACATATGAAGATAGCAGGTTATCCTTCAAGTCACCACACCAGATAAAAGCATTCACTCTCGCAAACATACTTTAAATTTGCAACCCCAAATTAGAGTGAGCTTGATGAACTGTTTATGCACTTCTATTATAGACTTCTCAACACATTGTAAGAAAAGTTCCTACCACTGAATTTAAAATCAAGTTCTCGATTTCTGAAATGAGTATTAGTGTCCGTGAGAGAACTGAACTTTTTGAAAATAATTCTCACAACACTACACTTAGTAATCAACTGTTAGATTATGATTGCCGACCCAAAGGAAAAGAGGGCTGTCTATTTATAGCCTTGAGCTAGATTTTTGTGGAATATCGGTGTATGCTTGTGGGGATTCACTTTTCTCTTATGAATGACAAAAATCCCATTTTCTCATGGTTCATTATTTTTAATCAGATTTTCCCTAAAAAAAATTATATGTTGCAATCTGACTTATATAGAATCTCTTAGGTTATGACAAATTTTCTCAGAATTGTACTTGTTTAAGAATTATTAATTTCTAAAACTCACACATGGCGAGGTCATCAAGCTTTAATACTAAAATTCTGTTTTCCTCCCTTTAAACCTCAAATTGCTGTTAAACTGTTATTATTATTAAATGAATTTTTCTCTCTCATTTAAGCCTGCTTTTATCTTCATAGCTCTTTTATTTACAAAATTCAAACTGTTTATTTTACTAAAAAACAGATTTCTATTTTGTCTACAGACTCTATTTTTAGTTATAATGGGTGTCTTAATGATGACAATATGTTGTGATAGTAAAATTTGAGTTATCTCTTTTCATTTATTGATGGTTTTAGATTTAAGGCTTTATACTTTATTCAATTCCGGAACACATGGCGAAATACAACTTGAAATTGATATATCACTTTAAATAATTTTTTTGGGCCCTACAAATTGCACCTCAGAATAATCATAATTTTCAGATTTATTCATGGAAATGAATGTAGTAAAAAGGAACAAACTAAAGATTCAACTTTCTAAAATGTGTTTCCTTACACTCTCGGTTGACTGCAAGTTTACACGTGCTTCATTATCAAGAAAATTGTTACAAAAGTCATTTATTGTATAAATGGTTAGAGGTGTCCTACTAAATGGTTTAGGTGATATAATAGATGACACCTCCTCACATGATATCAACAATTTTAATTCTTGCTTCAACATCCACACTATCACAGTCTTCCCAAACAGGAGCAGCCCCTCTGAACTCAGAAGGTTGGATCTGATCTATTGTACCATGCAGCCAACATGTCTCTGCTTAGTATAATATCTAGTAATATTTCTTCTTTTCCACCCCTGTCCCATACCTGCACAACCTCTTCCCAAAGTGAACCACCACTCACAAGAGCCATTTTTTTAAGTCAGTGTGCAATATCTTCAAGCTTCAGTATACTTATTTCAAGTTTTTAATGTTTTTTGTTTCAATTTTTTATAATTTATAATCATTAACAAAAAACTTCTGCCTGCCCATGACATTTTCCTGTGATATAGTTTCCAATTTTACAAAGTTTGGGTTTATGCTTTCCAACTACCAATCCATACTCCTTTTCATTTTGAACATTTCCCCTCTATGCCATTAGTTAGTTGCAGCTGCCACCAAGCAGCTACCTCCTCCAATTATTTATGAAGAACCAAAAATTTCAATGCTAAATGAGTGTATATGTCTGTACCTGTTTCAACACTTGGTCATTACAGTGAGGAAAGGACTGGGAACAAGGAACAGGAAAGAATTCAGCCTTAGCCTTTTGAAGGAACCATACTGGCATTCATCTGGAGTGGTTTGGGGAAACCGTGGAAAACCCAAATCTGGATATCCAGACAGGGACTCAAACATGTGTCCTCCAAATGCGAGGCCAGACCATTAACGGTCACCCACAACACTCAGTGCACCTCCTTGCCTGCAACTGTAGTAAGTGGTGGTTATTCTCCTTTCCTAATGTTAAGTTTGTACAGCTTCTAACTGCCCATTATATCTATCAATCAATATATATTCGAACAGCTGCCCCACCACATCTTTCCTCACCACCTTGGTTGAATTGATACTTTATAACAAGTACTTCTCCTTTGAAGGCAGTACCTACCGCCAAATCCATGGCACTGCCATGGGCACTTGTATGGCCCTCTCTTATGCTACCCTCTTCATGGGCTACCTGGAACAGACTTTTTGGAGAATGTCCCTCTCAAACCCCTCATGTTGCTTAGGTTCATAGATGAAATTTTTATGATCTGGACACATGGGGAAAAAACTTTCTAAATTTTCTGAATGATCTTAATACCTTTAATATCTCACTGAATTTCAGCTGGAACTACTTCCACACCCAGGCCACATTCTTGGATTTTGATATGTACCTCTCCAATGGTGACCTCAGCTCTTCAGTCCACACCAAACCCACCAATTTACAGCAATACCTCAATTTTGACAGTTGCCATCCATGTCATACCAAATGTTCCCTCCCTTACAATCTTACCATTTGAGGCAATCGTATATTCTCCAGCCAGAAATCCCTAATAGAGTATTCAAACAACATCTTACAAGCATTGGTATCCCCCAGTTTTGGTTCACGAACAACTTTCACGAGCCACATTACAATCTGCTCAGCCTATTGAGCATCCCATACCCCCAAGAACCAACCATAGTCTAGTCCTAGTTACACAATACTTCCTTGTCCTTGAATCCATCAATAGGTAGGGATATGATTTCCTGCTAACCTGCCCAGAAATGAGATCCATTCTTCCAAAAATCCTCCCTGGCCTTCCCAGAACTTGTATCAGCTGGCCTTCCAACCTCAGCCAACTTCTAGTCCACAAACATAGTCTTACTCATTTCATCAGACAGCCCCAAGGATCTTCCTCATGCAATAGACCCCACTGTAAGATGTGCTACATACATCATGCCTCCACCACTTTCACCAACCCTGTCTCTGGCGAGAGCTTTCCTATCATTGGACACATCAACTAAAACCTCCCGGCTTCCTACATTGGTCTGACTGCCAATCCATTAGCCAAAGGAATGACTGGCCACCTACATACAGTATTCACTTGTAATCCAAAACAACCAGGAGCTGTCCATGCTATCTCCCATGACACCAGTAATTTTAATTCTTGTTTCACTGTCTATGCTAAAACAGCAGCTCCTCTGAACTCAAAAGGTGGGAGCTTGCCTACCAGTACAAACTGAGCACAAGGCAATCTCTTAGTCTCAATTTTAGATAATACGCAGTCAGTACTTTCCTTTCCCTTTATTCTCTCATTGCCCCATCCCCTCTATCTAAATTGAACCATCACATACAAGAGGTGATATTTAACTGCATAGATTCTTTGATTTATTTTATTTTATTTACTTATTTATTTGTGTACTCAGGTTTATGTTGTGTTTTATTCTGCCCTTTTTGCGACATTTTGCAATGCTTGGGTACTAGCTCCAATTCACTATCCCCCTCTCCCTGTCCTCTGTTTGTATTTACCCCACTATGTTCCTGACTAACAGTCATTCTGTGAAATGGTCTCGTACAGCACCCTCCTTCCATAATGTTCTTCTGTTGACAAAGGACCAAGATCTGAAATATACAGGGTGCGGCAGCATAACTTCCTTTTTTCAAAACTTAATAAAACCCATTGTATGAATCAGGGAATTTATATTTGGTTTTTATAATGAAGGCACATACATAAAGTTTTGTTTTACTTAGTTTTGAAGATCAAATCAGGTAGGTGATGTCCCCATTCTGCACACGCTGAGTAAACCAATTTCTGGTGTTTATAATTACTCCTGCCAGCATAGCAGGCATTATGTTGGCAATTTCTTCCTTGAAGCTGGTCTTAAAATCTTGTAGGGTCCTTGGATGGTTCACATATACACGGGATTTCAAGAAACCCCATAGAAAAAAATCACAAGGGGTCAAATCGGGAGAGCGGGCCGGCCACTCCAAATCACCCCTAACTGAGAAGAGGTGCTGTGGGAAGTGTTTCCTCAAAACAGCCATCGATGCCCTTGAAGTGTGTGCCGTTGCACAATCTTGTTGGAACCAAGTGTCCCCTAAGTCCAACTCATATAGCCGTGGGGAAAAAAAAAATCCTGTAACATGTTTACATACCGGTCCGAATTCACTGTCACTATGGCTTCATTTTCCTCAAAGAACCAGAGACCAATAATTCCACCTGAGGAAATTGCACACCACACTGTGATTTTAGGTGAATGCAAAGGCCTTTGGCGCAATTTGTCGAGGATTGGTGTCAGCCCAGTAGCGCATGTTTTGTTTGTTGACGGATCCACACAAATGAAAATGGGCTTCATCACCCAAAAAACAATAGCGTCCTCAGGAACGTCTTCCAGAAGAACCACCTCCAAGAATCCAAGTCACGTTCAGAAAGTTCATGTACAGTTGCCATCATGTATGGATGGAAATGAAGATTATCATGAAGAATTCTCCTCACAGAAATATCGGAAATTCCAAGGGCAGACGCATGTTTGCGCGCACAACGTCGTGGTGATCGCAACATTGAAGCTCTCACTGTCTCAATGTCCTCAGGTGATCTAATGGGTCGAGTGTCTCCAGTTCATCGTCTTGTCGCACTTGCAGTTTGCCTGAACGTAGTGACCCACGTAAAAATTGATTTACGGTCTGGGACAGGGGACAACGGGGCTAAATTAAAGCGATTCCAAAAAGCACACTGGGTTGCGATCACAGAACATCCGCTCAAAAAATAGGCCTCAATGACAAATACACACTCCTCACTATTCCAATGCATGATGGCAACTGAACTGTGTCGGGGCAAAACTTTATAGTCACGCCTCTCGAACGACACCATTAGCGCTGCACTACGATATCAGCCGACTAAATGGCACGCATTTTAAAAAGGAAGTTATGCTGCCACACCCTGTACAATGTTATTTGTGTTCTTGTCTTTTTTATGTATTCACACCATGCAACCATCATCTAAGCTAAGTGATGGTTCAATTTGCTATTCTATTTTGTAGTATATATATGAAATGAAAGGCACTAAATAGCAAAAAGGGATTACAAATACGGAAATGAGCCACCACTTAACTTACTTTAGATGATGGATGTGGGGTGTGAACACAGTATAATACAGAAAAGCACATGATATAGTAACTTTTGGGTTTGCCCTTTATCAACAATAGAACTTTATTGGCAGTTGAAGTCTACATCATAGAAAGACTGTTGGTCAGGAAAATGGTGGGGGTTAATTCAAACTGAGGGCAGGTAGAGGTGCAGTGATTCAGAACTAATACCCAAGCATAGATAAATAATAAAACTGATCTCTGGTGGGCACAAAGAGCAAAATAATATAAATAAGAAAAAAAATATAAATTAAAAAATTAAACCAAAGATTTTATGAAGTCAAACATCATCTCAGGGTAGTGGGGATGGAGGCAAAGAGAGAATAAAAAAAGGTAAAGTAAAACTAATAATAATAAAGACCAGGTATTATCTTAAATTGAGATCAGGTGGTTGCCTTGTGCCCATTTTGTACTGATAGGCAATTTCCCACCTTCCGAGTTCAGAGGAGCTGCTGTTATCAGGGAGGACTCTGATATCACATATCGTGAAACAAGAGTTGCGCTGTAGAAAGGATAGTGGAAAGAATGAGGCATTTCTGGGAAAGATCTTAGAAAGTCTAAACCACCACAAAGGATTTGGTTCAGAGATTTCACGGTAGGAGAGGACTTGGTGAGAAAGGCCGGATTATGGTTAGTTTTTAGTTGTATATGTTTGGTGTTATGTACTGGACAGATTACAGCACAGGATATAAATTTTGTGGACCAATTAGGGAACATAATTGTGGGGTAGAATGGGTTGTGTCAGGCTTTTGGAGTATAGGATGAGAGATTAAGGGTAGAGCAGTCGTGTGTTCCTTATGTGGCTAGGCTGTATGGAGGAGAGCATTTTGTGTTTGTATACTTTGTTTTGTCACAGCGCATCTCCTTCCTTTAACTTTAGTAAGTGATGCATCTAATATATCTGTACTTTTTCATATTAATAGTCTAATGTAAGACCTATATATGTGCTGAAACATGTAAATCAATAAAAAAAATATTTTTAAGAGGTTCTTTGAAGCTATGGGATATCAGGTTTAATTATTTTATTCCTGAGGTAGTAGAAATCTGTCTACAAGATGTTTAATGAAGATACTACAAATAGTAAATTTTCACTATTATTAAAAGATTTCTTTATCATGCAAATTTCTCCTTCTCCCACTGAAAACAAGATCAGGGAATTAAATGACATTTGCTGAGATAATCTATCTGTTTTTATGCTGCAGTATCCCCAAACTCACTGATTAGGAGCTGGCCCTTGTAGATCCACAATTCTTAAGTATCTGGAGTGACTAGTGTCAGCCTTTTACTCATTCTGCCAAAAAGTATGTCATCTTATATCTGTTATGGCTCACATACGATAATCTATGTTTATAATATGTTTATCATATAATGTAAAAAGGAAATTGTGAGACATATTTTGCAGTCAGACAGGTGGTACGAATATTTTGCAAGAGAAGTGAAACAATGAACAATTCAGTATAATTTAAGAAGAAATATAAATTCCAAAATAGAAAATAAAGAGAAGTACAGAACCTATATACTATAACAGGGAGATGAGAGGGTTAAAGAGATTTGCAAGAAGAGAACATAACAGAATTCAGCCAGGCAGTAGGGAATACTTGAAACTACTAAATAAGGAATTAATAAACGTTACTTAAATTGAGTATGGATACTTGCTGCTTACCAGAGGACTGGAAAAGAGCAATAGTATCATTACATACAGAAGGGTGACACATAGGGTCAAAAATTACAGGCCAATCAGTTTGACATCAGTGGTGGATAAATTAATGGAAATATTGATATAGAACCACATCAGATGTGTCTGTGAGGTATTTAAGTGGTTATCAAGTCAAGGATAATAATGAAAATCTCAGTTAGTAGGTTATATGCAAGATATTTCGTGCAAGGGAGGACAAATTGATAATTTAACACTGGAGCTTTTAAAGGCATTTGATAGAGTGAGGCACAAAACGGTGCTAAATAAGGTAAAAACTATTGGAATGGATGAAAAAGTGATTTGCTGGTCAGCAGAACTCTTAAAATGTATAAAGCAAAAATTTATGGTAGCAATAGCACTATTGACAGATGTGGAAGTGAAGTGAAATTGTGAGAGTGCCACAGGGTAGTGTAATGGGACCATTGCTAATCGATAGTCTAATAAATAATTGTGTTAGTGGATTTATATTAGAAATTAAGTTGTTTCCAGGTGACATAATGCTATATGGTAGGAACAAAACAGTAGAAGACTGAACAACTGCTGGGTGATCTGGACAGGATATCTAGATGGGTAGGTCAAGATGCAAAAAAATCAGCTTATTAGGTATACTAATAAAAAACTAAAGATTGATTACAGTTATAAGGTGTGGAAAGAATTGCTTGTTGAAGACTTGAAATGTAAATACCTTGGTATAGTATTTAGTAACAAACTCATCTGGTCAGGATGTTGGAACAAGTTTCACTTGTTTGAGAGAGTGATGAGGCAACATATTAGAGAAGTAAGGGAATTGGGTTACAAAACACTGGTCAGACCATTGCTCGAATATGGTACTGTAGTAAGGGAATCATATTTTGGGTGTGAAATACAGGAGATGGAGGGGGGTGCATGGCAGGGCTGCTAGATTTTTCTCTGGAAATTACTGCAGAACATGATCAGTAATTGATATCATAAAGGAGTCAGAATGAGATTCATTGGAAGACAGGAGGAGGGTGATGATAGCCATGGGAGTACATAAGGTCCATATTGGCGATGAAGTGTGGAAAAATTAGGAGAATTGCATGGAACAGATTGTGCACTGGCCAGCACAATAGATTCATACATTTTTTTAAAAAAATTCAATTATATTTTTATTTATATTTTTTATTACTATTATTTTTTCAACCATTTTAATCTTTCTTAGGATTTATACTCGTGGTTATATTATTGTTGCTCCCTCCACCACCTTTGGCAGTCTATTGCATTCTATGAGTGGCTGCGTCATACACAAGTCTTGCGCCAATTACATCTGTTGACTTGAAGAAGGGTTTTGCCTGAAATATTGTATTTTCTTTGTTTTTGTGTTGTTTTGTGTTGCTGCTGCCCTCCTCCCTTCAACTTTGGTGAGTGTTGGGTGTATTTCATCTGTCTTTCCATATAAAGCAAATAAAAAAATGTTCATTGCAGATGGCAAAGTTCATACAATGTTTTAAAAGAGGGTGTTTCAGTTTTTTATGTGACATAAGACAATTTACAGTAAAAACACCAATGAAGATGATATTACAATACAATCATTCTATTAAACATATAAGTCTTTGTTGAAGTATGGATCAGTATCTGAAGGAATATAAGCAAAGGGTAAATAGAAGAATCAGATCAGAACTTTGATCTGTTAAATGGACACATCATTATGAACTTAAAAGCTTTCTTGAGTTAAGCTTAGCCTAAAAGTAATTTTCTGTGTCATACTCAGTCTCCAATACAAGGCTACTATGAAGGATGTTACCCTCTCCAACAATTTCCAGAGAAAATTCAACTGCGGTTATTTCTCCTTATGTTCCCCAAATGTTTAGTGTTATCTTTAAGTTTTACTGTTTATGTAGAAGACTGTGATGAGCATAAGTATAGTGTGTTGTTTTTGTTGTGTGTAGGAGATGGAGAAGGAAGATATATTGAAACATCAATACTGAGTTTTAAAAAACGGAAGCACAGTAGCAGCCACTATTGTTATGCATGGCAAAGAAATACCTGAAAAGAAATGAAACTAGGAGAATAGTCATACAAATTCACAGGAATTTAATATATATGGCCAGGAATGGTATGAAATGAATTTTGGTACAATACTAAATTAGATAACTATGTACGTTTTCGCGGCGACAATGCTTTATAAAAACTTCTCGGGTTTCAAGCCGTGTCAAAATTGAGCCGTCTCGCGACGTTTTGGAAGCTTGCACTGCTTCCATTGTCAAGTCCCCACTTAACATGATGTCAAGCCCCTGCTTAACATGATGTTAAGTGGGGGCTTGACAATGGAAGCAGTGCAAGCTTCCGAAACGTCGCCAGACGGCTCAATTTTGACGCGGCTTGAAACTCGAGAAGTTTTTATAAATACTAAATTACTCACAAATCCTGTAGCTTATTAACAGCTCAGTAAAATAGTAGTGAAATAAAGATCCCAAAAGTTAATTAGGAAGAAGAGGAAACTTGTTAATATCTTTCGATTTTTAGTTGAAGTTATGATGAAGGAGAGAAATATTCAATTTCAAAATGGCTAACTTTGCTCACTGATCCTCTTCTGAGATGTTGTTTGAAATGGCCTGTTGGTGGCAGGCCTATATTCTTCTTGTGGTCTATTGTTCTCAGGCTTGTAATGTGAATCAGGCCTACTGTTTTCAGGTCTATATTGACTTCCAGGTCTGTACTGTGTTTCAGGCCTGTGCTGTGTATCGGGCCTGTGCTGTGTATCAGGCCTGTGCTGTGTATCCGGCCTGTACTGAGCCTCAGGTCTGTACTGAGTCTCATGTCCACTGCTGATTGGGCGGTTCTGTGTGTTAGGCCTGTACTCTGACTCGGAGTTGGTCTCTTGAACGGCTGGTCTGATAGTTTGTGTTGGTCTGGTTCCATGTGATGGCCTTGTTCCATGAGATGGCCTATTGCCTTGTGATGGCCTGCTGACATGTGATGGCCTACTGGAATTCAATCAGAACATAAATATTAATACATTTTGGTTTGAAGCAAACTAAGGTTTTCATAAGAAAATACAATTCAGTTGCTTTCTCTTACCTTATAAACATTTATATATTTTAAGAATTTAAACAGTACCTTTAAAAAGAATTATTACAATCTACTGCTGTAAATAGCTAGTTAGTAATACAGTTATGACAGCAATAAAACAAGGAAAGCTTGAAAACATAATGACTAGTCAAGAAAAGAGAAATGTAGAAAGGGGAAGCAATAGAAACACTGAGATAGGAACCAACAGGACAAAAACAGAAGGAGGCCATTAGGTAACAATTAAAATAGTTGTGATTAACAGCAAGAAAAGACGTAAAGCATGAAAATGACATGACAAAATAAAAAATGAGTATCCCATTTATATCTCACCTCTAAATATCATTAAGGCCTATAACAAAACATTGTAAAGTGAGTTCATGTTTATTTGTTGGTCATTGCTCTCCTTATGTCATCTGTGATGGATGATTGTTTTACTTCCAATAACCTTCCTTATTTTAATTAGTTAGTAATATATTCATATTTTTTTGAGCCCGGAATATTACACACTCATTGTACAAAATTGATTTAAATTGCTTGAGAAGCTTATTTAACATTTTAGAAGATACTAGAACAATAAATTGAACAGAATATAAGTAAATATTTGTGCTTGTATGACGGTCAGCTGAAAAGTAAACCACAGGCCTCATGTTTCAATTTTCTTTGTAAATTATAACTGTAGAAATAAATGTTATTGAACATTTATTTAACTAAGGTACATAATATACTATACTTGCTTATTTTAGCTCCTGCACTTTTTGATTATTTTTGTGCCTTGATTCACTGACAATTACTCTGTGTGATCTCGGTTTAAGGTTAAAAGTGTATTTATTTGAATATGTGTTATTTTTTTTAGGTTACTTAATGGTTTATCAGTTGTGAACTGTACCGTATGTCTTCAACGGTTATGTCTGCCAGAAAGCATTGTGAGATTGTAGGTATATTTCAGAATACTTCGGAGGTAAAAAGAGTTAGTTACTAAATTTAGTGTCAGTGTAGACATTATAAATAGAATTATTTGGTGGCAGAAATAGAGTGGCTCAGTTTTGCTGAAGAAAAAAGAGAAACTGTCACAGGAAAAAGAAAACTATGCTGATTATTGCTTTCCCCTCAGAGGAAGCAAATTAAACCACAGGTACACTGTTGTGGACTTGGCTTGCAAACTTGGGTTAAGGGGGAAAGTATCTGTTGTGTGTCTAATGTCCATCACAGACTTCTAACAGCTGGAAGGAAAGCCAGCAAACACCTTTCAACAGGCAAAATTTGCAGGAAATATCACTTGTGGACACACAGTCATCAGGATTGGACAAAACACTGTAGGAAGGTGCTCTTCTCTGGAGTCACTTTGAAGTGCAAAGGTAAAGGATTCAATATGTGAGCCGACAACTTCAGCACAGTAAAATTCCACCCTGTGAAGATTAATGACTAGGATAGTTAGTAGCAGTCAATGAAATGATGAAAACTGATCAGTACATCCAAGTACTGGAAGGGAGAGTTGTTTGTGAGTTGCAGAAAAGGATCCCAGACGGCGACGGAATTTTTTAGCCATGTTTGGCTCCTTGTCACATTTCAAAGAAAGCAAATTAATTCCTCAGGGTAATTATATTCGTGTATTAGGTTGGCCAGGGAACTTCCCTGACCTTAGAGCCATAGAAAACATGTGGGCTGTATGCAAAAAGTATCTCAAAATACCTGACTCCTCCACAATTAGAGTATTTGGTTACAGTTTGCTTTCCTGATGATGAACTTAAAAAATATGTGCTCAAAACTTGTATAATCTATGCCAAATCACAATTTATACAACAGGTAGGAGGGCATAGTAACGATTAAGAAAGATCAAAGGTACTTAATAGATGAATAAGTGCAAAACAATAAAAAAATGTGTATGTTACTGTTATGTTCCAATTAATTTGCACAGGACTGAGTATCTCCCTTCTTACTGTACCTCAAAATAGTTAATAGAAATAATTGTTGAAACCATCATGAAGCAAGTAGAATGGCTTAAAACAGAACATGGAAACACTATCTCATTGGATTATTTGCCTCTGAAAAGGGGAAAAAATAGGAATCTGACAAACTGTATCAGGATCTACAAAAAATATATGATGCACCAAATAAAAATAATTACATAATAGTTGCAGGTGACTTATATTCAAGGGTAGGTAATAACCAACTTTCGTTTGGCCATGCGAGGTACATTTGGTGTTGCCTGGTCTGAGATGTGCTACTGTCTGAATATAATTTGCAGTGTAAAAGATAATATGTGTAGCAATAATGTTTGTTCACTACTATTACACCATTACTAGAGCTTGGCAAAGGCTTTGTACTCCAATTCTCTTGCTTTTGTGATACATCCCCACAAACAGAGAAAAGTTGTTTAGATTGGAATGAAGTCTGAATAAACAAAAAGTCATTATTATCTTTGTTATTAATATCACAAGACTTAATGCATATATTTGAAGTAGTTTAATTGTAATAAGATTACCAGCACTATTAAGAACTACAATACTATGTAAAAGTATGCTGAATATTTAGTCAATAGTTTTAATATCTATGGGGAGAGAGAGATGGAAATGATTTCCAAGAATATATGGAAAATAACAAAAAAAATTTAAATAAATTTATTTACAGCAATATGACCGTTTAATCCAGTGTATCTTTATGATAGGGAATGACATACAGGTTTATGTAATAAATATGTACAACTTTAATCTGTATTATTTCTCACTTGACTGGAAGCTGATTTTCAGAAGTGTCTTTGACACAGCAGACAACAGCAGAGTTGCCCTTGAAGCTGCAGATTTCTGGCACAATTCCCTGACGTACATCACGGATGGCTTGTGGGCAAGAGGTAATCAGTCGACACACGCCAGTGCCACCATATTTAAGGGTGCACAGTTCTCCCTCTGAAACATGATGGACAATGTCTCAACATTTTCTGTTAGATATTAACATCAACCACTTAATTTTACTGATATCATTTGGTTATCTTCTCCACTGACATTTAATTACATAATTAATTTTTTATGTTTAGTGGTCATATAGCCTTATCACAGTAAGGAACATGTTAATTTAAGTGAAAGAATTAAAGCTTATTTATTATAATACATAAGGCATTTATTTATATTGCACATAATTATAGTTTTAGGATGTTTTCTGTAGATATCTAAATGAGTTTTGGAAGGGTCTCCATTTTCTGTCCCAGATATATACATTTAATGAAGGAAATAGGAAACGGCTTTAGGTAATATAAATCACAAGGAAAGGGAAAATGACTCATGACTCACCAAAGTTGAAGGCAGCGACGGGAGAAGCACATATATCATGAATACAAAAAATACACGATATTTCAGTCTTAAACCTTCTTCATGTTAAAGAGAATGAGTCATGTAGAATACTTCGGCGTGTGCACACCTCCCAAACCACATGACATGAAGAAGGTTTAAGACCAAAATATTGTGTATTTTTTGTGTTCGTGATATATGTGCTTCTCCCGTCGCTGCCTTCTATTTTGGTGAGTGATGAGTCATTTTCCCTTTCCTTGCGATTTATATAGACATATAAATAAGAAAAGAAAGGGAAATTAACCCACCACATACCAAAGTGGACTAAGATGTTCTTAAGATTGGTCCACAAATACCCTCCGTTAGACTCTCCAAAAGCACCATATGGATCTTATCCTTGTAATAGACCCCACTGTAAAACCTGCAGCATGCTTCCACCCACCACTACATATTCCAACCCCACCACAGGAGAAACTTTCCCCATTATTGGACATGCCACCTGTTCAACCACTCATCTGATATACCAACTAACTTGCCGTTTTTGCACCAGTTCTTACATAGGCCTCACCACACAGCAACTCTCTGTTAGAATGAATGGCCACAGACAAACAGGCCATACTTGTAACCTGTACCTTCCAGTACCAGAACATGCCAATAGCCATGATTCCAACAACCTCAACGACTGTTTCACTGTGAGAGCAGTCAGAGTTTTCCCTGACAGCACCACTGCAGCAGAACTCCGGAGATGGGAACTAGCGTGCCAGAATATCCTGGATACAAGACACCCACCTGGACTTAACCACCGTTAAATTCCAATTAACCCATCACTACCTTTTTTTTTTGCTATGTTTATACCGTACCATTACTACATTTGCTCATTTTACCATCGCCTGCCAAAATATTAAATATATTATCTCAGACATTGTATACCGATATCGATATTCTACTCCTTATCCGCCCCCCCCCCCCTCACCACAACACGGTTAGTCATTAGGTAACGTTCGGTGTGCACACACGTTCCGAGCCTAATGGCCCGTTTTTTCTATTTGTGAGCAAGGCATATGCCGAAATATTGTGTTGTTTGTTTGTCAGCATTAGTGTTCTCTCATCGCATCCGTCCACTTTGGTATGTGGTGGGTTAATTTCCCTTTCTTTTCTTATTTATATCGCCTAGAAGCCGCTTCCATTTTCCTTAGTTGCATCATTATATGGACATATGCAGTTCTCAGACAAAACAAAACAGCACAGCAGACAGATGACAACTCTCAATTTTCTCGCTTACAGTAGGTTAGGTCATCCTTAATTTACCATGACCTGCTTGCAGGATGATATCTCAGTTAGCAGAAAATAAAGTCACATTTTGTGAGCTTTGTGCTAATATGTGTTGCATTATTTTGTTTTTAAAAAGTGTATTTCTAATTCATATAGTGTGGAATTGCCTAAATAACCAAGTTAAATTGCATTAAATTATAATTGGGACCACAGGCCTATGGTAAATTTGAACTTGAGCCCACCATTCTTCCCCATGCCAAGTTTGATGTTGCTTTAATGCTATAAGACAAACTGGTCAGGAGTGCTGGTTAATGTTTACTGTGACAGATAATCATAAAAGTTTAATTTTTTGCTGTGAAGGAACTTACAATATGACCAATCTCATGTAAGCTACCTTACTCTCTATTTTAAATATTCAGTTAAAATCCAACGAAGTTTGAGGTTAACATTCAGTACAAGATACCATAGTTTGAAATCGATATAACAACATTTTTAGTTCAGAAAAGTAAATAAACAACACATAGCAACCATAAATAAGAAGTTTCTAATAAAATATAAACCATAAACTTACCTAAATGAGCGGAGTCCATAATAATTCTGAAGTAAAGTAAACAGGTTTGGTTACACAACCATAGCACTAATATTCCACTAAATTAAACACTGTAAAGCATTTTAATAATTATAATTTCACCGTTTTATATTAAATTCACTAATAACTCGCAGTTCTAGACTAATTTAAAGCAGTAAATATGATTTTTAAAGCATCACCTCATGGAGTGAGTTCAATGTTTAATTCCACCACATCTAAGTAGTTTCAGAGCTTTAAAAGTAGATTTAATCAAGCAAAATAACCGGCCAGTCAATATTCTTTAAGTTTCAAATAGCTATCAACTAATAAACAGATGTTATGAATAAATAAAATTCCTCTTTTTAATGACGTCGTAGAAACCGATTTGCAAATTGAAATTCATTCTGACGAACATATTTCACGAACAAAAAACTTTTCTAAAGTACTTAAATAAAATAAAGGTACGATTTAAAATTAGTTTCAGGCCATAACAGACTTTAAATAAAACGTGAATTATTTGTTGCACCATCCAGGAAACCAGTCAAATTTAGAAATTCTATAACTTCTGATATCCTCAACCGATTTAAAGATTTTTACACCACTGAACTCAGCAGGAGCTGGGGAACACTTTGAAAATAATATAAACTTTATATTTTAAAATTTTGCAAATCCATATTTCGGATGTGACGTATGATGACGTATCGCAATACCCTAAACAAATGTGCTCTTAAATTAACCAACTTTTAAAATTCATTTACACCGGTCTGGAAGCTTTAAAACCATAACCAACCACATCACTACACTTGTCTCATTACGCTCTTCATCTTATGATTTTCTGGTAGTTTGTAGTTAACGATTTTTGTTTTTAGATAGACTGTTGTCTAGTTCAGTAGGCCATTTTGATAAAAGTTAGCCTGGCCAGCCTCTCGAGGCCAGTTGACCAGAACATCTTGTAGAGTCTACACGCAACTCGTGTGTTTGAGCGAGGCGGCTCGCGGTGGCTGATGGGAAGGAGTAATTCGGGCAACATTAACAATCTGGGCAACCATTGAAATCTGAAACTTTCCGGCATGTGTTCATAGATGTGAACTTTAACTTTCAATTTCATTCGGGGTGGTGCGGTCTGTTCTGTTTCATGACTTGTGATCTTCGGCAAATGATTTTCTCCAATTGCCATTGCTAACTGTGACTCTTTGTAAATTCGGTGAAAATTTTTAAGAATATATTCTTCAGTAATCCGGACTTAGACTTTCATTTCTAACTTAGTACCTTTCTTACAGGAGGTTAATCTGTAAGTGGTGGCCGTTGTAATAATTACAGTTAGCATTCTACAAGGTTTTTCAGGGTTATAGAACTTTTCCGAACTTTTGATAACATTTTGGATGACATCAAGTTTAGGTGTACAAGCCGATACCCAACCCCGGTATGCCGCTTGTCCCCTAACACTCAGTGTAGTGCCTATTTTACATCATCCTCTTTGCTGGCTGTGTACATCTAGATCTACATATTTACTTGGTCTTTGGCATTACAAGCCACCAGAGGTTACATCAAAATGCAATTTTGTGAGATATATACATGTTGTGGTATCACAAATATTACTTTGATACACAGGAAATGCAGTTAACAGAATTAAGTATGTTATATGTATTATTCTTCATCTTCAACAAAAACACAACACTGAACACACACACCATCACAGAAATCTAAACATATTATAACTCTTATGAATGGTACTATGAAGAGATTATCATCCTCCAGGGCAGGTGTTGGGGGGGGGGGAGGGTGTTCTGCAGGGCAAATGTACCCCAGGCCCACCGGCTGATCCCATCCTGAATTCGCCATGGGCCTCAAGCAGTTACTTCACAACTAATAACGCTTTTCCCGGGCCTGACAATCCTAGCACTGGTCCTGTCATCCTCCAGAGTAATTATGTATGCCCATATTTGGCATGTGACACACAATTTGACTTTTGACACATACTTTTATACAAGTCTGACTTACAATGACATATTCTTATAAAAGCCACATTGTCTAACCTACACGGTATACACCAAAAAATTTTGATAATACTGAAGTGTACTGCCACAACTACTTTCTTCCAAGCCAATGCTTTTGGACAAAGACAACACAGTAGACAAACAAAAATAAAACTAATAGTTTGAACATTATTGGCCCAGGGATTAAATCAACCCATTTAGTTTTTGCTTAGATATTAGTATAGTACTTTTTTCATGCAGTATCATTTTTTTATCTAATTTAAATAAACAAATCTTAGAAAGATAGTGTATATTCCATTCATACTATGTCAGTATGCATTCCTAAACAAACAATATCAACAGTATTGTTAACTTCATTAGACTCAAATAAAGACAAAAAACACAAACCATCACTTAGCTGCAAAAGTGAAGCCAGTATAACATGAATAAATGACATTTTAATAACCTTAGAATGCCCACTGCTTGTACTACACTTGTAGCGAAATTTTTACACAACAAACACAAATGTTAGGTCAAAATACCATACATTACACCGTAAATATAAAACAGTTATATTCCTTAGAATAACCTATCAATATTATACTCTAAATACAAGATGACAGGCAAATTTTAATTGAGTTATATAGTGCATAATTACATAGGAGATTAAAGAGGTTGGTGAAATGAGAACATAACAGAGTTAAGAAACAGCAAGGCAGTAGGGAAATAACTAATAAAAAAAACTAAAGGTTGTTTATATTTATAAGGTGGGGAAAGAATTGCTTGTTGAAGACTTGAAATGTAAATATCTTGGCATTACATTTTATAACAAGCTTAGCTGGGCAGGACACATTGGACATATGGTAGGAAAAGGTTTCAAAATTATGCACTTGTTGGAGAGAGTGATGAGGGGATATACGAAAGAAAGTAAAGGAATTGGGTTACAAAACAGTGTTCAGACCATTGCTCGAATATGGTAGAATAGTATGGGACCCAAATTTTGAGTATCAAATACAGGAGTTGGAAAAGGGCTGCTAGATTTATTTTTGGAAATTATTGCAGAATGCAATCATAACAGATATGATAAAAGAGGCTAGAATGGAATTCATTGCAAGACAGGAGGAGGGTGAAGAGGGTCATGGCAGTGTACAAGGGCGTATATTGGCGATGAGGCATAGAAAGATATTGGTGTAGGTATGAAAAGTGGTTGCATGGAAGGGAAAAGATGACCATGACCACAAGCTGGGCAATCGATTTCAGGCTCAAGGGTGTGGGAAGATTCTCTTTTTAGGTAAGGGTGTCAGGGATTGGAATAAGTTACCAAGGGAAATGATTAATTTAAAGTTAAAATTTGTAAAGGGCAAATGTAGGTGGGTGCAGGAAAAAGGGGAAGATAGGTGTGCTCCATTGCAATTTAATTAAATATTATTATTAACCAAGGAATTAATAATGTCAAAGAAACTGGACAAGGATGGATTTATGAAGGAATATTATTGGTGCAGGGGGACCTTTGACTGATGCATCTAAAAATTTCTATAGCTATATCAGAAAACTGAGGGGAAGAGAGGGTGTTGAGACAATTATAGATAAGGAATGGAGAGGAAGTAACTGAGGATTTAAAAAAGGCAGAGATATTATGTAACTGGTTCAGTGAGACCATTGGGACAATAATTCAGGAACCCGAAATGTAAATTCCTTGGCATAACATTTGATAGCAAACTTAACTGGGCAGAACACATTGAGCAGGTAGTAGGGAAAGAAGTTCAAAATCCTTTACCTATTGGAAAGAGTGATGAGGGGATGCACTAGAGAGGTAAGGGAATTGGGGTACAAAACTCTGGTCAGACCACTGCTGGAAAATGGTGGTGTAGTATGGGACCCATAATTTGATTATCAAATACAGGAGTTGGAGGGAGTCCAGAGAAGGGCTGCCAGATTTGTCTTTGGAAATTACCGCAAAACACAAATGGTAACTAATATGATAAAGGAGCTGGAGTGTGAGAGTGAAGAGAGTCATGAGAATGTACAAGGCCTATATTGGTGATGAAGTGGAAAGATGTTGGTGGGAAAATTAAGGGAGGTACTTGGAAGGGTTAAGATGACCATGACCATGATTTCAGGCATAAAGGTGTGGGAAAATTTTCTTTTGTAGGAAAGGGTGTAAGGAATTGGAATAAATTGCCAAAAGAAGTGATTAATAATTTACCAAAAACACTGAAAGAATTTAAAGTAAAAATTGGCTGAGGGCAAAAGTGGGCTGGAGCAGGAAGGGAGAAGGATGGGTGTGTAGGGAGATTGCCACTGGAGCGTGGGCTCCATTACAATTTTATAAATTATTATTATTATTTACAGGAATTCTGCTGTAGGATATAATAATTAAGCATACAGAATTAATTGTAGTTGTAAAAGGACTGACATAAGGAAGATCAAATTGATGGAATTTCTTGATTGTATTAGTCTCCGCATGGTGTGAGTACATCCACCAAGGCAGTTAAAAAAATTGTCCACTTTAATTAGACAAAGCAAATATGATAATACATATGCAGAATGATAACGAGCGTGCAGTCTCGACTAACCAGGCAGGCCACGTCTGTTTTAATGGTCCAGCGATTGTTGGAAGCATTTAAGAAATCTCTCTTACGCCATTATCCAAATGTTTACCGTAGTAAACTCACCGACGCTTTTTTTTTATTTACCAGTGATCATTATCAGGGGCGGATCCAGGGGGGGGGCTAGGGGGCTCAAGCTCCCCCCACATTGTACTTTTGAAGACTTTTTTTTTTTTTAGCTCTACGGATTTGAGGCCCGAGGAGGCTATAAAGATTATCCCATGGCCGACTCAAGCCCCCCCCCCCAAAAACCAAAATCCTGAAGGCAAGCCCTCTGGACCAAAATTCACTCAAGCCAAGCCCCACCCCCCAAACCAAAATCCTGGATCCACCCCTGATCATTATTTACGAATCTGGGGCCGTTGTTTCTTCAATGCAACATGTCCCGCCGTACTTAAACTTGATTCCTATTGTCATTTCGACCGAAGAAATTTGTATTGTGACACAACTGACCCACAAGGCCAAAGTATGAACCTGGTTATTTCAATTTGGAGGGCTTAAAGGAATGTGAACCCACCGTGCTTACTGCCATGTTTGAGGCAATTTTACTAATCCTTAATTTATGTGATACCTACGTCATCGTCACGGAAAATATTTTCATTCTTCCCAATAATTTTCATTAGCGTAGGTCTATCACCAAGCATTTCCCAAAATTTTATGATATTGGAGCTGGAATGGGATTCATTGCAAGACAGGAGGAGGATGAGGAGGGTCATGGGAGTTACAGGGCATATACTGGCGATGATGCATGGAAAGATATTGCAATAGGTATGAAAATTAGTGCATAGAAGGGAAAAGATGACCATGACCACAAGCTGGCACTCGATTCAGGCACAAGGGTGTGGGAAGATTCTCTTTTTTAGGTAAGGGTGTCAGGGATTGGAATGAGTTACCAAGAGAAATGATGAATAATTTACCGAAAACTTTGAAGGAATTTAAAGATAAAATTTGTAGAGGGCAAATGTAGGTAGGTGCAGGATAGGGGGAAGATGGGTGTGTAGGGAAATTGCCACCGGAGCCTGTGCTCCATTGCAATTAAATTAAATTAAACTAATCGTTGTTCTGGTTACTACACAGCGTGTGGAAACTCGACGTTCTTCCTCAAATCTCTGTTTTATTGAAGATAACCAGACAGCTAATTATTTTGATTTAATTGCGATGGAGTGCACGCTCCGGTGGAAATTTCCAAAGAGCGACAAAACAGTTTAGGCAAATGCGCTAACAGCTTTACTTACCCTCCTGAATGGTGCTTCTGAATAGAAGCAAAATTAACACAGGATTATATTTCGAATGACCTCGTAAAAAAGTTTTGAAGTGCTTGGCATAAGAAAACAAAAGTTTTTCAGAATTAGGCAACTTTCTTCCTGCAATACAAGCTTAAATTTTTTTAAAGATCTGTTAAGAGGTGAGCAGTTCAAATTTGAAAACACTAACAACCTTGTGGAAAGGTCGAAAGTTTAAACAAAGCTGGTAGGCCTACTCAAAGACGGTAAACATTAAAAAACCTGATCGACACAGTGAGACAAACTTCGAGCGCCATACTTCATGGCGTCATACTACTTTCGAATCCGTGCACCTTAGCCACTTTCGTTAACCAAGCTTGTTGGGCTCGTCAAACCCATTGCCGGAACAAGGGGGAGCGAGGTGGGGCAAACCGGGGTCCTCGACCCGGGCGGCAACTTCAAGGGGGGGCGGAAAAATCATGTTTGAAAGCGTGGTGTAAATGGCAAATTCGTTGTGGCGGTGACCCTTTTTTTTTTAGCTCTACTGTTTGTGCGTATTTGTTTTCGCCTGTGCAGCCATTATCGCGCGCATATAGGCACATGCGCGTAACAGTAATGATTTTACTCCGTGAAAAAATGAAACTAGTGTAGCTCGGAAAAGTGTTGAACTAAGAATTTGATTGTGGTGTCTTGAGAAGAGTTCACGAAGTATTACTAAAAGCTACCATGAAGAAGGAAAAATAATTGCCGAAATTTAAGTGAAAATTTGCAAATCTCAAAATAATTCACGATTACGTCTCATTTTACAAGAAAACATGCTCGAAATGACAATCATTGGTAATCAGGCATCGAAAGGAAACCATTAAGGCAAAACGTCCGGTGTCGAACGTATTAGTAGGCCTACATACAGGATATGCATATGCACGATTACATTCTCACGCAGTATAAGCCTTTTGCGATTCTTGGCCCTGCAACCTACTCGTCGACACCAGCATCGAAAAGATTTTCGCTAGACACTTAAGTGTGAGGTATACCAGTGATGCTTCAGTTACCTACCACATGCCTTTGCTGCAAGCGAATGTTTCATCCACTTTATAACTATTGCACTGTTCTATGTAATCATTGTATTAAAGAAATCATCACCATCGATTTTTCACTCCAGCAGAGCAGGTGAGTCAATGAACAAACCTCTTCCATAATCTCATTCTAATTAAAACTCACATTGATATGAAACATTTCTCATGATTTCGTCACAGATGATTTTAAAAAAAAAAAACCTACCACTCGTACCGAATTGCGTCCGCGGCAACTTTTTTACAGGCCATAGGAATGCGCAGCCAAAATAACAAAAACGGAACCTCTCCTTTACATCGATTATAGAAAAATTTCAAGGGAAGATAATTTGACAATATTTTTACATTTTCACATTATTCTATTAGCACCAAAAAGCTTCGTAATTGCATTGCTTGTGTTACAGTTTCACAGTTTTTTTTTTTTTTTAAATATACCAGACAGATGCACAGACAAATACTCTTTTTTTCTCTTTCTTTTGGGCTATATGTAACAGCCATTTTTTTTTCCCGCTTACACTGTGGAGATGATAACGCTGAACAGATCAAAACTCAATCTTATTGTTTTGGGAAATTTTTATTGTCTATAGATCTTGTTTGATTCACGACGCAATTACGAGTACTTATTTTATTTCGTAAGGATCCTGTACATGTTCCCAAATAAATGTTCAATATCATTCAGATGTCATCCCGGCCGTATGCACTGGTAATTCGAATGCGTGTTCTTAAGAAAGCTTGAGAATGAGAGTAACATATTCATAATAAAAGAATTACGAAACGGAAAGATCGAGTGTGGTAGGTGAGCGGTAACGCTTTAGCGTGGTGGTGTAACGGATAGCGTTCTGGCCTCGCATTCGGGAGGACGGCGGTTCGAATCCCCGTCCGGGCATCCAGATTTGGGTTTTCCATGGTTTCCCCAAATCACTCCAGGTGAATGCCGGGATGCTTCCTTCAAAAGGCCGTGGCCGAATTCCTTCCCATTCCTTGCCCCCATCCTTTCCCGTCTCTAAAGACCACGTTGTTAAAAAGGGACGTTAAACTGTTTTTTTAAAAAAAAAAAAAAAAAAAAAAAAAAAAAAAAAAAAAAAAAAAACGCTTTAGCTTTGCATTCTGGAGGACGTGAGAATACCCATCCTGCCATGCAGATTGGAGACCGTGCACAAACTACGTGGGTCGGTCCAGGGGGGGGGGGGGGGGAGTTGGAATGCTACGTGGAGGAGGGGGGGTTTTGAGCCAGGCCACGTAGCTTTCCTTTTATAACATTTTTCACAGTTAAAATGGGGAGCTGAACTCACAACAGCATGTGAATATTTATTTCCCTCAGTTAATTATCTCTATATGTAATTTACAATCGTCTGACAAGAGAAAACAGTACAAAATGTCTTCTGGAATCAAAAGGGAAAAAAGCTACGTGCTAAGTGGAAGGGTGGGGGGGGGGGGGGGCGTAGAGGCAAAACCCACGTAGGGCTATGTGGGGGGAGGAGGAGTTCACAGGAGGCCAAAATGGAGCTACGTGGTTTATGCACGCTCCCTTGGGGTTTTCCATGATTTTCCGAAATTACTCCAGGACAAATGCTGGGATAATTCTTGAAAAGGCCAAGGCCGAATTCTTTCCCGTTCCTTGTACTCAGTCCTTTCCCGCCTCCAATGATCTTGACAAGGTGTAGGGCCAAAAAAAAAAGAAAGGCTATAGAATAGATGCTCCATGTGCACTTCCCGGAGTTTTCGTAATAATTTAGGCGAATGCTGGGACGTTCATTTTACACCTCAAAACTCACACAAATCGACACTGAACATATACAACACAGTTTAGATGTTTCACAGACTTACGTCGCCCTATTGGTCTAACGGACAGGCGGAAAAATTGGTCTCAGAAACACCTTTCATTTGGCGGACGGGCCTCCGAAATTTGCGTCCGATAACACAATACGATAATAATATGGAAACAAGTTTGATGCATACTTCAAACTATGTGAATTTAAATGAAGGTAACAGAGAAAATGATGAGCTTCGATCAGCCACAATGTCTTGAATGCTAGAGCATCTTTAACACAGCTGCTATAGAGATCTCACGCACTGTTAAGCTTTGATGCTCGAGGAAACAATACCCAACTCCGTCATCCTGCTCCGACGCTTCAGGATACAAAATAAAAATGATTAAATTCTGATGATAACTTAAGATATGTAAATTAATTTAACAAAAACTTCGTTCGCATTACACAGCTTGTAGAAATCTAAAGTAGTATCTCCCTCCTTAAAAGTCAGAGAGAAGAATTAATCCATCTCTTGTTCATTTAATAATTCTCAGATGAAATACCCTTTCTTTTATTTTTTTTTTTTATTTTCTGTAACCCTAACTGTGATGGCCCCGACAGCGCTGATCTCACATTACAAATGTGTACGGTTCGAACTCGACCTAGGAAATGGGTGGTTCCGCCTTATGTTGCCCTTACAAATGTACCTTATGAGTTGGATGTGAAAATTTTAGATTGACAAAATGGCTGTTAATGAGCCAAATGCCATTTTTTAAAAAGAAAATAACAAAAAACTTACTTGTGTAGGATAATGTACTCTGCCAGTTAGTCGCGCCAAGTGTAGATGACGCTTCATGGTAAGTGGGTTAGCGCGATATGCATGCAGCCTTAGCCAGCATAAATGCGCGCATGGTGAACGCTGTTCAGCATTTTTGACAAGTCGCACATGCTGAACCGTATATAATGCAGGCATAATACAGTCTTTACCGTTTGAAAATTGAAGCATGCAGGAACGATGATATTTAAAATGTTCAGCTAAGATTTCTGAGGTGATGGAGTCAGCGGAATCTTTGATAAAAAAAAAATAAGCCCGATAAAGTGAACCACTTAGACGAAAATTATAACTTCATTCTTTATTGTCAATCTTGTATTCGCTAAGAGGCCTCTGCTTTGTTTGAAAAGATCTTTTCAAAAGAAAATTTAATATCGATTTTTAGAGCTGTGTCTAAACCCCTCTAAGGTGCGATTCAGAACCGTAGACACAGAGAATATATACTGGATGGGGCTACTTACTGAAGCTGAAATATAGTCAACAGCTACGGAAAACAACAAGACGTTTGGAGGATAAAAAAAAAAAACGAAAAATCATTTCAAGCTCCTGACAAAAACGACGCCGAAACTCGTCACCTAGTAATCGAAAAAATCAGCTATAGCAGATAACAACTCCTGTCTTATGAATACGTTTTCATGGCGTCGTCATGACTTTTTTCCCCCCTCCGAACTTTTGCTCTCGCGCCCCAAAACAATGGACTGGACTTCCGTTGAAGCGTAGCAGTGCATTTTGTTCCTGATCACCGATTCACATTCATTCCACCAAGGGACGTGATCTCGGCAAGGATTTCCCAAAATTCTCGGTATAGACAGATTAGCAGCCAGGTGTTTTATTAGGTTGTATGATTCATTTTACTTTGTCGTACTGGCAGTATTAACAGACCACAAGATTCGTGTAGAGTAACGAATTTTCCATACCCATAATCCACGTCTGTGGTTTAGAAGATTACATTGCATCATTACTCCGGGAAAATCTTCAGTCACACAATAAACAAGGTGTTTAAAAGTGGTTCAAGGCATGATCACTGTTAACCGAGTAAAGCAGGACAAGAAAACAAGGATAAGTTTTTTGCAAGAGGAAGACACATTATAAAGCCTACATTAGTAGTTCTGAAAGATAATATGGACGCAAAATGTGCTCACTGACGTTATGTGAAATATGATGAAACATAGTAACAAACTTAATTATATTTAGGTTAGTTGTGAACAGATGATACAAAAGCAGATATCCCCAAGAAGCACGTTGATGGAGAATCTTATATACTGAACATAGATGCTATTGAAAATTTTAATTTTTCAGCAAGAATCGATAGCGTACGAAGTTCGTATTTCATACTAAATGTGAGGTGAAAACTTTTGTCAGTTTGTTTATAAACTGCTTCCAGAAATTTTGATTGTAGCTAACATTTCAACAAAACATGCTCAGCTACAGAACTACAGCATTGGATGTTACGGGTAAAGTGTTGTTGACAGTGGTTATGAAGAAAAAATTGCTTTCGGTTAACAACAAGCGAGATGTGTGTCTGAGCGCAGATAATGAGAGGATCGCGACTCCAACCAAGGCCGCCCAGTGGCAGTAGTGACGCACGAATCCGCAGCCACTCCTCCTACAACCGGTTCACTTCCTCCTTTTCTTAACGAAGAAGACACAAGACCACACGCAGGAGTCATGGGGTTTGTAGAAAACTGTGTACAAACATGATAAAATACATCCTTAGACTTCCGCGGTCGTGTTCGATGTTTTCTTGGTCCTCCATGTGGAGAGTCATCTGAAGAAAGCCACAGCAAGATGGCTGAAACGTCAGCTTTTAAAAAATCGACGCGGTTTCATCTGGAAACCAAGAAAACATCGTAAAATACAGTTCGTTTAGCAAACATATTGTCTACACCAGAAATTTAATGATCGGTCGGAAATTAAAACGCAGGTGGCTTAAGACATTATGAGAGTGTCAACACACGACGTGGTGTTATCTGGATCGAGTGTCGTTGATTAGAAACCTTTCAGCATTCCCGACTTGGGGCGCAGGATTGGGAGGAGGTAGAAGACAATTTCTAATCACTAGATTGACTACCAAATGCCTTGATACATTCCAGACCTCTCCACAGTTTGTATGAATTGCGAGATCGGACGACACTATTAACGATGGTTCGTCTGACGGATGGGGACTTTAAACTTAGTGACTCCCTTTGTATTTTAGAGAAGACTAGGTATGGATGGGTCGGCTCCTGGTTTCACCTCCTCATATTTTCTTCTCCCATTCACAACACTTCGTTTAAGACAAAAACGATCACAATTATCCACACTTGTAATAATAATACGTAAGAAGCCTTGTCTGGTGTTGCTTGCTTGGACCGTTTGGTAAGTTGTAAATAATTTGGTAAATACCTGGGTGGCGCCAGAGGAATTGTCCAAACAGGGAATGGAGGTCAGCCACCTTACCGGACACTGCCAGCTGCTCACAAGGCCAAGGAGAAAAATGTTTGCAGGGAAAGATAATGTGAGATTTGGTGCACCTAATAATGCCCATTTGCGGAATGCTTGGGAGTAATTTTCCTTATTTCTGTGCAGTGGATGCTGCCCTTTGAACTGCCCAATAATCACCGATTCACCTCTGGTGGGATAGTGCCATCCAGTAAGAAATAGGTTACTGGGTATAGGAGGGAGGTCATCTTGATGTGAGGCAGATAGAGTTTAGAAACTGTTGTATTGTACAGAGGCTTCCGAGCGGAAATTAATTACTGGTTATAACTTTGTATTGAGCTGTAAAACTCTAGGTTATCTGTTTAAATAATGTTTTGGGCGTTGTGTTTACGCATACACTAAAACGATTCAGATCGTACACAACTTTTTTCTATCGAGTAAGAATAAATTGAGCTTATATAAATATATGAACACTAAGGCTATTTTCATTGTCCCACTTAGAAAACCACAGTTGTGAATCACACATCTCTAGCTACGTCTGCCCTATTTATTGGAGAAGACGCGGCACAGTTGCAGAAGGAGAGACTGGAAAGAACTGAGGACAGTTGCAACGGACTGAGTTCTTTGGATTCAGGACTTTGGTGAAGACACGATTCTTATCATTCTGCTGACTCTTTGCGAGGATGACATGTTGAGGACTAAGTTCGTTTCAAGTAACTCCTCTATGGCATAAAGTATGGACACACATGTTTTTAATATGTTTTGTTTTGTTGTTAATATGTAATTTAGAGATAAGAAAAATCGGGGAAAAGTAAGCATGTATGAAATTGATGTTTTGATAATGTGTTCAAGCAGAGCCTAACGAGAGGATGAAAGCGCATCATCAGTAATTTGAGGTCGCAAATTATAAAAACTGATTCGCCGGGCAAGCTGCGAAATGTATCGTGTACAAAACCAATGGCAATTACCAATGTTAAAAAGTTCGCCGTTTGTACTATATTATAAGATGAAAACAAACGTACAACTTGTACTCAAAACAAAAGGAATATTTGTGTTCTGTGTATATTAATCGGAGTTGGATTTGATCTGTTGTACTGGCGAATCTTAATGAGTGAAACAAATTAAGTTATCAAGTTTTCTTTTATTCGTGTAGTAAAGTAATAAACCATGTTTATTTGTGTGGATTTTTCTAGTACTAAATTAGTATTTGTAACGCCTGATGATCTTCTATAATTGGGTTATGGGTCATGAT
Source organism: Vandiemenella viatica (assembly GCA_031002005.1). Classification (NCBI taxonomy): domain Eukaryota; kingdom Metazoa; phylum Arthropoda; class Insecta; order Orthoptera; family Morabidae; genus Vandiemenella; species Vandiemenella viatica. The sequence continues at coordinate 195,601,616 of JARYHS010012519.1, forward strand.
GCATCAATATTGGAAACCTAAAAACCAATTAACATAATATTGAAGTCTGGTAAATACTGCGAGTTACAGGAGCAAATTTATCTTCTCATCTTATTTTATTACATTAAAACGCTAGTGGCAACCGCCGCGGCCGTGTCATCGGTTAAGGTATACACTTTGAAACGAGAGTCTTTTTTTTTTTTTTAAATATTGGTTTAGAGAATTATGTGTAGCAGTTTTCTCTGTCGACACCCTCTGCTAGTGAACCTCAAATGGGGCGTGAATTATATTTTAAAAAAAATCCATAGCTTGACCGGTAATTGAAGCGGCGAATTGGTATTGGTACTGGTTTGAAGAGATGACTGGTATGTGAATTATTCCAGATCAGTTGAAAAATACGGGAATGCTTGTGGCTGCGTGCTCTGTATTTATCAGTAACTGCTCTATAGACCGTGTATCCGCAGTCCTAACAAAGGGACAGCGAAAATAGCTATATGATCATACAACAACGTAATGATTCCGTTTATCAACAGATCGGTCACTGGAAGGTCATTTTCCAGTGGCACTCAGCTGTATTACCGAACTGAACTAGACAATGTTCATACTGACATAATTATTTAAGGCAATCTTATTTTGTTATTAAGGAATGCTCTCCCACGTCCTAAAAACTCGAAGGTAATTAGGAAAAAAATAATAAAAGATCCAAATTTTGAAAAAAATGTATTTCACGTTTATATATTTTCTAAGGTACTTTTTTAAAAAAATAATTAGATATTCTTGTAATGTATTGGCAATGAAATGCATGGCATGCAATATTATATTGTATGCACCGTATCAATTCTCATTGCGTACATGGGAAATCCTGTATACTCCAGATGTTCAAACGAGTGGCTGAACCATTATTCCTACCGAAGCAGGGGCGCCGGCTTTTAGGAAACCTCGTGGGTGCTCATGCTAATTTAATGAAAAGCTTTTTTCAATGAATTGGAGACGAGTGTGAATTGATTTTGACGGTACTTTCACTGGTGTGTTGCTCATTTGCCAGGGAGTAATATAGGATAAAAAAAAAAAACTTCTTGACGAACATGAACGAAGTAACGGGCATCAGCTACTTTTACATAATCGTGTAAATCCCCTCAAGTCTGTGTAGCAAGTCGTAAGCGAATAGACACGCAGAGTAGGATAGAAAGGTTTTGCATTTTATAAATTCTATTCCAGACTAAAAACCTACCAAATTTCATTAAAATTGGGTCAGGCTTTTTGACGTAATTGAGTAACAAACTTACAGATTTTCTAGTTTATAATAATAGTGTATCGATAAATAATAATTTTTGTACTCCTAGTAAAACTCAGAATTTTACTATTGCATTTGAATTGTGTCCGGAAGTATCGCTATACCTAATGAAGTCGTGGTTATATCTAATAATTAATACACAGATACAGTGGAGAAGGTAAAAAAAAAAAAAAGACTAGGTAAGAAATGCTGTATCGAAAAATAAAGAGGGGATACCTGCCATAATAATAAAAATATAAATAATTAAACAATTTTTTTATTATTAACATTGTGTAACATAACTTTTATTAGTAGAAGATAATTATTAGTACCTATTTTATGTATTCAGTTGATCAACAAATCAACATTAATAAACCTTTTTTTTTTCTTTTTTTTTAGAAGGAGCATTTTACAATCTATATAAAGATATCTTTTTTTTTTTTTCCAATGCAAACATATTTTATTGATCTATAGCTCTATTTATAAATATTTCTGCGATTTATTCAAGATCCAAGTGGTCTGCTATTTCTCGGTTTGCGTGCACTACCATGTGGTCATTAAGTTTTTTCTGACTCATAGTACTCCTTAAATAAGTTTTTATTCTGCGTAACAGTTTGGAACCCACATTTTGGGTGTCAAATGCAGGAGCTGGAGGGCTTGCGAAGGAGAGCGGCTAGATTTGTTTGTGGAAATTACCACAGGACTCACTCATATGATTAATAATAATTCCGTGTAGTCCTAATGACCTAGTAACAGGGTTTCTTATAGCTGCGCAAGCCGCCCCTATCGTAGTTGCCAAACCTATCCTGGTAAACTTACCGGGTATAGGGGACCTACTGTTTATTGTGAGATCCGAACCGTTCTGGTGTACTTCACATTACGAGGCGTCCATTTATTACCTGAGGTGAAATAGGGGGGGGGGGGATCAGCGGAAATCTCACGTGAGGTTGTGATATTCGCAGGGCTAAAAAAAAAGAAAAAAGGTCTACAAATGACGCGAAAGTCGATTTTAGGGGGCTAAAAACCGACTTACCAGAAAAGGGGGGGGGGCGGAATTCCGGAAAAGCACCTCACGTAATTAATGGACGCCCCCTTATACTGGAAGCTGTGCCAAAGGTGCAGGTCGGGTTAAGCGCCTATGAAAATCCCCGCCGACACAGGGATTCGAATCGGGGACCTTTCAATCACCAGTCGGACATCTTAACTACTGAGCCGCTAGACCGCTCAACTAATATGATAAAGGAGCTGGATTGGTACCGGCAGTCAATGGAAGATAGAAGGAGGTTGAAGAGAGTGCTGGGGGTGTACAAACCGTATCTAGAAGGGATATTGGTCGAAGAGATAGGAGTAGTACATGGAAAGGAAAAGATGACCGCGAACACAAGCTGGCATTCGATTTCATGCATAAGGAAGTGGGAAAATTTTCTTTTGTGGGTAAGGAGGTTAGGGATTGGAATAAATTACCAATGGCGGTGATGAATAAATTGCCATAGACGCTGAAGGAATTAAAAAATTAAAATTCGTAAATGCCAAAAGCAGATAGGAGGAGGAATTTAACATTCCTAGTATATAAGATAATATTTTTAAAAAATAAGAAAGGAGTAATTAGATGACCAGGAAAATTGCCACTGGAGCATGCGCTCCATCGCAATAAAATACTGTGATACATGTCAATACTGGAATAGTTAAAACGATATTTAACAATTTTATAATGTCAGTTATCATTTTTGGTAGGTTGGCAATAATAAGGTATAATGGAAACAGTGTCTTCCCCCTTATTCAGTCTGACTTTTATTGACAGTGCAATGTATGAAAGCATGTTACGATTAAGAACCAAACGATGCATAAATTTGTTTCATGTTGCTCAAATGTGTCATAGCAGTTTTAGTAAAGCGCTGGGCAATACAGCCTACGACTTGATCCAACAATTTAAAATATATTTTTCGTTAAAATTCAGCTGGCGAGGAAAACTGGTGCTATTCACTTGATTGCATACTTTTAGGTATGCTTATTTTTGGAGTTTTAGTTCATTCAATTCCAAGATAAGAGCTAGGTCCAGAGTTGATTTCCAAAGGTTTTGATATTTTTTGACAGTTGTTTGTGATGGTATAATGGGCTTGACATTATTTTTGCAAGTGCAAAGAAATCTTCCGTAAAGTTACATTCAGAGCTTCGATCCAATCGAGAATTTCTATCAGAAATTTTATAACAAAAAGAGATTCAAAAGACTGAAAACCTTTTGAAAGCCAATTTGCTTTCTCTCCGGTATCTTCTTTCAAACTCTTTGTATCGTTCAAAAACATAGAAGTAAACTATAATTTTTTATAATAGTGTTCAAGGACTATGTATCTTGTTGGGCAAAACGGCCGAAGAGAAAGGTTTCGAGCATCGCCAATTGCTTGTAACGATTCAAAACAAGCTTGGCGTTTGGGAGAACCACGTGTTCCAATTTTCCTATTGGAGGTACTTCTTTCATTGTGTCTTGAACAACCAGGTTTAACAAGTGTGCGATGCAATGCTCACGAATTGCCCTTGCTTCGATAGGATTAACCCGCGATTGAAGATCAGTATTAGAGCGCCATCTGTATACAGATCCCTACACATCTTGATATTTATGTCAAATCTTCTTGGTACTCCATTGAGGTTCAAAGAAATACTGTTGATACCATTTTATATACACCGATAAAAGTTTCATGTATATTAAGCTTTGAATACAGTTAACGAAAGCAGGATGTGACTTGTTAATTATTGGAACTATCACTAGTTTCCTCAACCACAAATTAGTAATAGAACGCATTTTGTACTTCTTTGATTATTTTGTACTGTACTTCGTCACTCAAAACTGTTTACAGTTCGTTTGTAGTATCTCGTGACAACCAGTTATATGTGCTGCGATGGAGCCATAGGTTTAACCCGGAAATATCCTGTGATCGCAGCTTCGACAATTGAATGCAATTTAAATGTTAGTACTCGTGGCACCTTATGGCCAGGCCTCCGGTCATTTAAAAACGAAGCATGTTTAAGAGGTCTGTTCTAACTGTTTCTATATCTTGAAGTTTTCTTTTTGATAACATGCAGTGTATATTGACGCCATGTTCTGAATGACTTTACGCAATACACGAAATCCTCGAACGTCAGATTTTTCGTGTTTTTTAAATCTATCTATAGCTTTATTCCGTGATGAAAAACCACTTTGAGTGAATGCCTTAATGGACTCATCAGCCCTTGAAGATTTTTTCGGCTCAGAAATGCCACTAGAAATGATTTCTTTACAAATTTGGTAAAATACGTTATTCATATCTGCATCATATGCCATGGAAAAATTATCTGCCACTTTTTTTTTGTTGAAAATTGCGCCTTTCCTTCTCTTCAACTGAATTTTCAGAAATAAAATTTTCTGGTTGGATTTGTTGATATGTACTAAGCCGAGAAGAACTACTAGTAGAGGGATCTTCAGGTTTGGTCACCTTACGATTTTATTCATCGAAACTAATAATTTTCCGAAAAATACACAGTAACAATACGTACGGAGCGCTCTCAAAGCAAATGCTTTACTTTCCCCCTCGACTCACGTGTGAGCAGCGGCGGAGAGAGACACGACATATAGCGGGCTGGAGCTTGCGTGCGGACGAGTTGCTTGGCTTGCTTCTGTGAGTGCTCATCGGAAAACTCACCTACACTTACTTACCACACACAAAATGTTGTTAAGCATTATCTAACGCAGTGTTTATATTCTCCATGGCCATGCTCGCAAGCGCGATCATGAAAGGTGGTGCCGGATGAGGTACGCGATACGGCATTGCTCAAAGTCGATTACTTTATAGTGTTGGTGCAAATGTTCATGGGTGCTCCGCACCCACTATTTACCTCTCGTGGGTGCTGGAGCCCCCGAGCACCCACAGAGTCGGCGCCCCTGTACCGAAGTAGGTGATTTAGTCACGACTGAACGCACCGCCGAGTGCAAACCACTTGTCAAAGTCAGGTAACAGCTGGCACTGTGAGGTTTCAGTTCAGAGGAATGTCATTAGTGTGAGAATTGCTAGAAGAAATTGACAATTTGATAGGGAGCAACTAGGACATTTCCATGTCAGAGATGTCTAGCTTAAGTGGCTCACATGAAGGAGAGTAATTTAATCACGCTCTCAAAAGGCGTAGCAGTATTTTATTCTGAAGTAACAATAGCAGATCTTGACAGTCAGTTTCAAGAGAGAACACGGGCTCACTTGTCAGATTATGTAGCAAGCAAGGACCTTCGAGTCAACCGTCCCAGCAGGGGAATTATCACGCCAGCTCCAGGAAGGGGAACAGCTTTGGTTACAGATATCCGGGAGCCGACCCCGGTAGCGTAGGGGTAGCATGCCTGCTTCGCGTTACAGGGGTCGCCGGTTCGAGTCCGGCCGAGAGCACGGGTGGTTTTAATTAAATGTTGTGTTTGTCTTGTGTCGTCCTTACAGAAGATAGAAAATATTCATACTGGAATGAAATGTAAAAATTGTAAGAGAAACACACACGTTGAGCTGGCTGTATGGCTGACATGGCCAAATGCCATAAAAAAAAAAGATATCCGGGAGGATAGAATTGCTAAATATGCCTGCAGAAGCAGAAGATCCTTGAATACCTTCGGAAGAGGCAATAATGATTCCAGAAGAACGCCAGAACTGCATGTCTAGCGTCAGTGCTTACATAGCGTAATTTCCAGTGTGAAAAGGGCACGAGCCACACATTAGGGGCGTTCAGAAGCCACGTAGCTCCTTTTGGCCTCCTATGGAACCCCCCCCCCCCATCCCTCCACATAGCCTGACGTGACTTTTACCTCTACCCCCGCCCTCCCCACCCCCCTCGTAGCCTTTTTTTTCCCTATTGATTCCATAAGACATTTTCTACCGTTTTATCTTGTCAGACTATTGTAAATTACAAAATTAAATGAAGGAAATAAATATCCGCATGCTGTTGTGTGTTCTGTACCTCATTTAAATTGTGAAAAATGATATGAATGGAAAGCTACGTGGCCTGGCTGGGAACCCCCCCCCCTCCCCCCACGTAGTGCAGCGTAGCCTTCCAGCCAACCACTCCCCCTCCCCTACTCTCCTAGACCGAGCCACATAGTTTATGGACATTCCCTTAGCAACAGAGGCAACGGAGATACAAGACGGTACATATTGCTGTAGTACGAAGACGGTCGCAACACAGAAATTGGCAACACGGTGGAGCGGTCTGGTGGCTCAGTGGTTAAGGTGTTTGACTGGGGATCTAACGGTCGCCGGTTCGAGTCCATATCTCGGCGGGGAATTTCATAGGCCCTTAACCCGAACTTCACCTCCGGCACAGCTTGCTGTGTAATGTGAAGTACGTCAAAGCGCTTCCGTGGTTCGGATTCCACTTTAAATTGTAGGTTCCCTGTATCCAGTAAGATTGCCGGGTTAGGTTAAGGCGGCTAAGACAGGAGCGGTATGCGCAGCCAATAGAAACCCTGTGAGAACGAAGGCTTTCACGGCGTATCGATGATATGAATTCTTCGCGGGTTCTCCGCCGTATGGTGTTGAACAGAAATTACAACGAGCTTTCGGCGAATGACTCTGCCGCCATCTTCAGGTCTGATGATATGCAGGGAGCACCAGAGATGCACTGGTGCTCCCTGCATATCAGACCAGAAGATGGCGGCAGAGCTAGACGCCGTAAGTTCGTTGTTGTTTTTCTTTAATAACATACAGCGAAGAACCCGCAAAGATTTCATATAAATAGAAACCCTGTCACCAGGTCATACCGACCACTCGGAATTATAATTATTATTACCAGTACAGTATAGTGTGTCTGTTCAGTCACGAATGTCAACCCAGTAACTACCCTGAGATTAAGATATCAATTATAAAAGTAACGAATCATTAAATATCTCTTCAGTTACATTTTACATGATAGTAAAAAATTGTAAATTTAAATGATAAGTTGCTATTGTCTTATAAATAATAAACAATTAGCAAAAATCTTCACTTGCGATCAATAAACTAATAATATGATCTATGCCTTTACATTCTGAAAGTTCTTCTGCTTCGATCACATATGGCGATATCATCAGAAAGCTACGAAAACATAAAATACCACATAATTTATGTTTGGCCACTCTAAAATAAATGTGATTTTCTACAAATTTAATTTAGTGTTACCGCATAAAATAATCTACAATGAATTGATCAGAAGTATTATGCCATCCTAACACTTTCATTACCTTGAAAACAAGAATTTTTTTCCTTCATTTTGTTGTATAGATTCCATTGACAGAATAATTAATAGGGAGTTATTTCTGAAGAAATCCCACATGCCTCACTCTGGCTACATTAGTACTCAAACTATGCTCCAGTGACGTAGTATTCGCGAAGAGCTGTAAGTTCCTAGGTCTGTTAGTACCCCTTTTTCTATTAACTACAGTAAATGACTGTTAGTGAATGGCATGGTGTCGAGTATATACTTTGTGGAGCTGACTTCCCCACAGATATTAAAATAAATTTTATGTATTCGAACTGAGCTTGGTGAGTGGTCAGTAACCTCTGGCCTCGCACTAGGGAGGACGCGGGTTCGAATCCCCGCCCTCCCACCCAGATTTGGGTTTTCCATGGTGAAACAATCATCAGTGCAAATGCCAGATAGTGGACTCTATTTAAGCCCAAACCTCTATAAGACCGTGCTAACTGTTCCGAATACATCTTCACCGTTAATTGGTCCTTTTAACGACGGAAGTGCCAATATTTTTTGTGATGAATGATGATTAATGAATAATGATGACTGTGAGGAGTCGGAAAATGCACATCACTTTTTAAATTTCCTGGACGTCATCAGCCATAATTTCTATCCATCGGACAACAGTACGTCGCGTCAAACGAATATTCTCCAAGTCTTTATTCTGTACAAAACATATTATACATGTAGACATACAAGCGGAAAGTCTTTGATTATTGGCTTTGAATGCTTGACGATTTTTTAAGTTACCACAAAGTTTTCTCAGTCGGCTGAGCGATTGACAATGGTCAGAGTGGCCGCGGTTCGATCCTCCATCACACCGAGGATTTTTCTTGGAAGATGAACTTTTGGAACAAGTCTTCTGGACTACTCAGCCTTATGTCCAATGCGTACCGAGAAGAAAACTTCTATTGAAGGTAAATAACGGCAAGAGCGTGGCGCTGACCTCTCAACCGCTCCGCAATCCAGGCGGTAAAAAATGGAAATATGGAACTCTGCCTCCGGGAATCCCACGCAAATATTTTTGCGAAAATATTATCATATACATTAACAACAAGATGGATAGATACAAACAATTTATGTTAAAAAAAATCATTGCAACTGTTTCTATGTCATAGCATCTAATCTGTCATCTACAGTGAGAATGTGTGGAATAGTTAAACGTAAAAACTGCTGGTATGACTGGAACGCTCATTGTCGTAAATAAACTCTTAATTGCAAAGGAAATGTAGGAAACATGGAATTAATTGCACAAATTCCCAAACGACTTTTTAAAGGTAGCAAAAAGAGAAATATATTGATTGTTGTCTTTAAAGGGTCACTGTCGCGTTTGTGGAGAGGTTTCTTTTTATGATCCGTCTGTTTGTACTCCGAGTTAAACCCATCTCTCAAAAACCTTTTACAACCTATGACCAAAATCATTTATCTCTTACCTTCCAAGCTGTTTTTCTCCTATAGAAGATTCTTCAGAAGTTATATTCAAATTCAGTAATTAATACTGTAAGGAACAAGCTTTTGATTATAAGATCGTAACATCGTCTATTTTAAGAATGGCACGTACTGTTACAAATACTAAAACTGCTATCACATCAGATTGTACGTCATATTAACAAATTACCCAAAGATGTATCTTTGTATGTCTTGAGATATTACCATAGTGCATATCCTTTTTATGAGACACTAGCCCGTGACTGTATTTTGGGCATGGTCACGGGTCTAGAATAGTTCCCGTTTTTAGGGTCAAAGATCATGACAGGTGGACCTGATCAGGCTAAAATAAGAACTTAAATTATCAGTGCAATAAAAAAAATCACCCACGTTTTTGCTTTTAATAGACTTAACTTCAAGTCTGATGTCCAGACTAAATAACTAAAGATGGCCAAGCAGCATGACAGCAGGATTTCATTCACCGCCTCATACATCTGAAAACTCCCGCCTAAATTTGTTCCAATTTCTCATACCTAGGACTTTCTCATAATATTAAAATCAGATCCCTGAACTCAAACATACTAACCATCCACTCCCGCAGTTCGGAAACCCTAGCCAATTCCTTCTTCATTTCAGCGGCTAGACTGTGGAATGATCTTCCCCTGAAAATTAGAACTACCACAAAAACCGGCCCATTTAAAACTCTTTTAAGAAAGCATTACTTATTGGAGCACTAGCTAAAAGATCTCTCCTTCCATGCATAACTTAATTTTTAGATTTGAATACTATTGATTTAGACAGTGTCAACCTCTTTATTCTGCCTTCCCTATTATTTGTTTGTGTCTTGATTCTTCATCCTATTAGTATTAAGTTTGTACCGTTTACTTCTTTAACTTCAACTAGTTTTTACCATTAAATTATTAACTAGTTAAGCACGAATATTATTAAGAATTTAGTTAGTATTTTACTCATAAATATTATTAACTTTTTTTTTGTTGGTTTTACTCTTGAACTTAAATTATGCCAAATGTTATATAAGTGTTGTATACTGTTAGTTTGTGTAAGGTGTATATTATTTATTGTAAACACCTGGTATGATGTAAGAGAGGGCTTGACAGCCCTAATCTTGCCAGGCTAAATAAACCTTTAAATAAATAAATTTCATTCCACGTTTTTCCAGACGTAAAGTTTTACCATTTGTTTTTAACTAAATGGTATATTTATTTAAAATGAAATGCCGTGAGAATAAAACTTAATTAAAGTATTCTGGCAATTTATTTCTCCGCAGTTGTTTAGGTATTAAATATTGCTTAGAAGCTCGATTTTGTTGTAACATCTCTGGCCGCTGCTAGTTCGCCACCGAAGATCGGGCGAGTGACGTCAGCGTAGCTTCAGCAAATAACTTTCGAGATGATCGCGGAGTGAGCCAACGACATTACAGTATCCGTTTCATATATTCCCCTGTTCATCCGTTACTTCCAGAACGTTTTCATTTTGTTCTTTATGACTATTCAGTTCGGAATATATAATGGCCGAACCCCGGCAGCGTGCTTGCTTCGCGTAGCAGGGGTCGCCGGTTCGAGTCCGGCCGAGAACATTGGTGGTTTTAATTAAGTGTTGTCTTCTTCTGTGTCATCCTTACAGAAGTTGTAAATTAATCAAACTGAAATGAAAAGTATTTATTGTAAGAGAAACACACACGTTGAGCTGGTTGTATTTTTGAGTTTTCATTTTTCCTGATGGTCTCAAAATGTCAACAGATATTGTTTTAGGATATTCTACTTGAGTCTTATGAGGGATTGCTAAACCATTTGGAAAAGACGGTACACCATTACCAAGTTCCTCCTCAGAAAATCTGCTGATGAGACACTATTCCCAACAACAAACCATTACCATCAGGAAAATACGTCAAATGTGAGTTCGTAACCAGCCATCCTGATTAACATTCTTAGGAAGTTTTCCGTAGTTATCAAAATCAGTATTCCAATTTCAACATGAGAAATACACTATAACATTATCTAACCTAAAGAACTTAAAGAAAAAAAAAATTCAACAATAAATATTTTTCCAGTCAGTGCAGGCTTAGGTCTGATGGTCAAAATAATGTACAAGATATTAAAAAGATATGGAACAATTACTTTTGTTTACGGAGACATTTTGGACGTAGAAAAGTTGTAAATACATGCAAATTTACCGTTAATGAATTTTCGTTCATTGAAAACAAAATTTTAACATTTACAAATAAACATCTGGAAACATTTCAAAATCTACAGTCGTAACGACTTTTCGTTGGATAAACACGCTGAGTCACAAATCGTCACACACCCACCAAAAAAAATCAAAAAAATCGATCAACTAAAAACTTAACTTAGTCCACAACCCGAAGGTTGGTTGGATCCTCCCGAAGGAGGCATACTAAGCCATTGTGACAGAGGTAGGACGGCCAGTTCCTTTCCTCTAGGACCTACAGTTTAACGTGGAATCCAAACCACGGAGCGTCCTGGCATAGCTCATACACAACTCTCAAAATTCCTGCGCCTGCCGGGATTCATGCCCGGGGCAGGAGCAGCGAATTGTTTTGAAAGCAAGCGCTTAGGCACTGAGTTACCAGAACGCTCAACTACAACAAAAAAATTGAACAGTTGTCACCAAAGTCACTAAACTAAAAGTGTGGCACGCTTTTCCGCTCGGCCCTTCCCCATTAAACGAAGTGGGGGCCTTGTTGTCAATGTCTGGTCTTACCCAACAATCTTGATAGAGCCAGCCAGTAGAAAAGTGTCGAAATTCAGTGATGATGTGTTTTGTATACAGAGAACATTTCATGCATAATTACGCGTAGTAGTTATACGGATCTTAGAATTGACAAAAGTTCTAGAAGACAGGATCAGAACGTCTTACGTTCAAGGCGTGAACTACTGTTATATAACTAGCTGAGTCAGAGTTCAATTTCTGTGTAAATCTGTCTTTAGTTGGCGTTACACGATGCCCTCTACAAACAGACGTGACTCTAGCCGGTACTTGTTGGCTGAGTGTGATGGGAGTTAAAATGTCGGCAAACAGGTTTAAAAACACTCGTCACGGTTCGGCTTAAAAATTTAATGGCTATTTTTGAAATGAATGCTTAAGTTAGTTCTTCACTCGTTTAACAACACACAAACAGCGAACAAAATTTTATTTGACGGTCATTAAAAAATGAAGGTTTAGCAAGGTTATCGCGTAGAAATGAATTCGTACTTCACTAAGGTTCGATAAAAGTGGTCAGAAAGAAGAATCTTTAAAGAAGGTACGAATCGGTAAAGCGTAAATGTCGATGTTAACTCATTGCTCCCAGTAGCGTAGCAGGGTCAACAAGGGCCCCGGTGCAAAGGCCCTGTGGGCACTCTATGCTGCGCTTCGGGGCCCCCTGAGGTGCCCTCGGGGGCCCTATGGTGCGCATGGGGGCCCCCTGAGCGTAGGGGCCTCGATGCAAAGGCCTGTGGGCCCTCTATGCTGCGCTTAGGGGCCCCGTGAGGTGCCCTCGGGGGCCCTAAGGTGCGCACTGGGGGGCCCCTGAGCGTAGGGGCCTCGGTGCAATAGTAGCTACGCCCCTGATTGCTCCTTGTGTTTATGTGAACTTCGTGGTATTGTTATTAGAGTTGCACTTCATTAACCGTACCACTAGCAATCAAATGAAATATGCAGCAGGAACGCATTTGTGTAAAGCAAAAGAGTTTTTTCTGCGATCGGTAAACATTCTTAACAACTGAAACATTAGCGTAGAGCTCAATAAGAATTCTATCTACATGTGCAGAACATAATATTCTATTATTTTGAAGGTGCCTGCTTGGGAAGTTAGTGAGGTAAAGTTGTTAAAATTTGGTGTTTCAGAAAGGTGTTGGAAATAATGGGTTAGGAAAGGAGTCTTAGAGATGTGATTACAATTGATAGTCAATAGTTTATTTAATCTGACAATACGAGAGAGTACATATCGAGGAAGCAACCAACTGAGGTATAGCCAAAATTGAAGCACAGAACGTAGTGTATAAAGTACAGTGAAAAGTAGAAAATTAATAGAGATTAGAAACGTTTCTTATGCAAAATCCAACAGTATTACTCGTTACAGGCTGATATGTAAATCGATTGATAGCGTAAAAACCATTTTAACACTATCTGTATAGATTGTAGAAATATAAACCTTTAAAATGGTGTCCACATTTCCATCCGAAAATAATTTTTATTAATTCTGTATTTTTTAATTCGCTGTCCCAAACCCCATCAAAAAAGACGGGTTGAACTGCATAGCTAGGGTTACCAGATGATGGTCTTCAAAAAAGAGGACATTTCTAGATTAATACTAAATTCTGCAAAAGTGTTGTGGGTTTCTCAACATTTACGGATGTTGCATTAAGATAAATTATAACTACACACTTAATAAATAAAAATATTTAAGATATGCATAATTCACAATACTTTTTGCAAATGAAACGTCTACAATAGGTAGTATATTACTTCATTTTATTAAATCATGCAACGTTACAACAATTTGTGGCACATTTTAATATAAACTACAAAAAATCATCATTAGTACATTTCTCATCTTCATCATTATTCCCTGAAGTACTTAGATATTTCTTTGAAGAACCAATTTCTGAGAGTAATTTCTTATTTTCCAACAAATAATTATAAAACTGTACACAATATAAATTCTTATAATTATATTGCACACTTATAATTCCCTTAACAGACTCAACACTGAGTCTATTTCTATCTTTGGTCCACTGACTGTTTGCTAATGAAAAAATCCTTTCTACACTAGCATTGTGGCTGGGAATAGCAAAGAAAAACTCCGCAATTTTTGTAGTTCTGAGAAACAAGCACCATTCTTTGACTCTCGGAAATATTTACACCAGATATCATTTGACAACTGATCTGTATTAACGTTAGGCTGGTTTGTCAAAAATTTCTGAAAGTTGCAAAACTGATCAAAGCACTTTACATCATCTATTTTAATATTAAGTTTTTCATTTAGGTACAGAATTGTTTGTTCCACATCTCCCCAATTTGGAGAATTCTTCAGACCCATCCATTTAAATACCAAAAACTCTTGATACTGAACCAACCATTTCTTAAGATACGTAATTGTTGCATCATAAACATGTGCTATTTCTCCTTCTAGCATATCACATTTAGAACCATAACCTTCATCCCGTTTTTCCTCAAAATTTCTTTTAGTTTTAAAGATTTGAAATTCTGGATTTTTCTTTCCTGAAGAGCATTCAACACACCCTTAAGAATATGTATCATTTCTACCAGTGAATTTTTCTATTTTTCTAGGGCCAAAATATTATGTTGAAATAATGACATAAGAGAATGAACAAACCATAATCGTGCTTCACTAAGCTCATTTTGGAAAAACATTTTAATCAGAATTGGAATTTCACCCTGAGAACTGAAATATGATTTCAGTGCTGGATACATCTCAATTAGTCTCGTAACGCAAGGAAAAAGGGACAGCCACCTACTCTTAGAATGACACAATATTTCCCTATATTGTACATCTACAAAATCACAAAAGTCCTTAAGACTTTCAGTACATACTGTGTACACAGAAAAATAATTAAATATTTTTAATACTATGGAATCAACATCTAATGTGAGTCCTGCATCAATACCATGTTGAATGCAGTTATGTAAAACATGAGCAGGGCAGTCTAATCCTACTAATCTATCATTTAAATTGTTTTTCAGATGGGCGAAAACATTATTTCCCGACCTCTTACCAAGCCCACTAATCCCACCACAATTTGTATTTGTATTGTCCCCAGAAAAAGCAACACTTTTATTATTAATACCTCTACTTCTAAGAGTATCACATATGTAAGATGCAATCGTTTCAGATTTTTCATTTGGACTACTTTTAAGTTCTATCACTTTTGTTTGAATTCCCCCAGATTTAAAGTCATAGTATTGAATTAGAATTGGAAACAGTTTCACAGAACCATGGTTACTGCCGTCTGTTGCAACAACAAAACATGAAATACACTCCAAAGCGTCAATACAAGCATTAACAGAATGAGGTGACAATACAGAATTAATAATGGCTTCTGTTTTAGTGCGAGCACATGACATTTGTTTCGCTATATTTGAGTCTGTAATTAACACTTTTTGCAGTTTTCCAGTACAGTCCATTGATTTAAAACTTTGATGATGCTTGACTGTGTGAAAAGATAGGGTGCCTTCAGCTGCATGGACCAGATCATTAATTTTGGAATCCTTTTTTGCAAAAAAATCGTCAACTTTGGATGAAGATGCTGCAGCACGTATCCGCGTTTTGTGTTTTTCAGTGTTTTTGTGAGCTTCTAGGTCTAGCCCCCCTGCAAATTAATAAATTGTGCGTGTTATACGTTATTCAGTGTAAGAAAATCTGAGCTATTACACCCAAATTTCCAGTGTCATACAATATTTACGTAAAATCGGTCCCATGGTTATAAATCTTACCTTTATTAGCAACTGAAACAGATGTTCCTGATGGGCAGATAAGACATTCTGCCTCTGAGCTAATTCTTCCCGGTCTGAAGTCAGGAAATCGTTTTTGTAATTCGTCACTGAAGACATATTTGCGTTTTGCCATGATTTCACTTGAACAGTAAAACTGCTTCACTTCACAACAACCAAAACGCAACTAACAGTAAAGCAGTTGAAAGCAATGATTCTAGAAGCCGAGCTGACTACCGAAGTACTTTGCATTGTTGCTTACATAATGTTCTTCACCGGCTGCCCCGCAGCTCGTATTTCACGATAATTGCCTCGCCACCTATTGCTCAGAAATCGTAACTATATCTTGACACAGTGCCGAGACAGAAAAAGGAAAAGTGTAGATAAAATATCACATTGTTGGCATAAAGGTTAAATTCTTTAGGGTTTACCATTTGGACAGATGGGAGAGTTTTATTCCCACACTTTTAAGTTCAGGCAGTAGTAAAACGGAACTAAAAAAAAGAGGACATTCCTTGATTTTTCTCAAAACCCGCCCGGACCATTTTTAGGGTCCAAAAAAGAGGACATGTCCGGGTAAAAGAGGACATCTGGTAACCCTATGCATAGCTAAATATAATTGTTATAAAATAAAGCTCAGTGTAATTCCTCGTCCCTTGTGATGCAGCAAAACAGTGGTCCAGGTTTCAACCTAACCACAAACTCCTCTGTTATTGCTTTCAGAGAATTATTACGTTCCCTGTATCGTTTGTTAATTTTACCATTCATCGCGATATAAACCTGATTCAAAATCTTCACAGGATCTTATAACTTTTGTTATTTGTGATTCTAATCAATGTTTTAACAGCTGAAACAGCTTCCGTGTGCCTTAAATAAAGACCCCAGTAATATGAAGTCAGTGAAAACGAAAGTTACTAAAAATAAATCTTAACTACTTACCTTAAGCCATGTAACATTAGTTTCAATTGTGGTGTAGGGCGCATAGATAGCGTTTAATTCGAAACTAATTTCATTCAAATCAAGTATAATTATTTCAGTAAAAAGTAGCAAATAATAGTTAATATGCCGACTTAAACGAAATACTTTGCTTATGTTCTGGCAATTCATTTATTGGCAGTTGCTTAACTAAATAGAAGAATTACAAAATAGAAGTATTACTCATAAGTAATTCCTTGTACCTTACGCTTTACCAAAACTTTCAGTTGTCATCGTGGTCCAGGCAGCATTTTCACCTAACCACAAACTATGCTAAAATTACAGCCAGAAAAACAATACTTCAATCACACGGATATTAATACATGGCAATATAAACTTGATCAAAAAACATCACTGGTTCTGACACCTTCCTTTTTTGATATCTGTGATTCATATCTAAACTACGACACAGTTTGAATGGATGACAGTTACATGCAACTGAAATATGACATCAGTAAATGCAACGGAAATTAAAAATAAATCAATAACTTACTTCATTCCAGGTAATATTAGTTTTAATTTTAGTCTATGCTGTATGGATCGCGATCAGTGTGGAACTACTTTAGTTAAAACGAACAGCAAAAGGCACGAGGAATTTAGTTATTTAAACAACTTTCATAAGCACTATATCAGTTGTGACGTCATGTATCGCGACGTAAACTACTCCCGAAAAAACTACATCAAACGAATTTTATTAATTAAGAAAAAACAACTAATAATTAATATGTCGATTTAACGGAATACGTACTTTTCTTTCAGTGTTCTGACAGTTATTTTATTTACTGATGCTTAGCTAAGTAGAACTGAACTTAGAACAACATATCTGTTCGTAAATTGTACAAAAATAAATAAATAAAAAAAGGGACGAAAAGTGTGACGTCATAGAGTGACGTCACGGCGTGACAGAAGACGTCATAGATGACACAGAGTTGCTTATTATAATATTAGATTTAAAAGATGGCAAGGTTCACTATTTATTTGCGGATAGCTCTAGCTAAATCTGAACTCTCACAGCATTGATTTGCATTAGCCAGAAATGATTCGCTGCAGTGTAACGCAGCAATTTAACCCAACGCAATGTGTTTGTGGAAACAATATTCATAATACAGTATGTATAGAAAGTTCTCAGACCTCCCACCGGAGGAGCGCATCAATTTGACGCGACGTTTCGAAGTCGCTCTGATTTCATCTTCCGAACGGAAAAAGAACATTTTGTACTGTTGATACAACGGGAAATCCTTCATTCATTCATTATCATAATAGTTACATTTCTCATATACAGTTATAAAAGCCAAATGAGTTGTAGGGTTTTCTGTCAGTTTGTGGAAAAAGTCAAATTAGCCTTCCTTTAACGACGCTAAATCTCAATTCTTCACGAAAATTTCATAATTAGTCTGTTTCTTCACTACAGCTTGAGAACAAATGCAGAAGGATCTTATTAACTAATGAAAGAAGGGATATTATTGACAATACCCTGCATTTACAGGCGCAACAGGAAATCTTTATCCAAGACTAAGATTACTTTTAGTAATTAGGTTTTTTATAATTCCAAGTGAGGTCCATAACTTTTGGCTGGCTTATGGCTATTGCTCCTCGTCGACGTCTAGGTCATTAGAGGTTTGGAGGGACTGGGGAAAGGAATGGGAAGCAATTCGGCCATGGCCTTTTGAAGAAAGCATCCCGGCATTCGCCTGGAATGATTTGGGGAAACCCACATCTGGATGCCCGGACGGGGATTCGAACCGGCGTCCACCCGAATGCGAAACCAGAGCGTTAACTTAACTTTTACTATCTCTACATCCTGATCTATCAAGTCGAAAATGAATACCATACGACATTCAGCAGAATTCGTACTGTACATGATAAATAATTGCGTCCAGTGTCTCACTGGAGAGTTTTCTTTATTGAATCGGTATTGAGATGGACACAGCCATGTATCTGGCACGTAATCCTTAAGCTGCTATGATGTGTACATCATCCTGAGTTGTACCTGTGAAATATTTTTATTTATCTGGTTTTCTACGAAACTTTCTCACTGTAAAAAGGTAAACCACCCGTTACGCAGGCATAGGACCATAGTTCTTTAATCTTCACAGGACAGGTTAAACTGGTTACTCCATAGGACATGTCAAACTTTTCAGTAGTCAGCAGGAGACCTTAGTATAAGCATAAAAAGAGTTGCAGAATTACTAGTATAATCGGTATTCGATGAAGTAACCAAGAAGCTCACAAACCACCGTATTTCACTCGGGATTTAAAAGTTTTCTTCGTGTCACAGGTGACGCGAATATCAAATGTTTCACTGAATTTATTTTTCACCGTTACCTAGGGTCAACGCCACTTTATCATTTAGGTGCCGCCATGTAGGTGCCAGCATCTGTGAGCAAATATTCGGTTCCGTGCAAAAGCTAGATTAGATTTGATTTAATGTTCAGTGATGAGGGTTCCACTATGATGCTGCTAATGTGAAGTATCTTGTGAAACAACCCTCATAATGGTTTTCGCATGCCCGCATGCTTCCACAGCCTGAGTGTGTAACGTACACCCTGATAAACACAAAGCATTTCACAGTCCAGTTACAAGTTCCAAACTATTATGCCAGAAGAATGTGTTGCTATCATTAGCACATAAACTGTTATTAAAAGAAAATATACTTTACTTAAACATCGGATAAAATATGAAGTCACCTAACCATTGTTGCGGTTTAGTCAACAGAATTACATGGTTGTTGTATAGAAAGTGTCCAACATAAATGTTTTAACAGTTAACTGCACAGAACATTTAGTTCCTTTACAATCATTGAAACCTGTATTTTACGTGGAGGTGGTGAAGCGGGAAGGGGCTAACGGATCGTCGACGTCGAGGTCATTAGATCCGGCAAAAGATTGGGGCTAGCAACGGAAGAGATTGGCCCCGGCCTTTTTAAAGTATATTGGTGGAAATTAAAAGTGAAACACGCAGAAAGGAATGGTTGAATTTTAGGAAACTTTTTTAGATGTATCCAGGGTAATACCCGGAAGAAATGATAACAAATTGAAATGAATGTGGCTAAGTTTATTACCTTCAGATACAGTCGTCAGTAAGAAATGCGCCTACCTTGAGCTCTTATACATTCGTGGATCCTTGCCGGCATTGAATCAATAAGTGTTCGGATGTCTTTTTGGGGTATGTCTCTCTACGTTCAGTCAGTTGTTGCACAGTTTGTGCTGTGTGATCATGTGATTTAATGTGTCTACTCCTGGCATTCCAGACATGCCCTACTGGGGAAACATTTGGGGACCGTGCTGTCCAAATTGTGATCGTAACCTCTTTCAAAGCTAGTGTTGTGATGGCCACAGTATGAGGAAGGGCATTATCCTCTTGGAAGATGCGATTTGGATGGTGGACATGAAAGTCATCACAATGCGGCGTGGTGGGCTGTCGTTTTGCCTTCAACAACAACCAACTCAGTCCTGCTGTCGAAACTGATTGCCCCAAACCATGACCGAGCGTGGTGGTGTAACGGTTAGCGTTCTGGCCTCGCATTCGGGAGGACGGCGGTTCGAATCTCCGTCCAGGCATCCAGATTTGGGTTTTCCATGGTTTCCCCAAATCACTCCAGGTGAATGCCGGGATGCTTCCTTCAAAAAGGTCATGGCCGAATTCCTTCCCATTCCTTGTCCCCCATCCTTTCCTGTCTCTAAAGACCTAGTTGTTATAGGAGACGTTAAGCAGTTTAAAAAAAAAAAAACCGTGATACCAGTGGCTGGACCTGTATGACTTTCTGAAATCACAGCAGATTAATCAGTTTCTCCACTTCGGCTGCGTACATGTTGTAGATTATCACTTTGCCACAGACAGAATCGAGACTCGTCTCTAAACACAAATGTACGTCATTCACGCGTTCTTTTGAGTTTAGTATTACACCAGGTTGGACGTTGCTGGCAATGAAATCAGGTTAATGGAACACATGTCATAGGGGTCAGAGAGCGTAACCCAGCTTCAAGCAATTGGTTTACAATTTTCCGAGGGGTGGCTCTCTGCAACCTCTACTTGGATCTGGCCCGCATTCACCCGTCTGCCAGCAACAGCCACACACACAATTTACCCGTTACCGACTTAAAGAAGAAGATGGCTACGCTTCTGGCATCATACAGAAGAGAAAGATCAAGAATAGCTGAAAGTCTTATTACTGTTCTAGTAAGTATTTATTATTTGACACTTATAACGATCCCCACGGTATAATTTATCGATTTGTGCTGTGTATGTCTACAATATATGCCATATGGTAGCCTGCAGGACAGATAGCACCACTCATATTCCTACTTGCGGAAGTCTAAGTAAAAATGGTCGCGAAAACTGACTGTGCCTGCATTGCTTGCCGCGCAACTCTGGCTGGGTTGCGTTGCCGCGCGCGGCAGCCGCGCTTGTCAACAGAAACCCACGAACATGGGCTCGCGTGGCGATACCTGGCACCAAGCCAGGTATCGCCGCGCGAGCCAGTGTTCCAGGGTTTGCCGCGCGTAGTGGACTGGATACGCAGCTGTAGTCCTTCTGCATGGACCTCTGCCTGATCTAGGAGTACTAGAGCCATCTTTCATCCAATTTGTAACAAGTCTGTATACTGACATTCCACTACGGCCAATTTCCAAGTTCAATCGTCTATCACAGGCACACTGGCCTTCTAAGGATGAAACTTTCAAACGTGCGGTAGTAAACCTCACTGGTACACAGCTGGATGAAGCAACTGAGAAAGTTTTATCCAAAGGGTTGTTCCTTCAGATACAACAGACCTGATGATGGCGGCAGTGAAAGTCGCCGAAAGCTTGACAGTAGAAAATGTCATTCGGCGGCAAACCCGAGAAGAATTTATATCGAAGATACGCCGAGAAAGACTTATATCTCATATAAAACCAACTTTATTTTTTAACTAAACAGATTTTTCTCATGTAAAATACACTTCGAATTCTCTTAAGTTTAATATCGCAGAATTATACTCATCAGAGGTAACAGAGTGACCTCTCTGCTTTAAACTTTACAGATCTGACTGTGGGGAATTTAATTACTATTTTCGTTATTTTTCCCCATGTAAACCCAAACCATTGAAATTTTATTTGTATTGATGCATAAAGTGATTAATCTATTGATAATTATTTTTATGCGAAGTTTTTTCTTTCATTAACAAGAAATGAGGCTCTGTTTATTACATAAAACTTTAGTAACCACACTGTGGATATTGTGTTTGCCATTTTCCTTTGTGAAAATTGTTTCGTAAAAGATTTTTTTTTCTGTAGTAATCAGTCTCTCCTACAGCTTGATGACTGTCTCACCCTATAAACATGCTTTTCTGAATGTAAAAAGAGCGGCCTGGTGGCTCAGTAGTTAAGACTGAAGATTGAAAACCTTCACCTCTGACACAGTCTGATGCGTGATGTGAAGTACGCCAGAACGTTTCTGTGGTTCGGATTCCCCGTTAAACTGTAGGTCCTCTATAGCCAGGTCAGATGCGGCTACGATAGGAGCGGCTTGCGCAGCTGATAAGAAACCCTGTCACAGTTCATTGCGACCACATGAATTTATTTATTTGCAAAATTAACAACTGACTTCTGTTCAATGTATCCAGCCTAACTTAATATTTTATGATCATTAATGCAATAAATTTTTTAATACTTAATGTTATTCCAAATATCTGAAACCGTTACCTCTTCCAGCAAACTTGGTGGGTGAATGGTGACGATCAGGGATCCAGTTTCAAATCCTTGTTCAATCATCCATATTTCGGTTTTGTATGATTTCCCGAAATCACTCCATGCGAATGCCGGAATGGTTTCATCTAAAGGCCATGGACTAATTTCTTACGGTTCTTTGTCCCCGATCGTCTAATAACCTCGATGTCGACAAGGCGTAAAGCAATAAAATGTTATCATTTCCTTCATCACTTTATCGACTGGTTGCATAAAATTCTCCATGTTTTACTATTCCGTGCTATTTATTTCCATACAACAATTTTTACCTATGTCGTCAATAATGTTTTAAAGACGAAAATGATCTGAATATTTCTTGGCCTCATCTATTAGCTATCCATCACAACTATTCTGCGCTGTAATGGTAAATAAATTTACAGAATTAACAAAGGAATTTGCATTTGTTTCCATAGAATCATTTCCAATTTTCTGTGAAATTCCACGTTCTGTAGTTTGTACAGATCATATCACTTACAGCACCCTCGTACTTTAATCTTCGTATCCCGCTACATTTATCAGCTGTACCTTAGTGGTAGTTAAAATATCGCGGGTTAAAGCAGTAAAGTCAGATGGCAGAGAGAGTGGGAGAAAGTGCCGGTGAATTCTGGTACGTATACACAAGCTACCGAATTCTGTGACTGTGTTTCCTTACTCGATTTCGTATAATCTTCAGTTGGCAATGAAAGCATTGACTGCTTCATTTATAATTAAGTACATACTGTATAAACTCATAAGCAGACATCCCGTTCGTAGAAAGCCAAGGAGAGTGTAAGAAAAAGCCATCTGAATTTCGTTTTTATTATATATTGAGTTTGATATAGAATTAGAATCCGGTCAGGAACAATACAGTTCATTGGTTTCAGTAAAGCCTTTTGGACGATTCCTCAGCATACTTATAAAGCCTTTTCACCAGCAGTTGTATTTTTGTACATTTCGTTCGTTGAGGTGGCGACACTCAAGGATAGTCTTGTAAAAATGAGAGACGAGCGCTGTATTACTATTCTGCTAAGAATGGTGTCCGGCACTGACACGGGGTTACTTGCTTCGAGTACTGGTCGTGGAAGAAATTTTCATCAGGACTTGGATTGCTGGTTTGGAGAGGTAGAGTTACGGATTACCTAATCACCAAACCTCTCCGCAGCGCGTATGGGGTAAGGACATAAGACGCTGTTGATGTTGAGTCATCCGTCGGATGGGGGCGTTGAACCAGGCGGCCCCGTTAAGTGTCTTTCCGAATAATAGGTCTGGATGGGCCGGCACAGGCTTTCATCCTCCCCTTCTTCATCTCTCATGTCATACAACAGAAACAACACTATACTGAACACACACAACATCACCTACAATAACACGAACACACACTGAGGATAGCAGCTGGAATTCCACCCAGTTCATCTGCTCAAGAAAGTTTCCATGGAGGGTACATTTTCCATTGTAACCGCCTACGACTAAAATCGGGTATCGTATCATAAGAAGATTTCCCATTTCTATCACTATTATGGTAAGTACTAATAAACAATGTCTATGTGTGACGAATGAGTGTGTGTCAAGTTTAGTTACGTGCAAGAGATATGAAGTATACCGTGCGAGTAGAGATGTCGCATTTAGGGTTCCGTACTCGAATGACACACATCGCGCATCTGGCAGGTCAGGGGGCCGTTGGGTGGCAGAAAAATTAATGCATGACACATTTTCGAGTCAGGTAGCGGACTCACAGCATGCACTGCAAATGCTGCCGTTCAGTTACAGTCAAATCTATTATAGGAATCATTAGAATGCAATGCAGCCAGAATTCAGAGAATTATCATTATTATTTGCGAATAGACCCTGTAGTACCACACAAAGCCTTAATTCTCAAAATGGTTTGCAATTAAAAATTTGTCAATTTTTTCCACTGGATAGGTAGAACCAGGGGTTGCCAATTCCTGTAGGAATAGGAGGAGCTTAAGTGTTGTCATCTACTGTGATTTGCGTAACTTATGTTTTCGATGATATGTGTATTTCTGTTTATGAGATTGTGAACCGTCCCAGCAGCCACCTAGGTTACTTAGGAAAACTGTCTACAATCTACAATCAGTGCGGCCGATACGCGGGGTTCATGACTGGAACATGGTCACGTTGTAGCTCCCCGATCTAGTGTGGTGGAGCAGCAATACTGGCTGGTTTCAAATAAAATATGACAAAGTAACCTCAAAATAAAAACGTTTGCTTATTTTCATCGCAACCTACAAAGTAGGCATATATTAAATTATTTGAATTTTAGTTTTTGTCTTTTAAGTATAGGATATAGTCGATATTAGGAAGAAATATCTTGTTCAAAATTGACTACTTTGACGACTACTCATGTCTTTAATTGAGAGTTAAAAGATTTTAGGTCTCTACTAAGTATCGATGGGCGGCCGCGTACCTCTGGCGGCAGAGCGTCCGACTACGGCGCGGACGCCCGGGGTTCGATCTCCGACGAAGCTGAACGTCCCTCAGGCGCACTCAGCCTGCTATCCAATGAGTTCCGTGGGGGAAACTCCCCGGGAAGTCAAAGAAAAAGGGCCGGACCGTGTCGCTGCCTTTTACTAAACATTGATACCCCCGCTAGACGCACGCTGGACGAAGAATTTCGCGTATGTGGAAGGGAAGAGAGGAATATGACCCAAAAAAAAAAAAAAACCTCCTTATTTCAGGCATACAGGAGTCGGAGATCTTTCGTTTAGAGATTAGGGATTAAGTGACTTCTTAAATTTACCCAATATGATTATTGAAGGCATTATGTAAGGCTCTTTCTAAACCTGATCATTGATGTTACTTCGAGCCACATCCGATATGTGTCACATCATAGGCAGAAATTAGTAAAAACTGTTTGCTGCTTCGCTTGAAAGGTTCTTCTAACCAAATGTCGAGATCTCCACACCCTCCTCGCCAGTAACTAAACATAGCATTGCACTTTACTTTCTTTTCTGAAAGTTACTTATTGAAAGTAAATGCAGATTTTGAATGCTATACATATACAGATAACCATCTAGCTTTGAACCAATACATTTGTTTCTTGGGATGATAACTGGTGGTTGGGCAGAAAAAAAACATGCGGGAAGAAAATGTAGAGAGATTGAATCCCAAGCGACCATTTTGCTGCTTCCATAGTCTTCATCACTAGCACCAGTACAGCAAGTGAAGTAATACTCATCCAGCAAGAATTTCCTCCAGAACAATCTCATTATTTTTACTTATTGGTCTTAAACGTTTACTTAGTTGTGTTAATATATAATTAGAAAAATTTATGTTAATAACGAAATACTAATTAATTTTATAAGCCATCGAAGGTTAAAGGCTTGACTTCCATTGTAAAGCACGAAATATATTAACAGCATGAACTTTACCTCGTTGATCACATTGATGTCGCATGGGGAATTCTTGTGGCTAGGAATTTCCATCGAATCACTCTATAAACAAATACAGGAAAATTTACTCAAAGCAAACATTCGATTACTGGGAAGTCCGACTCACAATAGTTAAAACGCAATTTATGAAACGTAGACAATGTTCGGCTATTAGGTGATTACCCGTATATGGAATATTTATTGGCATGATTCACTATAGAGTATCAGTGAACAAATAGTAGATACTAACGAAAGAAAAATTAGATTACATAGGATGAGTTCATTTATCTAAACAATAAATTCTTGTTTACTTCTGGACAATTAGCATTATCCGTTGAGCATAGAAATATGTTTTTTCTTTCACAGTAGTTGCTGCACCAAATGTCTTCTACGGATCGTGCAGAAGAAATACAATCATGACATAACCTGATAAATTCAACAGTAGCATTGGCACGCATATAATATTTCGAAACTTCACGTCGTTTTTTCATGTTTTGTCAATGAAAACAATTTATTATTCTGATCAAGATTTTGAATTTCAGCTAACAGCAATCGATTTTTCCCACTCATAACGCATAAAAATAATATTTTTTATTGTGTTTCTAAACACTAATTCAAACTACAAAGTCGGTCCTAAACAATCAACAACTCCAAAACGTTGGCCAGTTCAAATATCTTGGCGGTTCTGTGAGTAAAGGTGACATCAGCAAATGTGAGCTTACAAACAGAAACAATAATGCTGCAGACTTTTTATAGCTAAGTGAGAACTCTATTGTGGGACAACAAAGTACCAAGAAAATTCACAAATACATTATTCAAAACCTATTATATCCCCATACTGACTTACGCACTAGAAACATGTAGCCATATCCAGGAGATACGAGAGTAGAATTCAAGCCTCACGTTTCAGACGACATGGAAGGACAAAGTAAGAAATGAAATCAATTGTGCAGAAACCGGTATAAACGTAAGTGAGGCAAAAGCCTTATAGCGGTCTCGCTTGAGGTGGTACGGACATGTTCAAAGGATGGTGGAAGAAAGAAAAGCAAGGCCTACTTTAATGTGAACATCAAAGGGAAAAGACTTGTGAAAAGGCCCAGAAAGAAATGCATAGACGAAATCAAGGATCTAGAAGATATAGGGCTTGATTGGAGGACTATTAATGAACATCAGCTATTCATGGACAGGAAGAACTGGAGAGTAATCGTGACCAGCACGCGGGAGACTGAAGTTGGAGAATGATGAAGTCGGTCCTGACTGATATCTACCCTAATTTTTGTCCCAGTATCTCCAGAGTTATTCAGTCTTTTTTGTCCTCTTTCATCACTGTGATTTTACGAGTCGTGGGCGACAACGTCAGGTGGAGTTATGAGATGGATTGTTAAAGGGACGGGAAGAAAATCGGGCTGGACTGTTATAATGGAACTATTCCACTCTTCGCCTAAATTGTTTAAGAAACCATACAAAATCGAAATATGAATGGTTAGACCTAAAGAAAGCTAAAGCCGCAATGATTCAGATCTCGTCACCGGCAATCCAAAAATATTTTTTAGAGAGTTTTCTGTAAAACACTGAGATAGTCCCTACAGTCCATCACAAATTTACACGTCACAGAAACAGAATAAAGCTTGCAGCTGTTCCAAGCATGTTGCGACATTATTCACACACTACCCCCATCCACGCGATTTTTGAAGACCCCACTACAATAGATCCTAATAATTTATCTGTAAAATTGTAATGAAGAATTATAACGAAGCTTTCTTAAACTGTTTCCAAAAGATACTAAAAATGACTTAACTCGAGCATACAAAAAGTTTTCATTGAAGAAACTGTAAAGGAAATTTTGAATTAATCTAATGTTGGTCTTAAGGTAAATAAGGTCTCGCTCTACCCTTCTCTTAAAAGCTGTTTGTTGTAATATATTTCAGCGCAACATGTGTACGTTTGCATACTACACAATGGAATATTGTGCCAGTACAGTTAATAAAATTATTTTTTAAATTTTTCTGTTTTATTATTTTTAGGAAGTATTGTAATACTATTAATATTTTGTGTAAAGATATGTATCCATTAAAACCGTTGGCTTGTAAAATTAAATACGTTTTAGGAGATATTTTATGAGGGTGTGCACCTTCTGAATCTGGTACACGTAGCATTTAATCCGGCACCAAACACAAAAAAGATATGTTAGGGTGGAGGGATTGAGCCTGTTGGGTGAGCAGTCACTTTTCGGGAGTGATATATGGAGCAGAGGGTGGGGTCGTTAAGCTTGAAAGACTCCTTGGTGTGTTTCGAAATAGTAGGCTCTAAACACATCGACGAGCCGTAAAGTTCTAATTACGAAAATATCTGTTATATGTTGCTTAGCAAGATGTTGAAAGTTAAGAAGGTAAATGAGGGTCAAAATCGACACGTTCTAGAAGAAAAGAGACGAAACAAAAAATAAACAATGTACGACTGCATTTTTAGCCACACAAAATCAGTTATCTAGTGATAGAGGGTAATATACAGTATAATAGAACGAAAATAAAAAAGGAGACAAAACAGAGCCTAACAATTATAGGGGTATCTCCCTCGTGGAAGATATTGTCCAAGGTACTTTTAAAGAGAGCTGTAAGGTATACTCTACCCACAAATAGGAGAATATCAGGCAGGATTTAGCAAGGTCAGATCTTGCACAAAACAAATATTTAATTTAAAGAATATAATAGAAATTAGAAAAATCAGGAACTTGAAGTATGTAATCACTTTTGTGGACTTAAAGCCTATGACTCAATTGACAGAAATGTACTAATAGATATTCTGAAACAATTAGGACTAATAATAAAACAACTGAAATAATTAAAGGAAACCTAACAAATACGATATCTAAAGTAAAATTTATGGGGGAAATTTCCAAGCCATTTGGAATTAATTCAGATGTGAGACAGGTTTGTTCTCCGCTACTTTTCAATTGTGCATTAGAAAAAGTAGTGAGGGAATGGAGGAAAGGCATTAACACTAAGGGTCTTCAGCTAGGAAGAAATCCAAATAAAATCACCATAGATTATCTAGCATTGCAGATGACATGGCGGTAATTACTGATTCACTGGATAGCGCAAAAGAACAAATCGAAGAACTAGAGAAACTAGCCAGCCAAAGTAGGTTTACATATATCTTTTGAAAAAACACTGTTCATGACAAACATCAACGATGATGCTCCTCAAAATCTTAAATTTCGAAATGGTACAATAGCTAAAACAAATTGTTTTAAATATTTAGGAGATTATGGATAACGAGCGACACAAAAGAAAAGACTGCGATAGAAACTAGAATACATAAAATGGAAAGAGCATTACACATGACAAAGAACGTATATCAAAAAATCTTTATCATGCAACACAAAACTAAGGCACTATCAAACAGTGGTTAGACCAGAAACATTGCATCCGGCAAAAACACTTAAGCTAACGAGATATGGGAATCTTGAAAAACTGGAAAAAGTAGAAAGAAGAATTTTGAGAAAAATACTGGGACCTGCACGTAATAGTAATGCTGAATACAAATCAGACCAAACCGAGAACCATATTTTTAAATAGAAAATTTAACAGTTATGAGTAAAAGAAGACTCCAATTTTACGGGCACATATACATAATGGATAATAATAGACTAACGAAACAGATCTTCATCTTACTAAACAAATACAAATCCAAACCCACATGGTTCACTGAAACTGAAAAGGACGTGAAAAACGCTGGATATAATAGACAACAGAACACTCTTTAGAGAAGTAATTCAAACGGCAGGTTTTCAGGAAAGACAGAAATACATAAAAGGAAGAAAATGGACCCAGGAAGAAAAGGAACAACACTCTCAAAGAATGAAGGAAGTTTGGAGAAACATAGCCAAAGTTGATTTATTGTACCCCCCCCCCCCCAAATAGGTTATTCGGAAGAAGAGAAAGAAGAACGAAAATAAACTAAGTTAGTTGATGGCCTGGGTATTAATTGGTGGGTAGCAAGGTAATTCTAGTAAAGGTAGGGCCCGAAGCGCTTTAAAACTACGCATTTTACGGATGCCAAAACAATTAATTCAACGAATTTTTTTATGTATTTGGTAATAAGATTCACATACCTTCTTATGTTTTTTCTCCGTATTTGAAATGGACGATGCGAGGAACTGTCAAGATATCCTCTTATGTGCCGCGGCCACTTTCTGCATTTTCAATTTTGCATTCATGTACCGTAAACGAATAAACATTTTTGTCCTTACATGGTTTTTTTTATCACTTCCACTGGTACCTCTGGATATTTTTCAATTATTTTGGCACAATTTAACAATTTTCTTTTCTTTCGACATAAAATCACAACCATTTACATCACAACCATTTAGTTCCGATTGTGGGACTTTAATTAACCAGTCAACGGATTGTACGATAAGATTTCCTCGAGGTAGTGCTTCTATCCATCCTTCAGATTTGATGAAGATGCAGGCAGACACATTAGCGATGTAAGTGTCCCCATAGTAGCATCGAATTTTCTTCCGCGGTAAGCGATGTAACCAGCAAGATAAAGAAAGCCTTAGATTTAGCAGTCAGGCCCTTCTGTAAATGAAGAATGATCGGTATCATTTTCGAATGAAATATTAACATCTTTAAGGTCATAATCACCTTCAATCAGAATCAGTGGTTCAGAAATATTTGGTAATATCTGAGAAAAAAAAATCTCTAAACAATCTTTATTCAGGCGAACTGTCAAAATGTATTTTACTTTGAAACTCTGGAGTTCGGAGTATAGACCAAACACGGATCCAGTGGTTTTCATAGATCCTTTCTGGAAAGGAAGTAGCTGTTTTGATCTATGCATTTTTTCACAGCATTCATACATCTGTCTCAAAATTCTTTCTAGGATATCATGGAGAACACTATATCCACATGCTAACGGCTTGTTGTTAGATTGTACTCTACTGATCATAATGCCAATAATTCGTTGAAAAGCTAGAAAAAATTAGCATCGCATTCTTCTTCTGGCATAAAATAGCGTATTGCTTGTGCTGTGGTGTTAGAAAACAATTGCAAAGCCAAAAGTACCCTCTGGCGCTCTCTTCCTTAAACTGACAAGCGAAACTGTGTAAGCTTAGGGCACACTTTCATTTCATCATTATCAAAATCAATTAATTTTTTAATCATCTTCTGCTACAAAATGTTGCGATCTCGGTCTGGGCATGCCAATCGCCCCCCCCCCCCTGATGCGTAGATATGATGAGGAGCACAAGATACAACGAGCTACAGTGCTGCATGTGCTAAAGAGAGACTGATGAATATAAAACCTGAAAATATGTTAAGTGCATACATTGTGTGAAACTCGAAAAAGACTATTTTCTGGCAGTGCTTTTCAGCATTTCAAATATGTGCGGGCCTCTTCCTGTTAGAAAGCCGGACGCAAAACCTAATTAGTTATATTGATTTTCAGAAGTGAAAACAAGTAATTGTTTCAAGCGCCGTAATGAATTTGGGACGGATGCAATGTTGTTTTCTGAGTCGTTGAGGTCACTGGTTTTTCCTGTGAGAGGTTAGTTGTTTGGAAGTAATGGAGTAGGCAAAAAGCTGCCGAGAGAACATAATTCTCCGTAGAGTTATTTTAATGAATCAAAATTTAAAGAAATTTAGGATAGGCATTGGCCAATAAAATCTGTGAAACGTGAGGATCAAGGTTCATCTTGTTCCGGGCTAACCAATTTTTCCTAAAGACATGGTGCAATAGACACAGGTCTGTATTTTACCACTCGCCAGAATTTTTAAAGAAGATGCGGCTATATAATTTTCCACGTAAATAACAATCCATTTTCCGTAATTAAGACAGGAAAACTGTGAAAGACGCTTTCTCATCCATCCCAATTCCTTCCCTGCAGAAAATGTGAAAATAGAAAGAAAATAATATTTTGTAGAATTGAAGGTAACTTACAAAAGCTTTTCTCCAATGATCAGTTCAGACTTAGAAAAGGATTAAAATTAAGAGAAGCTGTCTTAACATTAAGACAGAAAATAGAAAAGCAAATCAGGGATGACAAAACAATAATTATTGTGTTTGTTGGTTAAGAAAAGGCTTTCGACAGTGGAACGTTTTATTTAATAGACCACCTAACACAAAGCAGTACTTTTAGTACGCGAAAGTGGTCTGCTATACAACATTTACAAGAATGAGACTTGGGTAGTTCGTTGTGAGAGCAAGCAAGAAGTGTGTATTAAAAAAGATGCTCTCCGAGACCAGGTTTATTTAATTTATTTAACCAGGAAGCATCCTGATCTGGGTTTTCTATGGTTTCCCTAGATAGCTCCAGGCGAATGCTGGGATGGTTCCACACAATAGCCCATGGGTGCCTCCTGCCATATCCGTATATCCCTTTCAAACCATTAACTTTCCTGATAGGTTCAATGCCTCCTCCGCCAAACACTTTTAGCGAATCGCGGAGTAATAGTAATAGTAATGGACGAAGTTAAGGTAAAAATTCATGGAGAATGAAGAGACATCCTAACGTTCGCGTATGATATAGATGTAAGTGTGTAAGTGCTGATAGTACGCAATAGCTAAGGTAGTGAAAGGCTATTATAACAAGGCTGTTGATGTTACCTATTCCAAAATTGTATTTTTCTTCGCTAGATGTTTCTCACAAAACCGTAACAAAATATGTGCACTGATTAAACGCTATAATCTATCATTTTAAAACGACAATCTGGCATACACATGCAGATGTCCTAAAAGATAAATAATTTTCCTTGTTTATGTTTACAAGTGTATGGAACATATTCCTTCAACATCATAGCACTCTCTAGAAGCAACATGGCAGCATGAACAGAACATTAAAACAGCCTTTTCTTCTTATCTGTTCGTTTGCTTGAGTGGTTACTGAAAAGTTTCAATCTTCTTTGCACAATTTTAATAATACATTGCAGTTCTTATTTTTAGACATAGGATCACATGAATAACTGTTTTATGTTCTAGGTAACAGAGAGGCCTATTTTTTTTAAAGAATATTTTTCTCCTTAGTGACTATGCATATACATTGACATTACTGAGTTCATGTTACAAATACAGATCAGTAAATGTTGAGTACAACAGGAAGTCTCTTTTTTTAAGAAGAAAATGAAGTCGAACTTTTGACCAGCAACAAATTACTTAACACTTTTATAATTTATTTAAAAGCTTATGGCTTTAGGCGTCGTCGACGTCGAGGTCTGTAGAGGCGAGAAAGGACTGAGGGGCAAGTAACGAGGAGGAATCATCCTGGCATTCACCTGGAGTGATTTTGGGAAACCTTTGGAAACCGAAATCTGGATGGGGATTCGAACCTGCGTCCTCCCGAATGCCAGGCCAGAGCATTACCGGTCACCAACCACACTCTGTAACTTATAATATATCGCCCGCAACAACCGACAGCACTAGCTAAAAGGTCAGAGAGAGAGACAGAGAGTTTATTCAAATGAAGTATTCATCAACCAGCTGTATTTTTCTTCGTGTTTTAGATCTGACTTAGGAGACCGCAAAACTGGTCACGCCGCCACCGATTTCACGTTCAACAGAGAAACAATAGAGCAACTTCGTCTGTTAAAAAGCGAATTAAGATTACAAAGTGATAGTCGTGCAGGAATGGCCAGCACTGAGGAAAATTCCCGACTATAAAGCTAATATTCAGAATTTATATACTAAGCAGTTACTGGAATTTTCACCGCAAGATTCTCTTCCTCAATGGACAGTGCAGCTAGTTATAGAAGACACAAGGGAAGCCAGAAAAAAGAGGGAAACAAAAATATTTAAAATGTAGAAAATCGAGAGAGATGGAGAAATCCTGGTGTACAGTTCCTAGTTATCAGATTGTCATCATAGTCCTCTGCAGAGCATAAGGATCGAGGTATACTCTGTTGGTGATCCGTCCATCGGAGGGGGACGTTAAGCCTGGCGGTAGAGTAGGCCCGAACGGGCCGGCGCTGGATTTCACCCTCTCCCTTCTTTCATCTTGCGTGCACAATACAAACATCACTCTACACTGAACACACATACAACATAGTTTACGAACCTGTCATACTGGGGAATGCAACGGGAAATCCTCCTGCCCCCCTCCCCAGTTCATTTTCCCCCTTCATGGAAAACCGGACACGGGCAAGGCGTTTGTAAGAACAAAGTACTCCATGCAACGCCGTACTGGGTTGTCGCTCACACCGCTAGGTAATCGTTTATTAGGATGCAGTGCATTGTGAATTAAGAGCACTTTTAACAAAATAGTAATAATATAGGAATAGTAACAGCAACATAAAACCGAGCGTGGTGGTGTAAACTGCTAGCGTTCTGGCCTCACATTCGGGAGGACGGCGGTTCGAATCCCCGTCCGGGCATCCAGATTTGGGGTTTTCCATGGTTTCCCAAATCACTCCAGGCAAATGCCGGATGCTTCCTTCAAAAGGCCATGGTCGAAT
Source organism: Vandiemenella viatica (assembly GCA_031002005.1). NCBI lineage: Eukaryota > Metazoa > Arthropoda > Insecta > Orthoptera > Morabidae > Vandiemenella > Vandiemenella viatica. The sequence goes on from JARYHS010012519.1 coordinate 195,635,517, forward strand.
TCTTCCATTCCCTTGCCCCCTATTATTTCCCTATTAAGACCTCGCTGTTAGAGAAACGTTAAGCAGATAAAAAAAATTTCCTCGTATACAAAAACTATATTATATGTAAGTATTGTTAGTACAGTATTTGCCTTTTCTATGTAGGTTTGTGAATGGGCGGTCACCGTATGTTGTGATTGAGGGCGAAAGCATGTATAAATTTGGATGTTAGATTTGTTAATAAGACCACTTTTGATTTTTATAAACGATCTGAGAGACAATTTGATAGTCGTTTAGGATTGTTTGTTGAGTACGCTGTTACCATTAGGGAAGTAGAGAGTTCTGCTGACTGTTTAACAATCAAAAAATAATCTCGACATTTATCTTAACATAGTGCGATCCATTTAAGTTTAAAATAAAATGAAATATATGAAACGTAATGTGTATAAAGAACAAAAATAAACCACTTCCTTAAAAGGACAAAGTATACTATTCAATCTTTGGAAAAGTTGATTCTTAGATGCGACAGTACAAAGGAAGATGGAACGGGTTCAGCAGATAAAACTGGTCGTAAGGTGTACAGCTGATTCAAGACTGCGATTCATAGTCGAATTTTAAGAATTATAGCATATATGTAAATTAAATAGCATATATAGCTCCCTTATAGCGTAAGAGATCTAAAATGCGATTATTTTTTAAAAATGTTTTTTACAAAAGTGGTATTGAGATTGCTCAGAAAATTGCTGCGCTAGTTTTGAAAGTATCGCAGATTTGTTACTCAAGATGGACTGAAATTCACAGAAAGATGGCGATGTTCCCTCATGAATTTATTCAATCACATGCGATAAGCTTCAGTGAAATATTTCTCAGTGTATTTCGGTTGCAATGACAAATGAAAAGATCATCATAGAAAGAAGGTGCTCAACACATGTCTACATACATTCATTCTTCCCTTATCCCGCAGTGAAAGCGCCGGGATAAAGTTTGGTACAAAGCGCCCTCTGTAGCCTAATGTGAACCGCATAATGTAGGTGACAGTATTTTCGTTTACAAATTTCAATTCGTATCTCTGTGACGAAATTTTTTTCCCTATTTTTGCTTTCCAGGAACGTTAAAGATCCTTTACCAGAGTCGTGGAAGTTCCCCAAGATACGGGTCTACACGAAGCTGACCTTTCCTTTACTCCCAGTGTATTCTGAGCGCATGACTGCTGATCCGGGTTGTTACAGGTCAGCGACTTCTTATGTGCTTATTCCATTCTGCCCTCTATGCACTGAAACGAAGATTTGCGTGGAACAACTGCCACTCAGAACGTTTTAAGCGGTTTATAAGATAAAGTACGAATTATTTGCGCCAGAGATAAATTATGAAGTATTCTAGCCGGTGCCTACGACTTCGTACGTGTTTGTCAAGAATTTGAAGGTTTTTATGCATTTGCGCGAAACCTTAAAAATTTACAGGATAAAAAGTACCCTTTGTTACTCCCTGTCAAATCATCAACCCGCCAGTGAAAGTCCTGTCAAAATCGGTTCACATACTAAATATATTCCATAGGGCCTATATAAATTTGTTAATAGCTGAAAAATGTGTCATTTTCTAGAACATTATTCAAGAACATTCTAGAACATTATAGAAGATTCCAAAGATTTTTTGGCCTACATATGAAAATTCCCTAGGTCGAACATTTTCAACCACCGTATCTCCCACATCCCCACACCTGCCGACATGCAACCACAATAAGGTACGATGGGAGACTCGAAGCTACTGCCACACACAAACACCAGTGGTCTCGCTAGGCAGTTGTGAAATATAGGGACACACACGTCTGTTTTTATATAATATATATATAAGATTAAAAAATGTTGGTTCTTTGACCGAATTCCCGTCACATTAGTTTACTATGGCTGTTCTCACTTCTTCAATTCACAACGTAGATGTTTGAAGTAGTTTTTCATGGCTTATTCAGGAATAGGAAATAAACTGTACGTCGAAACGTCGTATTACTCCGCGACTCAAATTATTTTCCTTTGGGCTTTTTTTTTCGTCAAACGAAAATCCGACACTCATTTCATTTGCTCACTCCCAGGTTGACTGTAAATGTGTGACGCTGTCTACGGTTGCTGCAATAATTATGGCACTCGCTCGAGGCCTCTTACATCAATAATACACCACCTCCCGTTATTTCTTGGAGGTGGAGAGAAAGTTATCACATGTTGGGCGCGTCATGGTAGCCTGAGAAGCTGTTTTAACTAAATAGTTTAGAGATAATTTCAAGAAAAGAATCTGTCTCCTACTTCTTCTTCTTCTTCTATCACTGACGGTTAGATACAGTTCTTCATCACTGTCTATTCTGAGCCACTCTCTTCATTACAACATATCCATTACAAAATACGTCTTTAATTATGTGTCTCATATGTTTTCCTTCGATTGTTCCCTCGACTAACAAACTAACCAATCCCATATGTCTCAAAATGTGAACCACCATCCTGTTTAACATTTCTGTGTGCGTTTAACAAATTTCTTACCTCACCCATCATTTCCAAACGCTTTCATTTCTTATGTTATCTGTCCATTTGATTATCATCATAATTTTGTAGCACCACATTTCAACCGCTTTAGCGTTCCTTCTTTTTGTATTCATCAGGTCTATGATTCACTCTGATAAAGTTCTGTGCTAAAGATTTTTGAATAAACTTCATGCTGGATATTAGAACTGTAGAGAGGAAGTACTTCAGTCGTCACGACCATCATCTTTTGCTACAAGGAAATTCAATGTATTTTAATCTTCAGCTAAAGCAAAAGTGGAGACAAAATACCAATGAATCAAGGGATACCACGCGCTGGCATCCCGCTGAATTATTATTTTCACATGAACAAAGGTACAGGTAAAAGCAGTGCAGTAGCTACTTGCTGCATGTGAAAGTGAAATCAAAGTGACTAAAAGTTTTTCTGGACGAATTAATAAGTGAGAATTCCGCCATATTGCTTCTACATAATCTTTAAAATACAACGTTTTTGAAGAACATATTTACTTTGTGATAAAAAGTTTCTTTAAACATTTATCAACGGCTTCTGAATTGTTTAAATTCAGTCTATTCTGTTTTGAGTCGAATTCTGAGGTCCTTGAATAAGGTGTGTGATAATTGTGGCATTCAGAATCAAGCTAACTCAATGGAATCTACATTGTTTCTCGTCAGTATGTTCCTTTCTTTTTACGTCAACCTTCTTGGCAGCAAATTATAATCACAGACTTCCACTCTTGTGTTCAAGTCGTAATGCAATGATTATTTAATTCGTCCTTCTTATAAAGATTCTATCATTCTTCATCTTTATGCGCAGATACTTCGTAGCTTTGTCTTTTCTTCTTCTCCACGCTGTCAACATTACGTAATGAACTACAGTTTTTTGTTAATCCATGCTATTACTGCTACGTTTATCCTTAATTCCATAATGATATTTGAAGTTTCGCGTTCTTTTTTTCCATGACCTTGGACATTTCGTGTGGCGCCAGCGTTTTACTACCGCCATCATCTTGTCATTTCTCTTACCAGGCAGAAGTGCATGAGAAATAATGATTTTTCTTTTAATTTTCCATGTCCAAGTTCTGCCATCACATTATCCAAAAAAAGTGGAAGTCAATTTTTTGTTATGTGGAACCGAGTGCGGTGGCTAGTACCTGGCATTAGGGAGGACACGGATCCAAACCTCCGTCCAGCATTCCAGATTTCGTTTTTCCATGGCGAAGAGTAAACCTAAAAGAGAGAGAGAGAGAAAGTAAGAAATGAAATGAGTGTTATAGGGCCTCCTCGACTCAATGACCACAATACTTCCCTTTACGCTATGTTTGGAGACACTTCCCTCAGATTCTGAAGCTAGGAAATCCGGGAGTCGTAAACTTGAGGGAGGATGGTTAAAGAAGATAGACAAATAAAAGCATCTTTGATAACATGTTCTGACAGAATAATAACGTCCTGAGTTCAACGAAATTTTATGTACAGCAGTTTATACTATTTTATTTTTTACCTCGGGAGATTGTTACATTTACTCGTATATTGCTGCTGTTTTTCTTTCTAATATCTACCGATCTGGAGTTTCAAATTGTTAATAGAATACAAAGCTTTTAGAAACTGGTCAGTTGTAGATTACATCGCGAGAACAGAATTCAGTAGATTCAGGGCGGTGACTTTTCGAGGATGAATGGCAGTGGAAAGGCACGGCAGTATTTCGATATTAGGATAAACGAGAAAAGATTTTTTTTTTAAAAAAAAGGCAGTTAAATCCTTCAACGATTTCCTGAAGTTAAAAATGCACTGTAGCGACAAAAATATCATAATGGTGGTTTCGTAGCCTGGAGTGTTGTCGATACAGAGATTATTAAACCCACCGATAAGGTAGAGGAAAACATCAGTTTCTAAAAAGATTGGAAATCAAAAATCTGAAAAGGTTAACCGTAATGAGGTTTAGGATTCTTCCAAATATGCAGAACCAAAGGTCCCTTTTGCCCGGAGCTAGAGGAATTTTTATACGTAAAGAAGTAAACATATCTACAGCACCATTAAGTTCTTAAAGTTGTTTAACAATCTATCCAGTAATAGTAAAAGAAGTCCATGTAAGGTACTGTAACAACAGTATAATTAAGAGATTTCTAGTTTGCTGAATGGATAACTATACCATTAATTACTATCTAGTGTTTTCCCACGAAATTAACATTGTGTAAATGACTAACCATGTATGGTAAATCACAGAGGGTATACAACTGTGTCAGTTTCAGCTACACAATAGTTTCTATTATTGCCTTGGCAAAGATAAAGTAATTCATATATGTCACACCTGAACCATAGAAGGCAAGTAGTAGTTTCATTGGTAGTTACGGGGTGTATGAAAGGTAATGAAGATGCTGAAAGCAACGTGACCTAACACGAAAAGGAACTTGTTTACAATGGCTTTTCCCTTCGTTTGGTCACCTTACTCGTCATTGCTCACCGCATCATAAATAATGTAACTGGTGCAAAACGAATGACCATCTGGGTTTCTCAGCTGCATTTGTTCGTCACAATACAAGCACTCGGACTTTAAAAATAGATTATCTTAAATAGTCGCCGTTACTATGCAAGTTGCATAAATTCGTACTGCAGACAAAAGTTGAAGTGAACAAAACCAGAACTCCAGTCAACTCTTCAAGATTTATTTTACAATCAGTTATTATTTGAGGATTAAAGATGTCATTAAATACTAAGCATTGTATGGAAGGAGGAAATTATGCCATCTGTCGCCGCAACGCGTAATATTTCTACTAATGCTGATGTGTATTTTCTCGACCTAATATTCAAAACTTTATCAATAATAACGAAAGCTGTGGCTAGCAATACTAACACAGTTGTCGTCTATGTTATTATAAAGCAAACTACAGGGACGATTTGATACATTAGTGAATGTTTTTGTTGCAGAATCATATATCACGTTGATGCGTTTATACTGGAATCGTAAAAGTGTGATTTTCGGAGTCTGTATATGAGAGATGAAACTGTGTTAGGTCGTATCTCATATACATCCAGAAGCAACTGTGATTTTCATTCTTTTAACAAGAATATGTTATTTTATCGTTAGTATTATTTCACTTCACAGTAGGGATAATGTTTGATGGATACAACGGTTAATTAATACCACTCTTGTCCAAGACGGGAGTCCGAAAGCAAAGTGAGTTCTGAAGCCACCGAGCTTATAATTTCGTAATTTCGCGTGATAGTAGGTGGGAGGTGCCCGCTTTACAGCTCGTCCAATTTGTTAAAGCCAGGAGAGGATAGGGTACAAAGTTCAGAATGGATGAAAAGCTCGTTATATTCGTCACTGCAAACTGGAATTGTACCATTCACACTTCTTAGAGTTATAATTATTGGGTTAAATAGAAAAATTGGCCCCTTCGTAAAACAATTTAAATAATTATTTCCGCTAAAAATAAGTAAGGGAATTGGGAGGAAAGGAAAAAAATCGCTCCTGGCTTTCTGAAAGAGCCATCCTAGCAGCCACCGGGAGTGATTTTTTGAAACTGAAATCTGGATGGCCGGTTCGAAGATCGAATCTTCATCCTCCCTATTGCCCAGTGTCAGTTTAGAGTCACACTACTGCATTTGTGAACAAGCGTTCGATTTTGCAGATCTGAAGAGACTGACTGCAGAGTGGTAAAAAAAGGTAGCGCTTCACGTTGATTTTAACACAGGAATAAAGACAGCGAAATATCCCTGTTACATACGCGAAAAATTACTAACAAAAGATGGTAAGAAAATGGTATTGTCGTTTTAATGAAGGGCTCTTTGACCACGAGACATTCTCCACGTTCATGAACACCATCGAGTACTGTCGAAGACCGTTTAAACCGGGGGTCCCCAAATTTTTTACCCCGTCGACACCTTGATACGATATTTGCCTTCTTATCGACTCCCACAAGTATTTAATAAAAACATTAAATCATTTTTGGTGTTTCTGATGCCAAGCAATAAGGAGGCCTGCAATAACAACTCAACGAAATAATTTATAAAATCCACCCAATAAAATTAACAGAAAAACGAGATACTTTACACTATTATTATAATCTCAAAAAATAAGAACAAAACTATGGATAGATGGAATAAATTTCCGATAAAGACCTACCAAAAAGAACAAATGGTTGTTGCACTGTTTTGACTTGTCACATAGCGATGAATCCACCTTCCTAAGGCGCTCTTCAACTCTCAATACTGTTACTATCACCTCTTGACAACCACCTTACAACAGTGAGCAAAGTAATTGGTTGAAAGTTTCATCATTTACTTCACATGACTTCGCAAACAGACCAGTATTGAGAGGATGAGCTTTATTTTAATTTTTTGACCTGATTGTTAGTAGAATATTTCTATTTTTTCCTGTACAGGTTTATTGATTCTCTTTAGTATTAATCGATCCCCTTTCGACCCCCCTGTATTAATCGACCCTATGAAATCTCTTTTCGACCCCAAGGGTTCGGTATCGACCTCTTTGGGGACCCCTGTTAAACCATTTAAACAACAAAGATTGATGTTACTCAATTGAACCACTCAACAACTGAACAACATTCGCATTCCATGGTAAAGCGAGAAAACGCTATGAGTTGAAGCATGTCTAACGAAATTTTCAGAGTGCATACGTGAAGCCTACACCTTAGGGAGCGTGCATAAACCACGTAGCTCCCTTTTTGGGCCTCTTGTTTACCCCCCCCCCCCACGTAGCCCTGCGTGTATTATTTTGCCTCACCCCCCCCCCCCCCACGTAGCACGTAGATTTTTTTCCTTTTGATTCCAGAAGACATTTTGTACTGTTTTCTCTTGTCAGGTTATTGTAAATTACATACGGAGATAATTAACTGAGGGAAATAAATATCCACATGCTGTTGTGAGTTCTATTCCTCATTTTAACTGTGAAAAATGTTATGAAAGGAAAGCTCTACGTGGCCTGGCTTGGAACCCCCCTCCCCCCACGTAGCCTAGCGTAGCCTTCCAGCAAACCCCCCTCCCCCCCTGTGAGCCACGTAGTTTGTGCACGCTCCCTTACTTGCCAAGCTCTTTAAGACATCGTGATAGTGTCTGGAGTTAGCTAGTTCAAGTCTCGGTTACAGAAGAAATTTTCATCGTTGTGGCTTGGCAAGCAGGGTAGGAGAGGCGGTGACGAAAGATTCATACTCACCAGCTTGTATACAAGACGCCCGGTTTAAATTTTCATTTTCTCCTCAATGTGTGTTGAATGAGGGTATACGACACAGTTGACTGTTTCCACTGATGGGGAGTAAAACTGAACTGAACGGTCCCCTGGG